>CM053573.1:15035433-15098127 GCA_028646485.1 Cryptoprocta ferox | reverse complement strand
GCAGAGAAGGACAGATACCATATGTTTGCACTCATAGGTCTAACAGGAGAAACCCAACAGAGGACCATGGGGAGGGGAAGGAGGAAGAAGAGTTAGGGAGAGGGAGGGAGACAAAGCACGAGAGACTCTTGAATACTGAAAACAAACTGAGGGGGGAAGGGGAAGGGGGAAAGGTAATGAGGGTGATGGTCTTGGTGGACGTCACTTGTGGGGAAGAGCACTGGGTGCTATATGGAAACCAGGCTGACAATAAACTATAAAGTTAAAAAAAAAAAAAAAAAAAAACAAGGTTATATATTGACCAACTGACAAAAATGTTGTGACCAGAGACTCACAGGCACCAATCGTATATTTCCCCTAAGAGCAATGCTGCAGTATTCACTTAATCAATATTCAAGGGTTCTAAATTACCATAGATAAGAAGAATCAACTATACACACAAAAGGACACATTTAGAATGGTTAGCTGGTGGAAGTGGAGGATGGAGAAGGAGATAGAGACATAAGAGAAAAAATGCATTAAGTTAGAAGAGCTTCACACATACCAACAATTTTAAAGTATCATGAAGAGAGCAGTGTGATAATACAACTCTGAATCTGAAGTCTAAATAACTAAATTAAAAAGTGAAAATACAATAACACTGCAGTAAAAGAGGCAACTCAGTCCAACCACAAAGATGTGCTTGTAGAATTTTAAACATAAACAATAAGCATAAAACACAAACATAAACTAACAAGATCAGGGTGGAAAAAAGGAATCACAGACGTTTACAATAAAAGATTAAGATACCTGAGGTATACTGTGTTTTCCATACTTCCAAAACTTATTCTGTGATAAAAGAGACTTAAATTTCTCCTCCAGAGAATCAAGCTCATTATCAGGTAAGAGGCAAAGCAATTTTTTTAATGCCAACAAGGAACAAGTTACAACCCGATAGAATTTAGCTTCTCTTTCTTCCTCTGGAACCGTTCTTGATGTGAAAAGAAAATAAATATATATAAGAATTGAGAATAAGCCCAACTACATATTTGGCACTTCCATTTTAAATGTTTTATCATTAAATATCTACCAAGGTTGCTTTATTTTTATTTCTATATTCTATCCTTACTGTGCCAACCTTCGTCCCTTAAAATACAAACATACACAGAATTTTAATCACATATTTTTCAATACAGGTGAAAGTAGATGAAAAGCTGTGGCTTGAAAAAAGTTGGCAATATACTGCTCTCAGCAGCAAGTAATAGGATGATTCTAGGGAATGGATTATCAGTGCCTCTAAGGTTACTTGCCATTAGGGACAGGATCCTAATAGTTCGATTAGTACACAAAAGTAAATGGGTGATTTTACCACTCTTTCAACAGAACTATTGAGAGTTCTTCAACTCGTTCAACCAGACCTTAAAATGATTTCCTGCCAGGACAATCAAAAGGTAAATGTGGGGAAAATATAAAAACATCTCTTTTTAAAGAACCAAATGTATAATGCCCAGATAATTCTAGTTAAATAGCAGGACACTTGCAAGTAAAAACACTTAAAATAGCCCCTGGCATATAGCATTATATTAAGTATTTTCATCTCTACTTTGAGAATCCCTTTTTTAAAAATGTCACATTGAAATTACCATCTTGTTACGTCTGAGTGAAACAAATCTTAACATGAGTTACATCGATATAACACAACTTACTGTGGATCACTGAGTGTATCAGGTGTTTCTTTTAGAAGATGATCCTGCAGCACCTACAGAGGAGGAAAAATCCGACAGCCGTAAGATTTTACTGAACTGTCAATAGTGAACAGTTAGAGCATAAACCTCATCCTACCTAAAAGTTTTTACCCCTTCCCCACAAAAGTAGCAAAATCAAGCAACAAAACTAAAAGGTCTGAATTTTACCTACTTTTCCTTCTCTATCAATCCCCAAGGTTGACTGGGGTAAGACGGAGAGGGTACTTCTGAACATCTCCAGTACCCGTCGAGAAGAATTTTTCCCTAACTACTCCTGCTCTCGTTTCTCCATTCCTCCTGTACACAGCAGTGAAGCAGAAGTCCTGAATAGTAATTTTGAAAGAGAAATTCAGGCTGTTTTCCTCTCCTCTCTTTTTGAGCGCCTCTCCTGTGTGGGAGAACACACATTGTACCCTGTCCATCATGGAGGAAAGTCTAAGGTTCCATTCAAAGTGGGTAAGTCTGCCTGCCTCCAGCATGCAGTCCTTGGGAACTCACTACTCCAGTACCCCCTTTAACGGCAACTACAATAACTAACATGTACTGAACTTTTCCACACGCCAGGTATTGCTTTGAGCACATTTCATCCATTAACTAAATTAATCCTCATAACTCCTCGATGTTCAAGTTAATTTCTACTTTAACAGATGAAGAAATGGAGGCACAGAAACTTGCCCAAGGTCATATGCGTAAGTAATGGTAGAATGTGACAGAAACCCAATGGTATGACCCAGAGCTCATGTTCTTATAAATAGTATGACATAATGCCTGTAAATCTGACATTTTGGTCTCATTTGGCCTGACACCTCTCTAAAAAACTAATTTTGAACTTAGGAAAGTTCAAGCCCAATATCTGTAAGGAACTGTGACATAACCAACTAAAGGGAAAATAATGCAGGAACTATTCCATATATTCAATGATCAGTTATATATCCATAACAAAGCCAAGAACAAAAATCCAACCAAATAAAAAACTATGAATAGCCAAATTGGTTGTGTCAAAATCCATTTTCTTAAACTCTTAGTGCCCTACCCTAACTCATGACACTTTACTCTCACAACACGTATCACTTGGTATTTCAAATATACCAATGATTCTTGGGTTAAAGAACTCCCTTTGAGAATATGATTAAAGCTATAAACTCTCTCCCTAGAAAAACAAAGTTGCTAAACTTGAAAAATGAAAAATGGAAGAACCAAGAACTTAAGTGGGGAACTAGAATGCACATGTGTGTGTGTGCAGGGGAAGTGTTAGGTGAAAAGATAAGATAGGTAAGTGGGGACCAGACCACGCAGAGCCCTATAGGCCAGGATAAGAAATCTGGACTTGTAAATATAAAGGGAAGCCACAGGGAGGCCAGCTAACTGAAAGGAGGGATGATGTTTAAAAAAGACTGTACACGGGGTGCTATGGAAACACAGAAGTACTAAATAAAGGAATGAATGCCAGCATGAATTTTTTAAAATCCTCAATTCCCCCCATCATTCACAGTCCATCTACTTTTATTTCTTGAAAGAATACTAACAAACTCAGTTGTCTGGTTTTTCCGGCCCATATATTAGGAATAGCAGATAAAGAGAAAACAAATGAAAGACAGTATAAGATACAAACTGAAACCCACAAAAGTTATGGCTGATATCAGTCTTGCAAAAGTGTTGCAAGAACACTGGCCAAGTTTTGGAGAAACTTTCATATCTGTTAATGACAGTATAAATTTATATGGCTTTTTGAAGGACAATTTATCAATATAAAAATATTTTTAAATGTTCTTATCCTTTGACCCAACATATATGGTTACTAGAAATTCTACTATCATTCCCACAGGGTATGAAGAAATATATTCAAGAATATTCCCTGAAGTAGTATTTGTTATAATAAAAAACAGGGAAAACCCCAAATGTATAATATAAAAGGAGCTTAATAAACTGTTGTACAAAGGAATATAAGAAAGCCAACAAAAAGAATGAAGTATATCTGCATACATATATTGATATGGAAATATGGGGGAGAATAAAATTAGATTTATTTTTTTAGACATACTCTTGTTTCAGATTATGTCACATAAAGTGTATACTTAAATCTAAGTAGTATGACTACGATTTATAAAGATGAAAAATTTAAATAACTTAGAAAGATCCAATCCCAAATGCTAATTATGTTAAAAATCAAAAATGGTCAATTTTGTTAACACCATTTTTAAAAGGCAATCTTCCATTAGAAATATTTCACTTACTCATTCCTTCATAATGCCAGGCAAAAGAGCTGTCCTTATAATATGCCCCATATCCCTTAAATATTGGAGAAAAAATACAGAATCGCTCCAAGAACTTACACTTGCAATTTCATCCTTACAAAATGCTATGGCTTCAGGTTGCTTGCTTGGAGGGAAAGCTGCTTCAAAGGCATCTTTTGCTGCAAAGGCAGCTGGTGTATAAGTATCACACTGAGCCATCAGCCAATAGCCCATTAAACTTTTTAAATAAGGAGCCAAGTGTTTCTTTACTTTAAGGATAAGCTTTTCAAAAGCCTGCTGTGTAGCTTCTCGAACCCGGCGATCATGATCCTATTGAAAATATAATATGGTTTAAAATAGCTCTAGCCCATACAAACAAACACAGACATTTCCAGATGTGCTATGATGACCCATTAATAAGAATTCACCTATGTGCAGAGCTAACCTAAAATTAATAATGATGCGAAAAAATTGACCAATCCTTCCCTTTCCCCCTCACAATGATAAAAACTATTCAAGACAGACTCAAGGTTAGGCCTTCAATATTAAGCAATTCACTCTCATTATTTTCCAGCAAATACACAAAGAAGTTAAACTGTCAAAATTTACTATAACTGGAAAATATCTAGGTAATCCTCTAGTAATCACATAATTTTTGAAAACCCAGAATTCCAATACACTTTATACAACCTCACGTGATCCAATGTACATAACAATACTGACACAACATTTTATGCTCATCACCAAAAATGAATCATGTAAATGTAAAAGTCCCCATGACTTCACTCAAAAACTGTACAACAAAATAAACTAGTGTAAATTTTTAATACTTACCAGTGAAATTTTGCAGAAAATTCTTGGCCAGTATGGAAGAACTCCTTTTACAACTTCTGTGTCTCTCTCTGTACACATGGTTCCAAATTCCTGCATAGCCTGAAAGTAAATTAACAATATTACTAAGAATCAATAGCCATATATTGGCTATTCATTATATCTTTTCTGTGCTGGACACTTAGTCTATTTTACATAACAGGAGAATGCATTGCTTCTGTTTGTGCCATATGGGACTAATTTGAAGAGTTCCTTCACAGTGTACTATAATAGAAATGTCCCAGTTTTTTAAAAAATAAGATGTACACAAACAAAAAACTCAATTTAATTTTACAGGGTCAAAATTACATTCTCTACTGGGAAAAACTGTACAGCCAGAATTCTAAAGTGGTTCAAATAAGTACAGAACAACAAACTAATTTATAATCCAGAAGATTAAAAAAAGGTAATTAAAAGTACAGAACAACAAACTAATTTATAATCCAGAAGATTAAAAAAAAGTCTTAAAACTTAAGACTAAGCTTAAGTCTATGTGTCAGAAAAAAAAGAACAATTGTAAAAGAACTTATTAGTGATAAATGATTGCTCATTTTTCTTTACATAAAATATACCAATTGCCATGTTGTTATAACAAAAGAATTTTCCTGATCATTTTTATAAAAAACATAAAACTTACTTTTAATTTTGTGGTGACATCTTTCTTAGAAAGTTTCCGCAGCACCATTCGGAAATCAGAATCTACAAGACTGTCTATTTCTTCGGCTCCTTGAATAGCAGGAACATAACCTAGGTCACTCTGTGATGTTCCAAAACCAATAAATCCAGGCACCGTTCCCTGTTCTTTGGCAAGGAGTTCTGCAGCTCGGCCACTGTTTGAAGGCTGATAAGAAAGTTGGGAGGAAAAAAGTCAGAGTCCAGGAAGAGTTCAAAATTTAATTTTGAGTTCTTGTCCTTCACAATTCCAAGAGAAGAGCAAGCTTTTATTGGAGAAGTTTTGTTTTTTAATAAAGCCTCTCCTTTTAAATGTTTTTTTTAATTTACTTATTTAGAGAGAGCATGTGTGTACGTACACACACACACACACACACACACACACACACAGAGTAGGGAAGGGGCAGAGAAAAAGAGAGAGAGAATCCCAGGCAGGGGATGTGCTAACAGTGCAGAGCCCAATACAGGGCTTGATCTCATGATTCATGAGATCATGACCTGAGCTGAAATCAAGAGTCAGAAGCTTAACTAACTGAGCCACCCAGGCACCCCAAGAACTTTTTATTTCCTAGTCTAAGATTTCATCCACAGCAATGTTCCCATCACTAAGAACCTATCAATAATAATCCTAGGACCTATTTCCTGGTTTGCTAAACATCAGAACAATGTTTTTTAAACTGGTACAATCCTTTAGTGGCTCATGATATTAACTTAATGGGTCATGACAGCATTTCAAAAAAATAGAATAAAATTTTAAAACTCAGAATGTATCACATATGGTAAGAATAAATACTATTATAAAATTAATTTCCAAATTTGAGAGTATATATACACACAAATGTGTACTACGTAATGCTATAAAACTGATTCATAAATGAATTACATCTTTTCATTCATCCATTCAACAAACATTTATTAAATAACCACTATGGGACCAATCTAATGATAGCTATTTCTAAGACCAGGAGTTCCTTGAGGGCAGACATAATCATTTCCACACACCTGAAGTTACTCTAACTTCTTTGAGCTATAATGATTACAAATTATATTACTATGGACACAAAATCAATACAATGGTCGGGATATAAGATACACTCCTTTGAACCACAGCCCGTGGTTTTATAAATCGATACACAATATAGTAGCTTCCTAGTACAAAAAGTTAATGGGTTGATTATGATATAAAAAAAAATTTTTTAAACTGCTAAGGAAACTAACATATCCATCGTTATCTAATAGAAAAATGCCTCAGTTCAATGTCCAGGATGACATTACAACCCATCTAAATTCACCTGTTCCTGATCTATCTATAAGAATGGTTGAAAGGAGGGGTGCCTGGGTTAAGTGCCCCCAACTTCGGCTCAGGTCATGACCTCACGGCTCGTGGGTTCAAGCCCCACATGGGGATCTGGGCTGAACTCTTGCTCAGAGCCTGGAGCCTGCTTCAGATCCTGTGTCTCCTTCTCTCTCTGCCCCTCCTCCGCTCGTGCTCTGTCTCACTCTGTCTCTCAAAAATAAATAAATGTTAAAAAAAATTTAAAAAAAAAGGAAAGTTGAAAGGGTTATCCAAATGTGTGATTCAATTTGCTCATACGTAGCAAAACTGTGTTTGGGAAACTCAATTGTCAAGGAATAATCTACATTACCTTCTAAACTGAAATGAACGACCAGAAATGAAAATGATAACTTGAATTACATTTTTTTTCAAAATACTAGCATTTAAGACTAATTTCAAAAAAGGTTCCCTATTTTGGAACTTTATCATCATGAACTAACATTATTCAGTTTGCCTTTCTCAATATTGGTACATGAATAAAGAGGTACAAAGGAAATTAATGAATTATAATACAATTTTGAAAACTATGATGATATTAGGACATCAGAATTTTATCTATAACACCATCTGTAAAGTTTTATTATAAAACAGAATAATGAAATAGTATAGAAAAAAACTAGTTAATGCTAAAAGCTAAAGGAGTCAAGGCTAAATTCTGAACTGACCTGAAATACCAGAGCTGCTAGAGGTAACTGCATGAAGAAAAGGTATCAGATTGCCAATTTCCAATGGTAAAGTAACAAATTATTTTTAAAATAGGCTAATAGTATCTTTTATTCAATGTTTACTTTGAGTTTAAAATATAGTTACTATTTTTGTTACTTCCTCTATTGTATCTTAAATGCTTATACCCATAGTTCAAAAATTAAGAACTTTGATTTTATTCCTGGCAGTTAATTTTCTTATACTACACGTGCTTCATTCTCTTTTTTTTTAAGAGAGAGAGAGAGGGAAAGTGCACATGAGCAGGGGAGGCGCAGAGAGGGAGAGAGAGAATTCCAAGCAGGCTTGGCATTGTCAGCAGAGCCAGACGGTAGAGCTTGATCTCACAACCAACTGTGAGATCATAACTTTAGCCAAAACCAAGAGCTGGACTGGACACTTAACTGACTAAGCCACCCAGGCACCCGCCCCCCCCCCACTTCATTCCTTTGTGCCTATATTCTAGAGGTATTTGAGGTGGCAGTCCTGACCCTAGTTTAAAGGCCAAACTCTGGAAGACTTACAAGATCTTTCACCACCTGGCCTCCACTTCTCCCAGGCTTATCTCCCAACATTCTTTTCTTCCCTTGTCACAGGTCCTCCTCTCCTCTCCCAATTTTGGTGCCACCACGTATGTGCCAGTCCCAAAGTGAATTCACAGTTCTCTGAATAGGTTATGCCCTTCACAGTCTGATTTTTGTGTAATCTCTTCTCTCCGCCTGAAAACCTTTTCTTCCTTCCCGTTGCCTGACAAACTCTTACTCATCCTTCAAAACACACTCTTCTTTTCAACCTTTGTCTCCCTCAGGTCAATTACCATTCTTTTTCTGTTCTACTGTTTTCTTTCCACTCACACCTGTATCATAATTCTTTAATATATTATAATCATTTGTATACTTATATGTCTATCATCAAACTAACAGTTCAAGAACAAGACACATTTGTCTATCACCTTTGAACACATGGCATTCAGTACTCAAAGTCTGTTGAATGAAAGACTGCCACTCTGAGGTTCAAATCTCAACTATGCAACTTCCTGGCTACATGAGCTTAGGTAAATTAATTTCTCTCAGCCTCAGAAACATCATCTTTAAAATGAAAAAATAGCAACTAAGCCATTTCCTTGGGTTACTGTCAATTAAATGTAGTTTTTTTTAAACCATTAAAATTGATTCCAGCAAGAAATCAACAAAGGATGCTAAAACAATTAAGTGAAAGTCTGTGAAAGAACAGGTTATTCTCAGTCTCAAAATACCACTCCCAATGTGATTTGTTAATGGCCAGTAGAAAAAGATACCTTTACAAAGGGCATCACATTAACCAAGTGATTAAATAACATCACTCACACGACACGCAAGCATCGTGTGCAGCTGACCCGCTGATGATGCTACATCATCTATGAAGCATTCCTATCAAAAGTTGTTTAACCCGAATCTAATCAAAAGAACAATTAGACAATTCTAAATTAAGTAAAACAATTGGCCTAGACTTTTCCAAACTGTCCTTCTTATAGAAGAACTCCCTCAAAAAAGAAGAAGAAGAAGGAAAAAAAAACCACCACCACGGGAAGACAACCTAGATCTAAACGATAACTGAATGGAATCACTCGATCCCTGATCAGACCTTAGGTGTACTTTAACATTCTATATCTAAAAACAAGTTATAGAGGGGCATCTGGGTGGCTCAGTCAGTTAAGCATCTGACTTTGGGTCAAGTCATGATCTCACAGTACGTGAGTACAAGTCTGGAGGCTGCTTTGGATTCTGTGTCTCCCTGTCTCTCTCTGCCCCTCCCCTCTCATGCTCTGTCTCTGTCTGTCTCAAAAATAAACATTAAAAACATTTTTTTAAACAAGTTATAGAGAACATTATTGAGATGACTACAGAAATCTAAATACAGTATTCTAGGTTATTAGATAATAGTATTTTACTGACGTTAAATTTTCCTCATGTTGTAATTGCTCAAGGTTATGTAGAAAAATGGCATTTGTTTAGAATAATCGTGCTGAAGTACTTAGGAGTTAACTGTCATAATATATGCAACTAATTCTCATATGGTTCAGCAAAAGTCATATATTTAGAGAGAGAAAACAAGTGTAACCAAACATTAACAATTGGTGATTCTAGGTAAAGAACATATATATGGCTTGTCACTCTAATATTTTTGTGACTTTTCCTCATATTTGGAATATTTTAAAAATAAAACAAGAAAATCATTTAAATAAAAGAATTAAAATCAAACGAGAATACAAGTAAAGTGCTTAACACAGTACCGGCACAAGGCAAGTTCCTATTATTGTTGGTACTATCTGACAAAAACAGATCAAATGACAGATCTAAGAAAATATTGTACTGATACCACTAGAATTTGATCAGAAACAGGGGAAAAGCACTCCCATAAAATTGGACTGTGCCAAAACAAACCTAGTACCATAAAAATACATTATGACATCCCTAATCATACAGGTTTAATCCACTTGCGGGTCTTTTTTAAACAGTATTTAGTGAGCGAATACTATAAGCCAATCCTTGTCCTAGGCTCCTAGAACAACAACAGCCTTCATAAAAACACCTGCCTTCATAATACATCCCAGTGAAGCAAGAAGTCATAACTGCAAAGGAGTACGATAAAGCAGGAAAGGAGCACAGGGAGTGGGGGAGAGCTACAAATTAAAATTGGGCGATCATGAGAGACCTCAAGGGGGTGTCTCTTGCAATATTTGTAGCCACCTAACAAAAGAGCGTTGGGAAGCCTGCCAGGCAAGGTCAAGGCTCGGTGACGAGGTCAGTGTGGCTGGATGGAGGGAGCGAGGAGGAGGAAGTTGAAGACGGTGCCAGAGACAGGAAGGGGCCAAAGGCGGACCACATACCAGGTACACCATTGTAGGGGATTTGGCCCTTCACCCCGAGGAATGTGGGGGACCCCACTAGGTTTTTGAGCAAAAGAGCGACATGATCCGAGATGCCCCGCACACCAGGCTCACTTTAAATGCTTCCTACCCAACTCCCTTGCTCCTAACGCCAATCCCCCCACCCGAACCCCCGCTACCCCGGCCAGGTAACCTTCCAGTTGAGACACATACGGAACCATTTCTTAATGGAAACTGTGGGGTGCGTGGTCAGGCGCAGACAGCTCTGGCATGGAACATCTTTTCTCTCGCAAAACCCCAATCTGCTCGGAGACAACCCACCCCGCTCGTGGGGACGCACACACACAACCGGGAGGTCACACTCAACACGCAAACACACGCCTCCCCACAACCGCGCTCCACACGCCCTCCGGACGCGCGCGTGGGAAGAGCCAGCCGCGGCGGGACGAGAACTCCCCGGTCGGCCGAGCCACGTCGCACTCACCCTCAGGTTCCCCTTGGTCCGCTGCTTGTTCTTCCCGCCCATGGTCGCGGTCTCAGCCGCACTCTCAGCCTGCAGCTCCCAGCTTGACACCGCCGGGCCACAACTTCCGGCCCCTTGCGCCGGAAAAGAGCCCACTGGAGCGACTTCCCCGGCCCTCCCCTTCCGCCACCCACCCCGCCCTCCTGCCTCCCCACTTCCGCTCCCGCCTCCCGCCGCGGCCTTGACCATCAGCAGTGGGAAACGTCATAACTAGAGCCCCGCCTGACCGAATGACGTCATCCCTGCCCAATAAGAGGCCAAGCCGAGCACCGAAGCTCCAAATTCTGTTTTTCGAGCTTTCCTGGAGCCAGGTTTGTCACCTATTTAGTGGGCAGGAAGCTGGCATGAGTCATGAAAGGGGCATTTTCTCATATGATAGCAGAAGAGTGACATGGTCGTGGCTGTGGAAAGATAGCAAAATGTTAGACCTTGTAAAATGCAGTCATTAGCATCTCCTGGGCATTTATTAGAAATGCAGACTGTCAGATCCACTTCAGGACTATTGAATCAGATTTTGCATTTTTTAATGTTTATATACTTATGAGAGAGAGAGAGAGAGAGAGAGAGAGAATGAATCCGAAGCAGGCTCTAGGCTCGGAGCTGTTAGCCCTGAGCCCAAAGCGAGGCTCGAATCCACGAACCTTGAGATCATGACCTGAACTGAACACACTGAGCCACCCAGGTGCTCCCAGATTTTGCGTTTTTAACATGACCCCAGGTCTTGTTAAGACTTGAGAAGTTATGCTCTAGGCAATATTCTCTAGCCCCCCCCCATATCAAAAGTGTTAAGTGCAGTTTTTAGAAAAGTCTATAAAAACCTAAAATGTGCAGATCTCGTACTGATTTTGCTTTTCAGTGTTGCTCATGTCCACACACTCACCCGTTTATACAAACTATTTCTCCTTTATTCAACTGACTTCCTGTTAGATTCTATCAATAGTAGGGACCAGAATGAGACTGACACGAGAAGCGACTTGGTCCGTTCTGTTAGCATCATCCCAGCAGCAGTGCTTTGCCCCAGCAGCATCAATTCATTTAGGTGGCAGTTGGTTTCACTCTGCATCTTTATTTTTTTTTTTTTTTTCAAGAATCAGTCACCTTTATTGTGCACTTCAGGGGTACCAGCAGTCGCAGCCAGGCGGGAACCTTATCCTGAGAGGTCTGACTCCTAGTTCCGTGGGGCACCTCCTCTGATCTCTAGACTTCTCCGAATATAGCTTATTCTGTAGACTGAAATTCAGAATCAAGTAAATACGTCACATGATTTTAGCATAAAAGTCAAAAAACTTAGAGACTGTCCCTAAAAAACAAAAGCAAAATGAAACAAATACACCTGTATATCAACAAAGTTGATGGCTTTGTGACACAAAGAAGAGTTATTTCAGTGGACTCTAGAGCACATCCATTTGACTATTTATCTATGGAATATATCTTACAAACAAAAACACTTTAAGAATTCTTAGACGATTTTCAGTAATTATAATAGCATAATATCAGTACTATTATTCTGAAATCAAATAAGTAATTATTACAAAGGTACTCATAATTTTGGGAAATGATGAAAATATTCTGTATCTTGATTTGGGGTATTGGTTACAACTATATGCATTTGTCAAAACTCATAGAGTTCTACATGAAAAAGGATGAGTTTCCATCTAAATTCCTATTTGATTTAAAAAGCAAATATGTAATTATGTTAATGCCATTAGGAACTAAGAAAAGAAAAAGAAATACAAAATAAAAAAGGTTTTAAGATAGGAGTGCCTGGCTTGCTCAGTCAGTAGAGCATGCAACTCTTTTATTTTTATTTTTCTCAGAGAGACAGAGTGGGAGTGGGGAAGAGGGGCAGAGGGAAAGAGAGAATCTTAAGCTGGCTCCATGTCCAGCACTCAGCCTGACATGGTTGATTCCACAACCCTGGAATCATGACCTGAACCAAAGTCAAGAGACAGGAAGCTCAACCAACAGAGCCACCCAGGCGCCCTGAGCATGAGACTCTTGATCTTGGGATTGTGAGCTCAAGCCCCATATTGGGTGTAGAGGTTACTTAAAAAATAAATTAGGGGAACCTGGGTGGCTCAGTTGGTTGAGTGTCTGACTTCAACTCAGGTCATGATCTCATGGTTCGTGGGTTTGAGCCCCGAGTCGGGCTCTGTGCTGACAGCTCAGAGCCTGGAGCCTGCTTCGGATCCTGTGTCTCCCTCCCTCTCTGCCCCTCCCCCACTCACTCTCTGTCTCTCTCAAAAATAAACATTTTTAAAAATACAAAAAGAAAATACAAAAAAATAATTAACAAATTGTAAAACAAGGTTTAAAATAAAATTTATACCATATACAATAGACCCACTACGAATATTGTCCTCAATGAGGAAAAACTTTCCTCCCTAAGGTTAGGAAAACGACAAGGATGTTCACTCTCACCACTGTTATTCAACATAGTGTTGGAAGTCCTAGCCTTAGCAATGAGACAACACAAAGAAATAAAAGGCATCCAAATTGGCAAGGAGGAAGTCAAACTTTCACTCTTTGCAGACGACATGATACTCTATGTGGAAAACCCAAAAGACTTCACCAAAAAACTTCTAGAACTTATCCATGAATTCAGCAAAGTCACAGGATATAAAATCAATGTACAAAAATAGGTTGCATTTCTATACACCAATAATAAAGCAGCAGAAAGAGAAATGAAGGAATCTATCCCATTTAATATTGCATCAAAATCCATAAAATACCTAGGAATTAACCTAACCAAAGAGTTGAAAAATCTGTACACTGAAAACTATAGGAAGCTTATGAAAGAAACTGAAGAAGTCACAAAAAATGGAAAAACATTCCATGCTCATGGATTGGAAGAACAAATATTGTTAAAATTTGAATACTACCCAAAGCAATCTACACATTCAAATCAATCCCTTTCAAAATAACACCAGCATTCTTCACAGAGCTAGAACAAACTATCCTAAAATTTGTTTGGAACCAGAAAAGACCCCAAATAGCCAAAGCAATCCCGAAAAAGAAAACCTAAGCTGGAGGCATCACAATCCCAGACGTCAAGCTGTATTACAAAGCTGTAATTATCAAGACAGTATGGTACCAGCACAAAAACAGACACATAGATCAATGGAATAGAATAGAGAACCGAGAAATGGACACACAAACATGTGGCCAACTAATCTTTGACAAAGCAGGAAAGAATATCCAATGGAAAAGAGTCTCTTCAGCAAATGGTATTAGGAAAACAGACAGTGACATGCAGAAGAATGAACTCGGACTACTTTTGTACACCATACGCACAAATAAACTCAAAATGGATGAAAGACCTAAACGTAAGAAAGGAAGCCATCAAAATCTTAGAGGAGAAAACAGACAACAACCTGTTTGACCTCAGCTGCAGCAACTTCTTATCAGATATTTCCCTCCAGAGGCAAGGGAAATAAAAGCAAAAATGAACTATTGAGACCTCATCAAAATAAAAAGCTACTGCACAGTGAAGGAAACAATTAGCAAAACTAAAAGGCAACCGACAGAAGGGGAGAAGATATTTGCAAATGACACAGCAGATAAAGTTAGTACCCAAAATCGATAAAGAACTTGTCAAACTCAATACCCAAAAAACAAATAATCCAGTGAAGAATTGGGCAGAGGACATGAATAGACACTTTCCCAAGGAAGACATCCAGATGACTATCAGACACATTACTCATCCTCAGGGAAATACAAATCAAAACCACAATGAGGTACCACCTCACACTGGTCAGATTGGCTAAAATTAACAACTCAAGCAACAACAGATGTTGGCGAGGAAGCGGAGAAAGGGGAACCCTTTTGCACTGTTGGTGGGAATGTAAACTGGTGTAGCCCTCTGGAAAATAGTATGCAGATTCCTCAAAAACTTAAGAATAGAGGGGCGCCTGGGTGTCTCAGTCGGTTAAGCATCCGACTTTGGTTCAGTTCACGATCTCACGGTTCGTGAATTCAAACCCGGAGTCAGACTCTGAGCTGACAGTTTCAGATTCTGTGTCTCCCTCTCTCTCTCTGCCCCTCCTCCACTCATTCTCTGTCTCTCAAAAATGAATAAATGTTAAAAAAATTTTTTAATTAAAAATAGAGCTACCCTGCAACCCACCAATTGCACTACGAGGTATTTATCCAAAGGATATAGGAGTGCTGATTGAAAGGGGCACATACACCCAATGTTTATAGCGGCACTATCGACAACGTATGGAAAGAGCCCAAATGTCCATCAACTGATGGATGGATAAAGAAGATGTGGTAAAGGGGTGCCTGGGTGGCTCAATTAGTTAAGCATCTGACTCTTGATTTCCGCTCAGGTCATGATCTCATGGTTCATGAGTTCGAGCCCCACATCAGGCTCTGCGCTGATGGTGAGGAGCATGCTAGGGATACTCTCTCTCTGCCCTTCCTGCTCTCTCTCTCTCTCAAAATAAATAAATTTTTAAAAACTTTAAAAAAAAGATGTGATATACATGTGTGTATATATAATCGCATCTTTTTTAAGTTTTTTAAAGTATACACACACACACACACACACACACACACAATGGGATATTACCAGGCAACGAAAAAAGAATGAAATCTTGCCATTTGCAACAATGTGGATAGAACTAGAGTGGATAGGACTATGCAAAATAAGTCAGTCAGAGAAAGACAAATACCATATTGTTTCATTCGTATGTGGAATTTAAGATACAAACAGATGAACATAAGGGAAGGGAAGCAAAAATAATATAAAAACAGAGAGGGAGACAAACCATAAGAGACTCTTAAATACAGAGTCTCAGAACAAACTGAGGGCTGCTGGTGGGGTGTTGGGTGGGGCAAGGGCTAAAGGGGTGACGGGCATTAAGGAGGACACTTGTTGGGATGAGCACTGGGTGTTATATGTAAGTGATGAATCACCAACTTCTATTTCTGAAATTATTATTACACTATATGTTAACGTGGATTTAAATTAAAAAATAAGGTACAAAAATAAAATTTATAAATTTGAACTAGAAGAATTAGTATAACTCATTATATGTATGTGTATACATATGTTTTTTAATAGTATTTTCAAGCTTTGTCTACTGAAAAGGTCTAGAAACAATGGCAAACCTGGTAGCAACAAGCACTATTAAAATATACACAATGACACAATCAACAAAATATAGAATGTGGGAAATTCTATAAGACGCGCAGTTTCATGAATAAATACATTGCAGAAGGAAGAGCAGGAGAGGAAAAAGAAGGAAGAGAAAGGGGACAAATTGAAAGAGACTAAAGAGACATATCAACCAAATGCAAATGTGGCCCTTGATTGAATCCTTATTCAAACAAACTTAAAAAAATTGAGATAATTGGGCAATGTGAACACATATTGGGTATTTGGTTACATTAAAAAATTGTTAATAATTTTGAGAGTGTGATAAAGGTATTTTGGTTATGTTTTTTAAAAAAAATAGGTTTTGTCTTTTAAGATACATATCGAGGGACACCTGGGTGGCTCAATTGGTTAAGCGCTGGACTTCAGCACAGGTCATGATCTCATGGTTTGTGAGTTCGAGCCCCACATTGGGCTCTGGGCTGACAGCTCAGAGCCTGGAGCCTGCTTTGGATTCTGTGTTTCCCTCTCTCTCTGCCTGTCCCCCGCTCATGCTGTTTTTAAAAACATTAAAAAATATCTTTATAGAAATACACATCGAAGCATGTACAGGTAAAAAGATATGATGTCTGGGATTTGCTTCAACAAATTCAGTGGAGTAAGAGGTAGGAGCAGAAATTTGAGGGTACCTATAAAATACTTTCCAGGTTACTCTGATACCATACTTTCATACTTTTCCACCTAATCTTCCTTTCCTTGTTCTCCTTTGATGATTCATTTACCTCTACAGAGTTTTCGAATATTGAATATTGGAGTCCCTCAGGATTCGGTTCAGGCCATTTTCTCTCTTCATCCATAGTCTCTGCTTATGCAATTTCATCCATATTCACAACTTTTCTGTCAAATTTATATCCAGTCCAGACCTACATACACAATTTCTATTAGAAGGCTTAATTTGAGGTGTGCCTGTGTGGCTCAGTCGATTGAGCAATTGACTTCGGCTCAGGTCATGGGTGCTCTCTCTAAATAAACATTAAAAAACTTTAATGGGTGCCTGGGTGGCTCTGTTGGTTAAGCGGCTGACTCTTGATTTTGGCTCAGATCATAATCTCATGGATCACGGGTCCACGCCTCAAATCTAGCTCTGTGCTCACAGCATGGAGCCTGCTTCAGATACTCTCTCTCCCTCTTTCTGCTCCCTCCCCCTCTCAAAAATAAATGTTGATTTTTTTTTTAAGAATTAAAACAAAAGAGGGCTTAATTTGAAGTTTTTTGGACACTCAAATTCAAGTTCACCAAAATGGAATTATTTTACCCCCAAAATTGGGGGTCTTGTATTGTCTATCTTGATAACATGCACTACAGTAAATCCACTTTCATAAGCTACACCTTTGTTTTTTTTTTTTTTAATTTTTATTTATTTTTAAGGCAGAGAGAGACAGAGTGTGAACAAGGGAGGGGCAGAGAGAGAGGGAGACTCAGAATCCAAAACAGGCTCCAGGCTCTGAGCTGTCAGCACAGAACCCAACGCAGGGCTCAAACCCACGAACCATGAGATCATTACCTGAGCTGAAGTCGGACGCTTAACCAACTGAGCCACCCAGACGCCCCATCACAAGCTACACTTTTGGAATAAACCTTCCTATTCCTCTCTCTCTTGTCCTTCTGTTCAATAACCCCTCAAAATTCTAACAATTTAACCTCCTATATACCTCCCAGATGTTTCCACATTTCAAACTCCATCAACCATCTCTACTGTCTTAGCCAAGAATCATTCCTTGGCAATAGTCTCCTAACTGGTTTATAAATATGCATTCCCCCTTCAATCTAGGATGCATGCTGTAGCTAGAGGGATGTTTTGTTTTTGTTTTTGTTTTTGTTTTTTTAATAAAAATGGCCTATAAAGTCATGCATTACATGCCCCCAGCCCACCCCTCCAACTTGTCATGCCACTCTGTTCATTACTTGTCAATCACAAGTCCCACTAGCCTTACTTCATCTCTTAGGCATATTACAGACTTTCCAGCCTCAGGGTCTTCACTGAGGCTCTCTTTTGGGGTGAACATTTCTTTGCCACTCCCTCTGTCCCAAACCCCCCACTCTTCCCAAGTTCAACTGGTTCAGGTTCTGTTGTATGCATTCTCATGGATTGCTCTACTTATAAACTGAAAAGAAATAGTAGTCTCAATAGTTGTCAAATGCCTTACTCTCAAACCAGAATCAATCCAAACTTGATGAGGTCTGAGTCTACTTTTATCCATTCCATTTATTTGAATAAATAGAAAGTATTAGCATAAATTTAGGGGAAAAAACAGCACTCAGTTACTTGATTGTTGATTCTGTTGTTCCAACTACCACAAAAATATATCAAAAACAAATAAGTAGTATAAATATTGGAAAATATGCCACCAGAGTATTGTTGGCATTTTGTCTATTTGAAAAATACAAGAATATTAATAAAATATTCAAAAGAGTAAGGCACTTTACAAATGTAGTCAGATCTCAAATATCCAGTATTAATAAAGGTATTGATTTGAGTAACAATAACAGAAAATATAATGAAAAAAAAACAAGAATAAAATAATAAAATGTATATTTCCTATGTGAAAAAAACATGAAAATTTACTGAGAAGCATAAAAGATAAATGGAAAGATATCTTTGTTTCTGGACAGAAAATGAAATAATGGGAAAAAGACAAGTTCTGGGTTCATGCTGACTTTCTAGTCCAGCTCTTCTACTGACTAACTGTGAAAGTTTGTATATCTTCCTTAACCTCACTGATCCTCAGTTTTAGCATCTGTGAAGTGAGGTAGTACTACATCCATATACTATATCTATCAAAAGGATTGCTGTAAAGAGATAGTCCTTGGAAAGGCACAAAGTCTGATAAGCATTTTTAAAAATTTTTTTAAAAAAATGTTTATTTATATATTTTGAGAGAAAGAGAGAGGGAGAGAGAGAGAATCCCAAGCCTGACCTGAGGCTCAATCTCATGACTGTGAGACAAATGCCCTATGATTCTCCTACAAAACAAACAAAACAAAAACCAGGTACCACCCGCCACCCTAGGCCTGCCTCTTCCTTCCCTTTGTGTCCTCCCACTGGGAGTTTGTACCTGGGAAGCTCCCAAGGTTTTGAAGCAACAGAAAGCCTTCCCAGTTGATACCCCAAAGAAAGAAAACCATAAAGAAAACTATTGATGGATTTAAATACATTAAATTAAAAAGTGTTTTTTTCCCTATGTCAGAAAAAGTGAGTAGACAAATGAGGAAATCTGCAACATTAACTGGGGGCTAATATGCTTACCATTAAAAAAAAATTCTTACAAGTAAGTATTTTAAGGCTGCCCATTTAAGTAAAATAAGACATAAATAGGCATTTACTGCAAAGGATATATAATTGACCCACCTATAAGTTAAATGAAGATAACATAAAACATAGATTTTTTCATCTATAAAATAGTAATAATAATTGGTGTTGATAAAAATCTAGAGAAAAGGAAAATTCAAAAGAATTGCAATTTCCATTTGTTAATCTTTCACAAGTACAACTTAACAAGACAGATCCAAGTCTTAAGAGTGAATTTCCACATTTGGAAATCTAAGGTGAAGAGAAAATAGATGTCCATACCTTTGTTGATTGGAAAGGAAAATAAAACAAAACCAAACCCGAAAAAGGTTATGACATCAAAAGGTAACAGTGAATTGCTGAATTATAGTACGCTCGGATGAATACAATGCTCTTTGACAATGTTGTTGAAAAATCTGTCATGGAGACATTTGAAATCTATTTTTTAATTATTATTTTTTTAAGTTTTATTTATTTTTGAGAGAGAGACAGAGAGAGACAGAGAGAGAGAGAAGGAGACACAGAATCTGAAGCAGGCTCCAGGCTCCTAGCTGCCAGCACAGAACTCTACAACAGGGCTAGAACTCACGAACTGCAAGACCATGACCTGAGCCGAAGTCAGATGCTTAACTGAGTCAGCTGAGCGCCCCCAAATCTATTATTGTTTAATGAAAGAAGGCAGATACAAAACAGTATGTGCAGTGTAATTCAATTGCTTAAAAAAGAAAATAACACAGGGGCACATGGGTGTCTCAGTCAGTTAAGAGTCCTACTTGATTTCAGCTGGGGTCATGATCTCAGCATTCCTGGGGTTGGGCCCTGCATCAGGTTCAGTGCGAACAGTGTGGAGCCTGCTTGGGATTCTCTCTCTCTCCCTCTCTGCCGCTCCCCTGGTCGACACTCTCTCTCTCTCTCAAAAACTAAATAAACTTAAAAAAGAATATACTACATAAACACATAAGTAAAAATAATGTACTAGAAAATATTGTCTTCTTGGGAGCAGACTTGGGGTGGGTTTTATTTATTTCTGAAAGAGAGAGAGAGAGATGGAACGCAGGCATGTGCCAGTGGGGGAAAGGGGCTGAGGGAGGGAGAGGGTGAGAGAGAATCTCAAGCAGGCTCCACTCGCCTCAGAGCCCAAAGAAGGGCTTGATCCCACAACTCTGGGATCAGACCTGAGCGGAAATCAAGAGTCTGAGGCTCAAATGACCGAATCACTCAGGCACCCTTTACGGAGGGTTTTATATCCAGTTTTTTCTACATTTCCTATAATGATAATCTTTTCTAATAAAAATGTATTACATACATATTTATATATGGGGGTGGGGAGCAAGACAGAAGAGATTTACAAAACCCAAACAGCCAAATGCAGGAGGTAGGGTAAGGGGGTGTAGGTAGATTACACCTCCATTTAGGTAATTCCCTGGTTTAATCTGGAGACACCGTGGACCTCGACTGCACCACCCAGATCCCAGAGAGCATCATTCCATCAATTCTGCCGGCTCGGCGACATCTGAGAAAACTCAGAAGAATGCAGATGATACCTTGTTTCAAAAAGATAATACGCGTTAAAAAAAAAAAAAAAAAAGTAAAAAGCCCATCTGGCAGTACAGCCGCACCTGTCTGGCTGCGAGATCCCCAGGAAAAGGGAGAGCCTAGGACTACAGCCCTGGGTCCAAAGCCTCCGCCCACATCCGAAATGCAGCTCTGGGAGCTGAGGTTTCGCGACTGGCCCCACCGGCTCCCACACTCACTAAGATCCCCGACCCAGGGCTAGCAGTTTCCAGGCAAGTCGGTAAAGGGTGGGGCGCCTGCGCAAAGCGTCGTTCGGTCCCTTCCAGCTGCGCTCTAGGTGAGCCGGTCCTGCGCGCTCCAGGTGCAGAGTCCGTGGATGGTCAAAGTGTCAAAGCCCTCGAGCATTTGAAAGCCTCTGGGGATCTGGGTGTCAGCAGGTAGCTAGTCACTCGCCTTTCGTGCTCCTTGAAGGGTTCCGCCTTTGGTATTTGATATTTGGTGGGGATGGCAAAAGACATGCCTACACCCCTCCCCCATCCTGACGGGAGCAGTTGCCAAATTGTGCCAATTGTGCTTACGCGGAAGGCTTATTGTGTCCCTTTGCAGAATTTTTTACGGGCTCAGCTGGTTCTAAATAGTTGTAATCATTGTTGGAGGGTGTGGGTGCCTGGGAAGTAACAAGTGCACCAGTCCTCAAATGCCATAAACTCTTCGCTGCCTTGCTAAGTCTTTATGGAGTTCCACAAATGAAATATTGTTGGGTTTTTCTAAAAAGAAAAAGGTCTGAAAGTTTTTATATTAGTGCTAAAAGTGATCATCAGTTCTGCACAGCAACAGAGGCAGTTTTGTTTTAAAATGCAGTTTATCAAATTAATGTGCAGATGACAACAGTGGCTTTGACTGTGTTAGTGCCAATTCAACTAGTTCGGATTCATGGGATTAATTTGACAATTAAAAAAATTACTTAAGTATTGTTTGTACAGGAATTACTTTTACAAATAAAAGTGGACATGTGGCCAGTGTTTCCTGCCCACACTTTTGTTTTCTAATAATCCTTTTAACTTTTAACCTTAGTTTGATTTGGTACTAATAGTTTCTTTTCAGAATTTAACATTATTTCTTAGTAGATCACTCCAGTTCATGGTATATATCAAATTAATATATTGATAGATTGTCATTGTGGAATAAATGTACATTCAATTTTACCTACTAAGGATGTTAATATACCAAGTATGTAATCATTGTTAATAGTCTAAGGAAGCTATGTTTCCTATACCACTAACATTTTTTATTAAAAAAATTTTTTTTAACATTTTATTTTTGAGAGAGAGTGGGGTGGGAGGCAAAGCGAGAGAGAGGGAGTCACAGAATCTGAAGCAGGCTCCAGGCTCTGAGCTGTCCGCACAGAGCCCAACGTGGGGCTCGAACCCATGAACCACAAGATCATGGCCTGAGCCAATGTGGGATGCTGACTGACTGAGCCACCCAGGCACCCCTCCTGCACCTCTAACATTTAACTACAGTTTCTTATAGCTTTAGTGTCTTTTACATTATACAATGTAGGCAGGACCATGTAACTTGCTGTTACCTCTTCTGATATACTTGTACCCATTCTTTTTTAATTTTTTAATTATTATTGAGACAGAGAGAAACAGAGCATGAGTGGGATAGGAGCAGAGAGAGAGAGGGAGACACAGAATCCGAAGCAGGCTCCAGGCTCTGAGCTGTCAGCACAGAGCCTGACGCAGGGCTTGAACCCACGAACCGTGAGATCGTGACCTGAGCCGAAGTCAGACGCTTAACCGACTGAGCCATCCAGGCGCCCCCTTGCACCCATTTTTAAAGGAATTTACTAATCATGAGGTTGGAAAATCTGTACTTCTCTTGCTATGTTTTTTTAAAAATTTTTGATGTTTATTTTTATTTTTGAGAGAGAGAGACAGAGCATGAGCAGGGGAGGGGCAGAGAGAGAGAGAGAGAGAGGGAGACACTGAATCTCAAGCAGGCTCCAGACTCTGAGCTGTCAGCACAGAGCCAGATGTGGGGCTCAAACCTCGAACCGTGAGATCATGACCTGAGCTGAAGTCAGACGCCTAACCGACTGAGTCACCCAGATGCCCCTCTTGCTATGTCTTAATAATCTATGTCTAAATTTGACAGAAGTTCTCAAGGAAGAAAACTTATAAAGCTATTTTATTTCATTCTGTTTGTATGTTACACTTGAGATTGGTGTACATGTACATAGAAATGTGGTATGTAAATTAAAATAATGTACAAAGACTGAAAAAGTTTTAGCATTTTGGTCCTGCTAAAAGTAATTGCATCATCTGGCCCCTTTGGTGGCTTCTAGGGATATCAGATACTTTGCTCTCTAAGATTTTCCATTCACATCTGGAAGTGACCGGAGGACCAGACACTCTAGATGAACAGCTGGTCCATGGCTGTGTTGTGGCAGCAAAGGATTGGTATTTACAGGGCAACTGACATGACAACGGACCATAGGGATGGAATCTGAAGAAGTGCATTAGAGTTGCATCCAACATAGACACTGTGCCATAAATAGGATTCTAATTCTTATTTGTGTTTGTGTGAAGCCGACTAAAGCATCTTGGACAAATCTGCCATGATGGCTGCTCTGTGACTTGAACCCTTCTTGAGGACAGGCCACCCTCTCCCATTCTTTTTTTTTGGTCTAACTACACCCTTAGGTAGCCCCTTGGGGTGTGACATCCTTGATGTGCTCTGGAGATGCAACTGTTCTCAGGCATTTCCTCCTGAGTGGTCCCCCAGCATATACTCCCAGCCTCTGGGCTATAAAAATGGGTCCTGGGAAAATGGACTTGTGGAAGTCTACTCATGTTATGGCCTTCCAAAACACGCTTCTGTCCCTTCTGTCCTTAAGTCCCCCTGATAAACCATTTCTTGTCAAGCTGGACTCATTGGCCTTTTCAGTCTTAGGGCTTTGGTTTTTGGAGGTCATTTTGCATATACCTCCCTTTTACAGAATGGTGTTTAACCACCTTTATATGTCAGATCTACTCACATTCCCTTGTTAGTTCTGCTTTATTCCTTCTGAATTCTACAAAGTATTGCATAATATGTATCTATTGCACTTATCGATTCACTTAGTGATGGGCACATAGGTTGGCTCCACCTTTTTACTAAGTTAAATAATGCATTGTATCTGCCCCCCACCCCCGCCTATTCCTCTAACCAAGTTTGAATTTTCAAGGAATACTCATTGCATTGTACTGACTGGAGTGCTGGCAGCTAGTAAATATTATTTAATAAGTATTTTCGTAACTGATTTATGGAGGGCCTCAAAAACCAGGTAGTGTGTTTATTTGACTCTAGGTCAATTTGCTGAAACTAAATTTATAGAAAGCCATTTCCATAATGAAAAATGTGTCAAGATCCAGTTTGCCAAAAACAAATTCTCTAAATTACCAATCTGATGAGTTGTTGAAGCCTGTTAAAAAGTTTGAGCTCTGGTGCCTCAGCCTTCTGTGAGGCGAGCCCAGGGACAGGGACAAGAGAAGTATACCAACATAGAGATGAACTGCAAACTCTATTTAAGAAAAACTTCACCTGTTTGTGTATCAAATGGCTGGGGTAGATGCAAAACTAAAGCTTTGAGAAAAGTCTACTTGGTACTCCAGCTTTCAACTGCTAGTAACAAGCACAGAAAACGAAATGAAACTGATTTTATTTCATAACCAGCTGTCTAGAGATAGGCAGGGACTGGTGTTGGATCAGCAGCTCAGCAACGTGGGGACAGGCATCTCCATGGCTCTCTTGGCCCTTACTGCCCTCGTGGTTGGAAGAACTACTGCAGCTCCAGCCTCTTCTTTAGTGTTTGTGGCAGAAAGGGGAAGAAGAGGTGCTCTAGCTGCATCTGCCCTTTCGACTGGAAAGCAGAAGTTCCCCCAGTAGTCTCCCACCCAAAGCCATTTCTTGAGACCACCTCTAGCTGCAAGAGAGGATGGGAGAGTAAACATCTAGCTTTTTCACGTTCTTAGTGGAAGCAGGGCAGGGGGCAGATGGCAAGTTGGACCTGCCTGTCCCTCTGGTATAATTAATTTCTCTTTCAAAATGGGTAATTTCTATGTCAAGAACTTTCTATCAACAATTTTAAGATTATACTTAAAACAGTTCTCCTTTCAGTTATGACATCTTTTTAACAGATACATTTCAGCTATACTACCTTTTTCCCCTCTTTTTCCCCCCCTAACATTCTGGAAGGCGGCTAAAATAATTACTTCATCTTTCTAGAAAGAGTGGGGAAAGAGTCAAAAGGCCAACAGTGACAAAATACTTTCAACTACTCCTCTGCCCAGTCATTGTCCTTCCACACCGAAGAACATCTGGAAAACATCCGCACATCCTTTGGCATTTAAAAACTGATACAGCTGACCGAAGTCCATATGATTTCCTCTGGCTCCATTCACGCTGAACACTTTTTCTTCAAAACATGAAAATTTTCTTTCTCTTTCCATTTTGTCATGTGTACCATCAAAAGGGATGTCTTCTCGATGGCGAATTAAAATTCTCTTCCAGTTTAATTTTCTGAGTCTGAAAAGAAAGTTTCAAAGTAGAAATATTGGGAATTTTTTGGCCTTCTAAAGCACTGAAAATACAAGTTATATAACAGACTTATCAATGCCTTTTCCTGGAAGTAAAGAAATCTAGTTTTATCTCACAGGGATTTATTTTAATCAAACATGATGCTGGGTCACCATCCTATCCCCAAACTTTATTTATTTCTACTGCCTCATATCAACATTTTAGAAATGTGGAGACTGCTCTCAAATTCTCAAGAGGACTTCTTAGAAATTCATTTAGGAGATCAGGACAGAAATGAGAAGATTAGAAATCTCTTTGTTTCACAGGGTATGCAATTTATTACATCAGTAAGAAGAATCAGATCCACGGAAATGGAGGGGATCATTGCATCTAGGGCAGGGGCTCAATTCAACAACTATTTATAGAACATCTCCTATGTGCATTGTATCAGGGAAGAGGGTGATGCTGACCATGTGTGAGCTCTGTCTTATCCACTGACTTGACACTGAATGCCCACAAGGTACAGCCCCAGGGATATACTAATTTCCATATCTCTAGTATCCTGCTTACTACTAAAATTATTGACCCAGCATACAAAATTTATGAAAGCAAACCTTGACCAGAATTCTTCACAGGCACTTTGTGGGCCTTCCACACAAACAACACCAGGTTTCCCAGGCATGCTAAATCCAGACAGGGAAAGCTCCCTTGCCCACTCTAGAATATTCTTTCTTTTGCACTTGTTGTAGATGTGATGGCTATAGATCCACAGTCTTGTGAGAATGAGATCAACTGGCTGGACTGTACTTCCTGGAGCGGGGCAAGGTGTGGTATCTCTGCTGATATAGGCAGAAGCATGTTCTCTAACCCACTCTGTGGCATTCAGTATACAGACATCCCCGAGATAGTTCTTTCGCAGGTATGCAGTCAGATCTGTGTTCAGCTGAGTCTGCTGGGATCTACTTAGTGATACTGATCTGATGGAAAAGATATGGAATACAAAAATTAAATCAATTTTCTTGGAACATAAAACAAACATAAGACTTGCTTTTATTTTCAGATAAATTTGAACTCCAATATTGGCCAATTTCTGTAACATACCTGACAGTAATTTCAGGCAGAACTTCAGGGTATTTAAAGGGAAGAATACAGGCCAGAGAAAACATCACCTGATAAAAAAGGAAGAACATGTCCTAAGTGCTGTTTTAAGTCTTGATATGTTTTAGTTCTTCCAAAAGCAAACTGAATTACCATTGCTTCCTCAGATATGTCCAGGTTCATATTGATAGTAAAGTAAACTTTTGAAGATCGTCCATCCATCGTCCTCTTTTCAATACAATCTTTCACTTCTGCTAAAGCCAGCTGGTCATTCACTATGAGCTCGTTCTCACCGGGGAACATACTGGTGAGCAGGTCCAGCTCAGACAGCTGGGCCTCTGCCTGTTCAATCTCAATCATTTTTGGATATCCGTAAATTTCTAAGGAGGTGAGGATAAGAGAGATAATTTACAAATACAATCTTGGGAGAACTTAATAGATCAATATGGGTACTTATTGAAAGTGTATTCGATTTCTTCATAAAATGTGAAATTTAAAAAGATGTAATATATACTAAGGATCCAAACCATGGGCAAATCCAGTGAAAGCCATAAAACTCTAATAATAACCAGGCGCCAAATTCCTCTGTATCTAGATAGTTGATCTGGCATCTTGAGCTACCACAATGAGCAATTTCATTGAAGTAAACTAATTATGTAGTCAAAAGTCATTTCAATGATATAGCCAGGAGAGAGGCTATGACTGGTTACTTTGGAAACCTAGAATGAACAGAATAAGTAAGAGATTTAGTAAGAGATGGTTAATATTTTTTCTCTTAAAATTAGTGTTTTTAAGAGAACTTTGTTTTTAAAAGCAGGAGAATCTGAAGAAGAGAAAATAAATGCTAATAATCCCACAGCTCAAGTAACCCCTGTTAACATTTTTAAAAAAGTACAAGGTTAAAAAATTCAAATGGTAGAAGGTTGAAAAATGAAGATACAGTTTCTGCTGGTCTACCTGCCTAAGTCTCCCACCCAAGGCAAAGAGTTTTGGTGTTTCAGAAACAGAAGACATTTTAGGCATTATACATATACCTCTATATAAAATAGATGGTGGTAAAATGTTTAAATGAATGTAAAGAGTGAGGTATATAATCAAAATATATCCCCAGGGATCATATATATATATCTTTTTTCCCCACTTCTTCCCCTCCAAATATATGTTGAAGATCTATTCACTGTCAGTACAGAGGGGTTTATCTCATTCTTTCTAGTGGTTGGCTGTCAGCCTGAATCATGTAGATATGTCATAATGTATTGCATTCTTTACCTATTTATGGGCACTTGGGTTCTACACTTTTGCTGTTATGAACACTTCTATAGTAGAAGTTCTTTTTATATATACAGTTTGGTGAACTGTTAATACTGTATACTCAAGGATAAGTTTGTAGAGGTGGCTTGTTGGAACAATAGGTACAATATTTTAAATTCTGGCAGATATTGCCAAGTTGCCTTCCAAAAGTTGCCATACTGAAGTTTAAGTTTTTATATATTACTGCCTGTTTTTTTAAAAAAATTCTTTTTTTGATTTATTTAAATAATCTCTACACCCAACATGGGGCTCGAACTCATGACCCCAAGATAGAGAGGTGGACACTCTTCTGAGCAAGCCAGGTGACCCTAAAAAAATTCTTAAAACACAGTCTTTTTACGGCATTTTGTTTGTGTCTGTGTGTACCACTCACACGTAGGCATGTTTATCAACTTTTGCTTTCATGGCTTCTGGACTTTGAATCTTTGTTAGAAAAGTCTTCCCCATTCCACGGTTATAAAGGTTACTGAGATGCTAATCAAGTAGGATTTTTTTAAAAGTTTATTTATTTATTTTGATGGGGTGCCTGGGAGACTCAGTTGGTTAAGTGGCCGACTTCAGCTCAGGTCATGATCTCATGGTTCAAGCCCTGCATCAGGCTCTGTGCTGACAGCTCAGAGCCTGGAGCCTGCTTCTGATTCTGTGTCTCCCTCTCTCTCTGACCCTCCCCTGCTCATACACTGTCTCTCTCTCTCAAAAATACATAAACATTAAAAAAAAGTTTATTTATTTATTTTGAGAGAGAGAGAGAGAGTGCGAGAGAGAGAGAGAGAGAGAGAAAGTGAGCAAGTGGGGTAGGGACAGAGAGAGGGAGAGAGAGAATCCCAAGCAGGCTCTACACTGTCAGTGCAGAGCCCAACCTGAGGCTCAAACCCACAAACCTGTGAGATCATGACCTGAGCCAAAGTCAGATACTTAACCAACTGAGGCATCCAGGCACCCTGAAGTAGGACTTTTTAAAAGATAATTTTAATTTCATCGCAAGAAAACGTGTGGGGACTTCTGATAAAACATGGAGTATGAGCCTTGTATAAATATTTCCCTTTCTCTGTGACTCCATAAAAATGACAGTAAAAGGATAAATTCTCAAAGACAAAGGGAAAGGAGATAACAAAAGCTATTAACAAAATTTTGAAAAGTGGAAAGGGGTAAATGAGTTATAACTAACTTAGATTTCAGCTTTCTTTCCTCTATTAGTTGCTAGGTCAGGTGGGTAGGGAAGCTGCAGAACCTTAGGAAGGCTCAGGAACCAGCACCAGGTGCCTTAGAAAGCAGCAATGTAGTATGCAGTAGGAAACATGAATTTGTTGAAAGTCTAGAGTCTAGACTTTAACTAGATTTTAGTTTAGGATTTCTCAATCTTGGAACTATTGATATTTCAGACCAGATAATTCTTTGTACGTATGGGTGTGTGTGTGTGGAGGGGGGTGGTGACTGTGGGGGGGATCTCTGTCTTTTAATTATTGTATTTAGGCAATTTACATTTAATACAATTACTAATATGTTAAGGCTTAAGTCAACTATTTTGTTTGCTTTCTATACTTTTAATTTCTTTGTTTTCTTTTCCCTGCCTTTTGTAGCTTGAAAATATTTTGGAATTCCATTTTGGTTAATATATAATGTTTTTGCATTTCTTTTATAACTCTTTTAGTGGTTATTCTACACACACCTATATAAAACATCACACATATAAAACATCATCAGTGTCTTATTTTAACAGCTTGAGTGATGTACAGAAACTTTATGTTACTTTATGTCCCTTTACCTTCCCCTATTTATAATATAATGATCTTAAAAATTTCTTCTGTATACATTTAGAACCACAAGAGTGTTATAATTTTTGCTCCAGCCATCAAATATAATTTAGAAAACTCAACAGAAGGGAAGTCCATTTTATTTGACTATACTTTTACCTTTTTCATGATATCCCATAATTCCTTTCTTGTTTCTTTTCCATACAGAGAACTTACTTGAGCAATTTTTTAGGGTAGACCTACTAGTGACACACTCTCTTAGTTTTCTTTCATGTCAGAATTGTCTTGATTTACCCTCCATTCCTGAGGATATTTTCACTGGATGTGGTACTCTAGGTTGACAATTCTTTACTTTCGGCACTTGAAAAATATTATGCCTCTTCATTTTGGCCCCCACAGTTTCTGGTGAGAAATACTCTCTTATTTGAACCTTATAGTTAAGGCTCATTTCTTGCTTGCTTTCAAGACCTTTGTCTTTAGTCTTCAGAAGTTTGACTATATGTCTTGATGTGAATTTCTTTGAGTTCTTTGTGCTTGACATTCATTCAATTTCTTGAATCTGTTAATGGTTTTTGACAAATTTGAGAAATTTTCAGCCATCATGTCTTCAAGTACTTTTTCAGCTCTGCCCCCTCCTTTGGGAATGACATGTTAGATCTTTTGTTTTCCAGTTAACAGATTGTTTCTTCTGTCCCCTTTCTTCTGTAGTTGAGTCCATCTACTTTGTTTTCAGTTTTGGTTATTACATTTTTCAGTTCTAACATTTGCATTTGGTTCTTCTTTATATCTTCTATTTCTTTACTGAGACTCTTGTTTATTTTGAGAGAGAGAAAGGGTGGGGTAAGGAGCAGAGAGAGGGAGAAAGAGAATCCTGAGCAGGCTCTGTGCATTGACAGCGCAGAGCCTGATGCAGGGCTCCATCTCACGAACCGTGAGATCATGACCTGAGCTGAAATCAAGAGTTGGATGTTCAACTGCCTGAGCCATCCAGGTGCACCCCCCCCCACTTTTTTTGCTTGAAGTGTGTCTGTAATTGCTCACTGAAATGATAGGTATTTTATTTTTTTAAGTTTTATTTATTTAAGTAATCTCTATACCCAATATGGGGCATATCTACACCCAATATAGGGCTTGAACTCAGGACCTCGAGATCAAGAGTCCCAGGCTCCTCCAACTAAGTCAACCAGGCACACCTATGATGGGTGTTTTAAAATCTTTTTCAGGAGTACCCGGCTGGCCCAGTAGGAAGAGCATGCTACTCCTGATTTCAGGGCTGTGAGTTTGAGCCCCATCCCATGATGGATGTAGACATTACTAAAATAAAAAAAATCTACATCAAATAATTCTACCATCTCTGTCATCCTGGCATTGACATTTATTTATTGTCTTTTTCACTTAGTTTGAGATTTTTCTTATTTTTGGTATGATTTTTTTATTGAAATCTGAACACTTTAGGTATTGTGAGACTGAATATTACTCAAATCTTCCATTTTAGCATACTTTTTCTGATACTGCTTCAGAAAGGAAGAAAAAAAGGGGGGGCTTATGGCTGGGCGGGGCAGGAGTGCCTCCTTATTACTACCCATGTGACCTCCACTAACACCATTTTGAGGGGTAGCTTTGTTACTGCTAGGTGGTGGTGAAAGTCTGGACTCCCCACTAGGCCTTTTGGACATCACTCCAGCAGGGTGAAGGAAGGATACCTTGTTATCGCTGAATCAGAGTGGAATTACAGGCTCTCCATGTAGTCTGACATGGACCTGACATGATCTAAAACCAAAACTGTGGTAAGGTCTTTCTTATCACCAAGCAGGGAGGAAAGTCCTGGGTCCCTAATCAGATTGTTTTCGATACCATCCTGACAAGGAGTGGGCACTGAAGTGCTTATTATGGCTCGTGACAGTGGAATCAAGGCTCCCTTTGCTGGTGTGGGTGGGGAAGAGGCCACAGTGTTTTCTGTGGTATTTGCTTGGTGAAGAGCATTTATTATCTAAATTTTTACTATCTTGCTTGGCTGAACATTTCTTGGTACTTTAGCTAGAGAGAGCAGGCTTTTGGGGGGACTTCAAACTTCTTTTTTAGTTTGTACCCTTGGCATTTCTGGGTTGCTGCTTCTTTAATCAAGTCTGGGATATTTGAGGCAAAAAAGAATACCGAAGGAAGTCACCACTGTGTCTTTCCTTGCATCCCAAGGTCCCTAGTTGGCCTGCCTTCTTCACTTTTCAGAGTCTTTTGTGTTTGCTTTAGAAATAATGTTCAAGATCCTTAGTTGTACTTAGCAGGGCAAATTAGGAAAAATGTATCTACTCTGTTGTTTCAAAAGTGGAAGTCCTGTCAACACAATATTGTTAACTTATCAAATTGGCATGTGCATGCACAAGTACACACACACACACACACACACAAAGATGGTCAATGTCTGGTAATTGTCATAGAAGAAAAAGTTGTTATAGGAAAAACTGATCTAAATATTCCAATTCTGTGAGGCTGATCTAGGGGAAAAAATAAGACATTATATAAAAATGTGTTTGCAAGAATGTTCACTGTTTATTATTTATAATAAAAAAATCAGAAATGACCTAAATGTTCAACAATAGATTAGTTAAATATACATCTAAATAGTAAAAATATCATGAGATCATTAGAAAATGTATATTAACACTGATGTTCATGATACATGGTTACCTTAAAAAAGTAGATTGTAGAAGGATATAAATAGTTATGGTCTTAGTATTCCTTGTTATATCATTACACATACATGGACATGAACTCAGGGAGAAAATCCCACTGAGTTTGGAGATCTGGAAGATTAAATGGAACCAGCAAAGAAGCTTGGGGCCAAGCGACCCGTGTACGGACAACTATGGGAGTGATGTCACAAGAATATAATTTACTTCTCAAACTTATTTCCGAAGATGAGATTTCAGTGCAAACAAAAAAACCTTGAAGAGAATTTTCTGATTCAAGATTTCAATGAATGCTGTACGAACGTAGAATAAAATTTGAGTTTCCTAAGTGGAATCATTCTTCTTCCTCGTAGATTTTTAATTTACAGAGGAGATCGGGTCCAGGCTGCACAAGACCTGACACTGGTCAAGTGGCCGGAACACACAACCGAAGCCTTGGGCGCAGGCGCCGTCGCCTAACAACTGACTGGCCCAGGGGGTGGTGATGAGGATGGCAAGGAGGGTGGTCCCAGCGGCGGGCGGCGTCAGGAACAGGGGAAGGCGGCTCTAACCAATGAGCAGTGTGTAGCCTGCGGGAAGGCGGTGCCACTACGCCGCCAAGTCCCCGGAGGATGAAACGGGAAGCCTCAAACACGGGAAATCGCCGATCCGGCACGGTGGCAGTAAACGGAAGACTCACCTGGAGTGATGGTCCCCCACCTCCGTGCTGGAACCCCGGGTTTTCTGGCTGCAGGGACAGCTCAGGTCTCATCCAGAAGGAGCCTCAGAATTCCAGCGCCAGGCAATCCGAAGCCTACAAACCACTCCAGCGGGGCGGCCTAGGGGGAAGTGAGAAAACGCCGTCCCGGCCTGGCGCATGCGCGCGCTCCGTGCCCGCGCGCCCCGGAAGCCCAGCGTTGCTGGCCTTTTGGTCCTGGCCTCTGCTCGGTGTCTGGGATTCTTGGCTCCGCTCTGTTCTCCCGCACAGAGTTCTTATTTCATCCTATGGGCATATTTCAGCCGCTGCAGGTGTCACAGAGAAGGATTAGCCAGCATTGTTTCCTGGGTCAAGGAATGGTCTATTAGAGTAACTAACGCTTCTCAAATTCAAATATGTGTAGGAATCATCTGATTTAATGCAGCTTAGGGTTCGGTTTGTAGATATAGGGTCCCTGCTCTGCGTTCCTAATACCTTCCCACACAATAGGGGGTGCCGTTGGCCCCGGAAGGCCAAGGCATTAGGGAGAGGTGAGCTTGGATGGTGGTTGTGGCGACGTTAGGAAATACCATGTGCGTGCATAGTAGAAGGATAATAAAATAATAGTTTGAAGGCGACTCCACCATGAAAGTGATTTTTAGATTTTTCTTCACAATCTAAATATCGGCAATGCACTTTTTTCTTTGTGATGTTGCATATTTATTTTTGGAAATCTCAAGATTTTTTTTGTAGACGTATATTCATTGGTATCATTAATAACTTGAACAATTTTATTTACAAAAATAAGATTAGTACATATGTTTTCATGGCTGCATCTTTTGTTGCTTTGTGGGAATTTTTCAACGTCATTAAATCTATTTTTTTCTCCAACTTTTATGAAAAATCTCAAGCATACGGTAAAGTTGAGAGAATTTTACAGTGAAACTGGAGCAATTCTTAAGGGTGTGGAAAAGAAGGAAGGGCGATTTTGCCCCCAGGGGGGCAAATATATCTCAGGAGACATTTGGTAATGTCTGAAATTTTTTGAGTTGTTACAACTGGAGGAGTGCTTCTGGCGTATAATGGGTGGGACCTAGCCATGCTGCTCAACTTCTGCAATGCACAAGACATCCCTCTACAACAAAGAGTTTGCCGGTTTAAACAGTCTATAGTACTGAGATTAAGACACTGACACTATCATGAATCTAGACACTACCATAACATTTTTTCTACCAGCTTTGTCATGTATCAAATCCATTCATCAATCCATCTGTTTTGATGCATTTCAAAGCAAATTGCAGACATTAGCACACTTCTCCCTAGGGAATTCAGCATGCATAACAGTAAGATTCAAATATTTGATTTTTTTTATTTTGGGGTAAAACTGAAATGCACATCTTAAACGTATATTGGCTGAGTTTTGACAAATGCATACACCTTTGTAGCTCAAACCCTATTAAGATATAGAACATTATTAGCACCCTAGAAATGCTCCTTCCCAGTCAGATGCTATCCGAACCCCCAAGAGGGAATCACTGTTCTGATTTTTTCCTGTCATAATTAGTTTTGCCTGTTCACATGCATGGAATTACATAGTATGTGCTTTTGTATAAGGCTTCTTTCAGTATATTTTGAAGATTCATCCATGTTCTTGTGTCTATCAGTTCTTTTTATTGCTTAGAATTCCATTATAAGACTCTACCACAGTTTTCCTATTCTTTTGTTCAAAACATGATGTTTCCAGTTTTCTGGCTATTATGAGTAAGGCTACTATGTACATTCTTGTAAAATTTTTCATTTCTAATGACCTTCAATAAGCACTAGGCACTTACTACATTCCCAACATTTCTGGGTACTAGAGACAGCCATGAACAAGACAAAGATGTCCCATCTCTCAAAGCTTACATTTGCACATTTCTGTGTATGGGCAAGGAAGAAATATATAGGTAAATATGAGAAAAAAAATACTAAATGGTGACAATTGCTGGGTAGTGATGTGAGTGATCAGGTGGCTATATAACTGGACTGCCCAGCCAATTTCTCTGTGAGAAAATGACTTTTAAGGCGTGAACAGAAGTACAATTACCAACCACAGAAGATCATGGGTAGCAGCATTCTAGGCAGAGGAAGCAGATGGTACAATGTCCATAAGGCTGTGTTTTAGAATGGAAAAAAAAAATTCCTGTGTGCTGAGAGAAGATTGTATCAGCGGTAAAGAGCAGGAAGGCCAGATTCTCCCCAAAGGTAGCTATTGTTACTCTGGCCAATTCGACAGGTTAGGATGCCACTAGCTTAACCTACTTTTATCTGTCCACGAATATGGATGAACATTTCTTCTTATCTTTTATGACCAATTGTCCTCTTATTGTGAATTACCTGTTCACATCCCTTGCCTATTTTTCTACTGGCGCTTGCAACTTCTTTTTTCCCCCAAGCGATTATGTGTATTCTCTAGAAGACTAAATAAACCCCAGGGCAGCGAGCCTGTTTGTTTAATTCACTTCACAAGGGGTTCGGCACGTACATATCTTGAAAACGAACACACAGTAAATGTTTGAAAACTTTACCCTCTCTCGGCAAGGTACGTACTTAACTTTAGAAGTCGACTGGACAGAATTAGGGGGAACTGCGTGAAATGTAAATATTACCGTCTTAGCCAGCCTTCATATGTAGTGTGAATAAGGTAACCGTCCAGGAGATTCCAAAACTCTGACCACCATCAGGTACTCATGATTCCGAAGCACTTAAGCAACCCCATCATTAATCAGTGTGGTGAAAACTGACAGCTAGACACCTCCCGGCCGCAGAATCTGAACTTCCGGAGAGAGCCGCGCGCAGGCGCCAATAAACTAGCGTGGGCTCCGCTGGCCCTTGGGGCTAAATTACTTCCCATAATGCCGCGTACCGGAAGTTGTTGCTTTCTAGGGGTCACTCTGGCTTCGGCTCTGTCGCTCTCTCTCTGTCACCAGGAGGAAGACGGAGCAGGCTGTCCAGCCCAAACGCCCGTTAGGGGATGCAGCTATGGGCGCTGTCGCCGTGGGTGAGTTCTGTTCCCACTGACTCGCAGTCACCGCTCGCAGGACTTCCTGCGTTCCGAGAGCCCGAATTTCCTGCCTTGACCTCGTTCTCTTCTCGAAGGCTCCTCTTCCTTAAGCACGTTACCTGGCCTCGGCCCGGTACCGCGTTCTCATTGGTTTCATGTCCTGTCAGTTCCAGGAGCTGGCCAATGAGTTGTCGGTGCTGGCGCCCTGTTCGACCCGGGACCCCGAGGTTTCTCCGTGGGTCCCGAGCAGTTGGAAGGGAAGGGGAGGTGTGATGGGCGCCGCGCGGCCGGGAGCATCTTAACAGGTTGGGGTTGGGTTTGCTGCCGCGTCCATGGGGTGGTTAGTGGGAAAAGCAAGATCTGTCATCCCTCCGAGTCAGTGAACTTAGGGTAGGTCAGGTCTGTACCAAACTTGAAAGCCATGTTTAAGACCTGTTGACAAAGTTTTCCAAACCCTTCCATTTTTTTTTTTTTTTTTGATGGAATCGAGCAGGGATGGGAAGACTGGGAAGGGAAGGGAACTGGATTCATATGCGAGCTGTCAAGTCCAGCTTTGATTTACATGTTGTGTGGAGTCCTGCGAAGAGTAATTTGGCCAAGAAGCTGACACTCGTCTGAAGACTCACCTGAAAAACTTAATAGATTTATTGATGTATTATAGCTGATGGTACTCATCACTCTCTTCTCTCGACTCATTTGATGCCGTTTATAGTTTCTAAAGATTAATTGCAGCGTTTGCCACAGCTTTGCAGTGACCCCCTACTGTCCTCTCCCTGTACTAATTACACTTAGTCTTTCAAGTTTTTCTTTGGAGTCTGAGCCACTGCGGTCCTCAAACCAGATTTGCTAGTTCTGTTTTCTTCACTACTGGAGAGTTATTCTTTACCTTTTTGTTTTTCACCGGCACCTGTTTGCTTCCTTCCAATGTGCGTCTACCTTTGTACCTTGTAATCACCTTTTATGTCTCAGGTACTATGTTCTTTTTCTATTTCGATGCAAGAAGTATTTCTTGAGGACCTACTGTGCACTCACAATCATTAGATGCTTTAGGCAATTCGGAACTAATGCCTAAAACCTTTTTTTTTTCCTCCTAGAATTTTACATTCCAGATAGAAATAACACATGTCCAGGTCAAAGACTTAAGAAGCAGCCCATTATTGTATCAAGTTAGGGGACCAGATGAACAGTGTACATCATAACGAATTGGGGAAATTCAGTTGAGAGGTTTAGAGGTGGCATAGAGATGGGGCCTGGTGTTTTGGAGGGGACTTTAGGGGAGAGACTGGCTTGATTGGAATGTAAATAGTGGTGGTCTTGGAATTGAAAGATCTGTGTTTTAATTCCATCTCTGCCACCCTGTGATATTTCATCATTTTCTTTCTGAATTCCTTCCTATAGCAAAATGCTCCACTTAAAGGGGTGTTGTGAAAAGCAAATAAGATAATGTTTATGAAATGGCTTTGAAGATCAAAAGCACCATGTAATTAAACTTTAGTGGTTCTTTGTGGGGAAGTAATGAGAGTCAGGATTACCAGAGCATTGGGACAATTTATAAAGGACCGTGAGTGCACAGCTCAGGAGCATGGATGTGATGAAAATGATATTATTACAAGATCTATCTGGTAGTGGAATGCAGCACAGATTAGAGTAGTGGACTGGAGGCAAGAACTTGAGTACTATTTTTTTCCCTTAAAATCTACAATTCTGAATATGGCAAATTCTGTAATATGTTATTTTAGGGTGACAAAATATACACAAAGTATACCCTAGTTTTATATATACTCATATACTTTGTGTCCTTTTGTTTGGTGTTAATTCATGTATTTTGTAGACATGGAGACTTGTTACATTTTAGATGATCCTTGGAAAGTTTAACAATTACTCCATGTGACACTCATTTTCCATTAACTATTTTGAATTAACTATATTTACACTAAGCAATTAAGAACTAGAAGAGGAGTACTTCTAAGATGCTAAGCCAGGGCAGGATGACAGCTAAGTATCAAATTAATTGGGAATTGTTTTCAAAATATATCTTCCAGGTCCTACTTTCCACTTACATAATCAAAATTTTAATAAGCATCCCTGGTAAAATAACTATTATAGTCATTTAGTTGACTTTGGTACTAAGTTATTCTATGTGAAGTACAAGTTTTTAAAATCATTATTATTTAGTTACATAGACCGGGATGTACTTTCAGCACTTTTGATGTTTTCTAATTTTGAATTGTTGTCTAAGGAGGTGAAGATTTGATGTGCAGCAAGGTTTGTCATAGTCTTCCAACCTGATTTTGGCAATAACATAATAATGTAAACAGTTGAGAATGTGGTTGTAATAAATTCTCAGCTAGTATCCAAAGGAAGTCCTGGTATGGGAAATGTGAAACAGTGGATCACTTTTTGTATTTGACTTTGAAATTTTTGTACATTTTCGAACTCCCTTTAGTGGAGTATCTTCAGATTTATTTTAGATTTTTCTTGGAGAAATTATCAGTTTAGATTGCAGAGCTAAGAAGGATAGTTTAGAAGGGGACATTATCCTGTTTCAAAGTGCCTACCACCATTCCACATTTATGTAGTGAGAAACTGAATTTCTAATAGTGTGGAAGTGCTGAGAATTCTCAAGAAAGACACAGGTTCTTTCCTGACCTTTGCATTCATTGCCAAACTCTAAACATTATTAAGAGTCAGTTTTCTAAGCTATGAAAAACAGCGGTAATACTATCCTATCTACTTCAGAGTACTTACTGATAATATGTGAATGGTCTTTGTATATTATAAAGTGTGATAGACATGCAAAGTATGTGATTCAGTTATATTACTATCTCCTAGAGAAATATAAAACATACTTTTTTTGTCAAGCTAACTTTATCTTGTTTTCTAGATTATTTTGTGTCAGTAAGTAATCCATAAAGTGCCAACATGGGAAAGAAACGGACAAAGGGAAAAACTGTTCCAATTGATGATTCTTCTGAATCTTTAGGTATATTTCACCAATTGAATCTTTAAAGTTATGTTTATATCCCTAAATGGACATATATTTTAATATGTACAAATGGGATCAAAGTGTACATTATCGTTTTATAATTGCATTTTAACTTAATGTTTATATCTACATGTCATTTAATAGCCTTGACAACATTGAAATTTTTTTAATGTTTATTTTTGAGAGAGAGAGACAGAGAGAGAGACAGAGACAGAGCATGAGCAGGGGGGGGTTAGGGAGAGAGGGAGACACGGAATCCGAAGCAGGCTCCAGGCTTCAAGCTGTCAGCACAGAGCCTGACACAGAGCTCGAGTTCACGAACCGTGAGATCATGACCTGAGCTGAAGTCGGATGCTTAACCAACTGAGCCACCCAGACACCCCTTGACAACATTTTTAATGGCATAATATTCCATTGATGTAAAGGACCAGGGGTACATATTTCGTAATTTAGGTAATTCACCAGTTATAAATTTACATAATCTTTACTTTTCAGTGATATGAATTGAGTGATCTTAAACATTTTTGTAGCTAAATCTCTCTGCACATCCAATTATCTTTTTAGTACATATTCTAGAAGTAGAGTTGCTGAAATAAATGGCATAAATATATTCAAGGCTCTTTTGGTTCTGTTGCCAAAACTCCCTCCAAAAATATTTTACTAATTTACAGGACCCCTCGCAGTGAAATAAAGTGCCAATTTCCTCAACCTTTCTGAATACTGGCTAGTGTCATTTGTAAAAATCTGCTGGTTTGCTAGTTGAAAAAGAGTATTTTCTTTTTTTAGTTTGTGTTTCTTTGGCCACTTGCTGGAATTTAGTAGTTTTTTAATATGATCTCATTTGTATTTATTTTCTCTTGGTGCAAGTTCATTGTGCATAAGCTAAATGTGCCACCTGACTAGTTTCTGAAACTCTCGGGTCCTTGAAACAACTGAAGCGCTTTAGAGTGCCTTGCAGAGCCCTTACTGATCTGGTCCCAACAGGGTTTACGATTTCAGGTCCAGCTGCTCATTTTTACACACGTGTGACTGCCAATCTGAGGAGACAGTAGGCACTTTGACATTTTATACCTTCATACTTATGTTTGTGGAATGTGGCCTTTTCAGTTGTTCTTCACTCCCTGACTTCATAGCTTCAAGTGTGAGCTTTGAGGTCAGAAAGACTTGAGCTCAAATTCTGGCATAGCCACTCACTAGTTGCGTGATCTTGGGCACTAAATCTTAGTTTTCTCATCTGTCATTGGGAATAATGGTGTCTTTCTTTTAGGGGGATTTGAGAATTAAATGAGATGATGTATGCAAAACATTTAGCACAGTGTTAGACTCATAGTAAGTACTTAATATCAGAGCATTTTATTACTGTTATTAAGACTGTGTAGATGTTACCTACTGTATGTAAACTTGATTGATTTTTAGCCCTTCTTATACTGTGCTAGCACGTTTTGGAGATTCTTACGTATTTATTTATTTATCTGCTTCTGTCAGAATATAAGCTATTCAAAGAGAAGGGCTGTGACTTGGTCTTTTTTTAGGTTCCCTGGCCTTTACCACAGTGCTGGCTCTGTGATAGTTTTATTTTGACTGAATGAAGGACCTTCTCCGTGAACCTTTTAAGATAAAGAGAATAATTAATATGATAAAGGCCTTAATTTAAAGGAAATAGTTAAATAAATTGAAATGAATTTGGAATGGTGATGGTTATACCTTGGACTTCAAAAAACAAAATTTCAAATTTGTATAAAATTTCTTTGTATAAAATCTCTATAAAATTAAAGTATTTAATCATAGTATTCAAATATCAAGCAGAAATTTAAGTTTTTAGATTATCTAACAATTTGTTTATGGAGTAAATTCATTCTTGATGTTCAAATGAATGGTAAGTTTTGAGATTAACCACAGAAAGCCATATTTTACCTCACATACTCCTTTATTATTTGTTTTAATAGAACCTGTGTGCAGACACATTAGGAAAGGATTGGAACAAGGTAATTTGAAAAGGGCTTTATTGAATGTGGAATGGAATATTTGTCAAGACTGTAAGACGGACAATAAAGTAAAAGATAAATCTGAAGAAGAAACGGAAGAAAACCCTTCAGTTTGGCTGTGTCTTAAATGTGGCCATCAGGTATGCTTAGGTTTTGATCACCATGGGGTTTTGTAAAACTCTCTGAATTTATTTTAGAAGGTATTACCTAAAACCAGTTTGGGGGAGTAGGCTGCCAGCTGGCATAGGCCCTGTTCCCTGAAGAACAAATTTGGGGACTGAGGTTTGTGTACAGGTAGGTGGTTTACTGGAGAGTGTTTTTTGGTACCACAACCAGGAGGAGAGTTAGGAAAGTAGGGTTAAGCACAGGGAGAAGTTGAACTAAGTGGAAGTGCTGTGGGGCCTCACCTGATACCGCAATGAACTCTGGCTTTCAGACAGGTCCTGAATTGAGGCAAGGGGCCAGGCCTCTGTACTTCTGCATAGGCTAAGCATTGGATGTGGGATGCCCCTGAGGAGGAGGACTAACCCTGGGCAAGGCAGCTCCATTCCACTGAGGATAACTCCTGGGGTTGGACAGACTGAGCTGTGAGCTGTGAGGAGGCCGCATTCATGGCAGCTGGGAGAATGGGTAACTTCATCTTGGGGGATGGAAGGTATCTAGGTAACAGAACGGTTGACAGATATTGCCACGGTGCTAAAGGTCAGGGACTCTTAGTCTCTGTTAGTGGTGGCAAGTCAACTTTCATATGTTAGGCAACTGGTCTGCTACGCATCCTGTCATGAAGCTTCAAGATGAGGCAGAGAACGTTTTTATTGAGATAATTACAGATTTACATGCAGTATAAGAAATACTAGAGATATCCCTATATGCTTTGCCCCATTTCTCCAAGTGGCAACATTTTACAAACGGCATAGATGTCTGTATAGTTTTGTCACCTGTGTAGATTCATGTATCCACCACCACAGTCAAGATACCAAGTAGTTTCAAATTTGCCACTCAGGCACCCCTAATTCTGTTTTTTGTACTTTAAATATTTATAGTCAGGGGAGGAAGGATACAAATATTAACAACTTTACTATAAAGTAGAAAATAAGGAATGCCACCAGGAATTTACACCATGTTTTGTAGGAGTCTGTTTACAGTAAGACTACAGTGTTTTCTTATATGGGAGGATAAGCACAGGGTTCTGAGAGGAGGTGGCCTTTGAGCTAGATCCTGAAGACTGGATGGGATTTGATACAGGACAATATGGGAGTTAACCCTGGAAAGGTAGATTGAAGTCAGATGGTATCAGGTTTGTTAATTAGGGGTTTAAAAGCAATTTGTAATTTTTGAATGGAGTGTCTGAACAGAACTTTGTTTTAGATACCAATAAACTGAAAAAATATGAACGTGAAGAAAGAAGTTGAAGTGAGAAAAATACTTAGGAAGCTGTTAAGTTGGTCAGAGCACACCTAGTAAATGACTGCATTAGCATGGTGTACTTGGGACTAGAAAGGACAAGTTGGAGAGGAAGAGTACTTTGAGTGCACAGTTCCTAAATACCTTCTTAGTTGTCTTCAGTTGCCTGTTCATATTTAGGTTTTCACAAAATCTCTCTCTAGAATCTAACCTCTTATTTCCAAAATTGTAAGAATGAGTTTCTTAGGCCACTTCGTTGTGCATTATGGATTATGAATTCTCTTTTGGTGAACTTCTGTGGCTTTGAGGTTTATGATTATGATTCTCTAGGGCTGTGGCAGAGATTCTCAGGAGCAGCATGCACTGAAGCACTATATGACACCAAGGTCTGAACCTCATTGTCTAGTTCTTAGTTTGGACAACTGGAGTGTATGGTAAGTTTTAACTCTTGTGCCTGTCAGTTGACTGGAAACTATTTGAAGTATTGGAGAATGGAGGTGTTTGAGAGCAAGAAAGTTTAAATTTTTGTAGAATTTGTTTAAACACCATTGCTTTTAGGAGGTTAGAGAATGTAATGTTTGAGTGCCTTTTGCTTAGGATTATACACACATAGAAATTATTGCGTGTAGAAGACCTAAATCTTTCATCCTTTTGTTTTTCTTGCTTGTGATACTATAATTGGCATGTGGTTTGGACACTGAAAACAAATTTCTGATGAACTGAGAATATAGTAAAACTTTGGCAGTGAATTTGCATGAAAAAAGATGTGAGGCTGTATGTATATTTCCTGTATTATAACATCATCAAAACAAATCTTCACATCTTTAAAAACCATTTACACATTGAGCATCATCTGTCAGTTGTAAGATTGTTAGTTTTGATGATGTAGATCTATGTTTTGAAATATGTGTAGAAAACACTTTTGACTTTAACATTGTAAATAGCTATTTCAGTAAAATGTTTGGGTTTTTTCCACAATATTTATATGTAGCCGTGGTTCTGCCTCACCTTCCCAATAGTCTCCTATTAGTAAAGCTTAGACACTATGGATAGTCTTCTTTAAGAAAACACATAATTTTTATTTTCAGTTTCTTTAATAGAATAAATTGGTTGTTACACACTTTGGGTTCCAGGAATTATAATTTGTCCCCTTTTTTGGTTGACAGTTTTGTCACTTTTCTTCTCTGTGATCTTTTGGGACACAGGTGTTACCTATGTGATGATGAGGTCCAGTATTGTAGTACAAACAGATTGGGTCAGGTGGTTGACTATGTTAGAAAACAAGCTGGAATTACAACTCCAAAGTCAGGTAAAATCATTTCTTTCTCAATATACTCTGTAATGTTAACTTATATATCTTGCCTGTCTTATAAATGTATTTATACATTTATACAGATTAATTTACTGTACTACTTGGCATTACATAAACCTGAATAACATTAATTGTGGTTGATTTCAAACTATGAACCTATTTTTGGTTAAGAATATAAAACAATGAGAATATAGATAACTATAATGTGTCAGAAGGAAATCTGAGAAACAATCTAGTCAGATGTGATGGAGGTCTGTGATGAGTCTGGAGTAATTAATGAGCAGTGATGCCCTTTCTATAGGGGCCTCAAGGTGGGTCTGCCTCATACCGACTTTACTTTGTTGTATTTGTTTGGATGATATACAAATGAAGTACTTGAATCTCCTTCAAAAGGCCATATATTTCACAGATTTTCTGCATACATAGTTAAATAGGGTTGGCATACATCATCTGCTTTAGGCTTGTTTTGATTTTCACAGTCACAGAAGTATCTTTGGCACAGCCAGCATTGTTTGTTCCTAACTTCAGGATTTGTTTTTGACCAATGGAATTTCATTTAAAAATTTATTTCGTGTCTACTGTCTTTACTTGATTGCTTTATACTCTGATTTCGTAAGGATGTGCTTGCTCATTTGTTAAACACTTCTGTGTAGTAAGAAAGGAAAGATTTGTACCAGACATAAACTGTTTGGTTTTATTTGTCAAACTATTGCTTACATCACTTCTGAATTTTTTTCACTGATTTTTCTCTTTCGATGGTAATTTACTTAAATCTGTTAGAAAACATTTAAAATCAAACAGCTGGCAAATAATGATGTTGGGTAAAATTCACAAATTCTAGTACTTTGTCCCAAATATTAGTTTGCATTTGGTATAGTTGTATTACTATAAGATTACTATAAGATTTTGCCAAATCTTTTTTCTTCCTTTTTTTTTTAAAGCAGCCAAAGATGGTAGCATTGAACTCGAAAATAAAAAATTAGAAAAGGAGAGTAAAAATGAACAAGAGCGAGAAAAAAAGGAAAACCTGGCTAAGGAAAATCCTTCCACGAATTCTGCTTCCCAAATAACTGTGAAAGGACTCAGTAATTTGGGAAATACATGTTTCTTCAACGCAGTTATGCAGGTGCCAATGTTACTTTTTTCCCCTCTTAAAAACTTTTTTCCCTCATATTTATTATAGGATGTTTTTGTATACTTGTTACTTACAGTATTGGTTTTGTTTCCCTAAGTAATTTATTTCTGGGTTTTTAAAGAATTCTTAAGGAAATGTTGACTTCGCATGACAGTAAAACACGGTGCTAAGCATTGGGGTGCGTTAGAATGCAAACCCATCATGGCCTCTGCCTTCATAGAACTTGCACTTGAGTGGGGGAAGCATAGAATAACCTAGTGCAAAAACCAATACCTAGTTACCAGTGGTGGTGCTGATAGGGCGACTACTTCATGTTGGGTAGTAGGCACTGCCCTTTGGAAGTGTTGAGTGAGCTCTAAACTGACGTACTATTGAGCCAAGTAAAGTAGGGAGAAGAGCATGCCATTACTTTTTGTTTCCTGAGAGAGCTGCTATAAAGGTTGCAGTGTTGATAGTGATTTTCTGTTTTGATAGAATAGATACTTAAGAAACACTTGGATTATTTAAATATTTGAATGATGAAATAAATATTTGATTTGTCTCTAAATAATTTTCCTTTTCTTTTCCATCCTACATTTCAGAATTTGTCACAAACACCAGTGCTGAGAGAACTATTAAAAGAAGTAAAAATGTCTGGAACAATAGTAAAAATTGAACCACCTGATTTGGCACTAACTGTATGTACTTTAAGTTAGATTTTTTCTTTTTTTTTTTTTTTAAGTTTATTGATTTATTGCATGCACGTGCAGGGGAGGGGCAGACAGAGAGGGAGAGAGAGAATCCCAAGCAGGCTCAGCCCTGTCAGCGCAGAGCTCAGTGTTGGGCTGAAACTTGTGAACTGGGAGGTCTTGACCTGAGCTGAAATCAGGGAGAGTCAGACACTTAATCGATTGAGCCACCCAGGCACCCCAGGATTTTCTTTTACAGTCAGTAATTTTCCTGTCTGAATATACACATTCTAAATTATTACCATTATTACTTTTTAATGTTTGTTTATTTTTGAGAGAGAGAGAGCATGAGCATGGGAGGGGCAGAAAGAGAGGGGGAGACAGAGAGTCTGAAGCAAGCTCCATGCTGTCAGAGCAAAGCCCAATGTGGGGCTTGAACTCATGAACCATGAGATCATGATCTGAGCCGAAGTTGGACATTCAACCGACTGAGCCACCCAGGGGCCCCCACATTCTAAATTATTTTAAAGAATTGATGCTCATTTTCATCTTTTTTGTTTGTTTTGTTTGCTTTTGTTTTAGGCTACTGATTTAAACATTTTCAGGCTAATAGATTTGGCTTTTAGATTTATTTGCTATGTGTAGGTCATATTCTGCTGTGCTCTACTGTTCAGTGTCCTTCTTGGGAAAGTTGTTGATATGTGTGAAGCTATAGCGTGCATTATTTTAAGGTGACTTAAATGCTCTGTAGCCAAATGAGTTTTACCCTATCAACTTTTTTTAAGTTTATGTATTTTGAGAGAGAGATAGTGTGAGTGGTAGAGGGGCAGAAGGAGAGAGGGAGAAAGAGAGAATCCCAAGTAGGCTCTGCCCCATCAGCATGGAGCCTGATGCTGGGCTCAGACTCATGAACTGTGAGATCATGACCTGAGCCGAAACTAAGAGGCTGACCCAGGTGTCCCCTACCCTTTTTTAAGTGTTCACATTTGCTTTAGCTCTTTCAGTTCTTAGGTGGTAAACTCCTTATACTCTAAAGCTAAAACAGTAGAACTGAATTCTTCATCAATAGTCAATGACCAGAAACTTTCTCTGTTTTTGGATGTACATTTGAATTTTTTTAAACTGTTTTATTTATTTTTGAAGGAGAGAGAGACAGAGCATGAGCAGGGGAGGGGCAGGGAAAGAGGGTAACACAGAATCTGAAGCAGGTTCCAGTCTCTGAGCCGTCAGCACAGAGCCCGACCCGGGGCTCGAACTCACAAGCCGTGAGATCATGACCTGAGCTGAAGGCAGATGTCTAACTGGCTGAGCCCCCCAGCTGCCCCTGTACATTTGAATTTTTAAATGGGACAGTTTTGTTAGGAACATGGGCAATGCAGGTAGTACTAGCTACATTTTGGTAAAAGAAATGATTCCAAAATTTGACTGAAGAAGGTAATTTTTATTCCCATATTCAGGAACCCTTAGAAATAAACCTTGAGCCTCCAGGTCCTCTTACTTTAGCCATGAGCCAGTTTCTTAATGAGATGCAAGAGACCAAAAAGGGAATCGTGACACCTAAAGAACTCTTTTCTCAGGTCTGTAAAAAGTGAGTATCTGCCTTGATTATGTTTTCAGTGCATCAGTAAGATGCTGAGAAATAATATGAAAAACGCCATAGCATTAGAAGTCAACCCAGTACATATATTACAGCATGGTTTATTTCATTTGGATTAAAAAACATGAACTTTATATGAAGATTAAATCTGCTGAGGATGTTGTTGAACTAAAGGGAAATTTTGAGAAACTAGAACACTGTGAGATTTTGGATATGATCCTAAGATTTTTGTAAAATAGTTTCATATTTTAATAGACTCATGATTGCTTTTTTTTTTCTTTTCTGTTTTGTTTTGTTTTCTTGTCTTTTTTTTTTTTTTTTTTTCTTTTCTATAGAGCAGTACGGTTTAAAGGCTATCAGCAGCAAGACAGCCAGGAGCTGCTTCGCTATTTATTGGATGGAATGAGAGCAGAAGAACAACAAGTTAGCATATTTCAACCCATATAACTTATAATCCCATCCTCATTAACTTGTCTGTCATTTGATGTCTTAAGGGTTGTTAAAGCAATGAAAACTAGTTACTGAGGCCATTGTATTTAAAGCTTTTTTTTTTTCCATACCAGTGTTTTCAACCAGTATGTTTCATAATTAGAATGAATGAAGAGAATTAGAAATGATTCTCCTTTTCACGGTGCTCTATTTTCCTTGCTGGTGACGACATTATTGTTCTTTGGGAGTTCTATCGCACTAGCCTATACCAGAGAGCTCCAAAGCGTTGGAAAATGTTTCTCCCAAAACAGTTCCCCATTGCAGCGCATTCTTACTCTTATTCTGAGTGTGATTTAACACAGCTTTTTGAATCTAGGAAGTATGTTCATTTTTAAGAGTCAGGGAACATAGTTACATTTAAAAATTTTTGTAAATTGCCAAGATATAAGGTAAAGTATTGGGGGATGTTGAATATAATTAATAAATGTAGTAATACTAGTGATAACAAGTGACAACTAATGATAATATTTATTTTGCTCTTATTTTATGTTGAGCTCTGTTTACAGAATCTTATGTGAATTACCTTACTCGGTCCTCACAACCTTTCTCTGAGGTAGATGCTGTTAATCATTTTCTCACTCCATAGATTGTGAAACTGGGGTGTAGAAAAGTATATTACCTGGTTCAGGGTCACCCAGTAATGCTTTGAGCAATGGAGTCCCCTGTAGCTGTCATTTAAACAGTCTGCTTGTAGGACATGATATTTCAATGGTCTTTCCAGAGGAGGTGGGCTTGTGCTGAAAAGCTTTGGTTTGAATAGATTAAAATCTTGAAGTAGGATAGTGCCTTTGTTCAGGGGTTAGTGCTTGTTTTATAATTCTTTTTAGCTCCTTGAATTAATTTTGAAAATGTGATTTTAGAAATACTAATTTTTATTCAGTAAGTTTGGGGAGCTAATTCTTGATCACTTTGACTTGATTACATATTTTCTAAGGAAAATAAACTATAAACCTTTAAAAATTTAATAGTATATATATATCCATTTTATTACTTTTAGAGAGTGAGTAAAGGAATTCTTAAAGCATTTGGTAATTCTACTGAAAAATTGGATGAAGAACTAAAAAATAAAGTTAAAGGTAATGTCTGACTTTTTGAACTAAAATAGTTGAATTCTTCTGTATCTTAGGACAAGATTGCTGGCACATGTATTTCAAATTCACAGTTATTAACATAAATTTTTCTCTATCACCATTGATTTAGAAAAATTATTCAGAACTCCAAAGGTGAATATTTTAGAAAAATTTAACATTTGGTGTATTTTTATGCAGTATTGTAGTGAAATTTATAAAGATAGAGCTAAGATGATATCACAGTTTTATTTTTCAAAAGCTTACACAGTTGACCCTTGAACAGTGTAGAGGTTAGGGGTACCAGTCCTTTCCCTCCCCATTCTCACACAGTCAAAAATCTACTTATATAACTTTTGACTCAATATAAAACTTAATCACTATTAGCTTACTGTTGACTGGAAGCCTTACTGATAACATAAATAGTAAAGTAACACATATTTTGTGTGTAATATGTATTATGTACTGTATTCTTATTATAAAGGAGATGTTATTAAAATCATAAGGAAGTGAAAATACATTTTCAGTACTGTACTGTATTTACTGAAAAGAATCACACATAGACCCGCACAGTTCAAGCCCATGTTGTTCAAAGGTCAACTGTATTTCTAATGAGTATGATATGTGAATTAGACTTGTCTGTGAGTTGTCAGTAACTGGCTTATTAATTGTAGAACCAACTTTATTATTACTGTTTTGTGTGGCATTTAAAGATTTAGGACAGATCAGCCCAATAGAACTTGTGTGATAATGGAACTCTTCCCTAGTTATGCTGTCTGATCCAGTAGCCACTGGCCACATGTGGCCATTTAACCCTTGAAATGTGATTGGGGCAACTGAGGAGCTAAATTTTTAAATTTAATATTCACAAGCATCTAGTGGCTACTGTATTGTAAAGCGCAGTTTGTTTTTTAAAGTAGACCCATGCCCAGTGTGGGCCTTGAACTCACGACCCTGAGATCAAGAGTCGATGCTCAACCAACTGATCCAGCCAGGCACACTTGTAAATCACAGTTTAGAATCACCACCAAGCATCCGTTTGCCTCCTTGGTGTCCTTTAGGGCCAGGCCAGTCACAGAGAGAATCCTGCCCTGCTGGCACTATCTGTCATCAAGTGTGTTTCTGTATAAATGGGGTACACCTGTCATTTGAATAAGGTTATACATTTCATGTGTTTAGAAAATTGGGCGACCAGGTAGTGAAATTGTCACCTTACACTGAACTCACTAAGATTATTTCTGGGAACATAGAAAAATCAAAAGAAAGATTTTGTCTGAAACATTTTCCTGGTGGTTTTTTTGTGTTTTGTTTTGATTTTAAATGGAGTTCAGCCTTACAGTTCACAAAATAAGTTACGTGCATTCTCTCCTAAATTTGCTGTTGAATATTAGAATGGCAGAGCTAGAAGTGATCTCGAATATCATCCAGCTTAGCTCCATCTGTTTACTTTACTTGTGGAGATATTGATAGATAGAAAGTCTCACTGACTTGCACGGTTTATTTTGCACTGACTAGATCTAGGGTGAGAACTGTTTCCTTTTCACAAGACATGATTGTGTTAAATTGCGTTATGCTCAAAAGTGGATATATCCTGCTGATTATAGCGTAAAAATAGAAATTATAGTAATTATGAACAGAGAAAGCCTATAGGATTAGAAATTTAAAATGAAATTTTAAAGTTAGGTAAGTAAATAATTTTAACTTATTCAATTAATTATATAAGGGTAATTGATAAACTTTTTTCCCTTTATAGATTATGAAAAGAAAAAATCCATACCAAGTTTTGTGGACCGCATCTTTGGTGGTGAACTAACTAGTACAATCATGTGTGATGAGTGCAGAACTGTAAGTTGCTGTGGCATGGACTGGATCCATGCATTAAGATTAATGGAGCGTAGTTTGTGGGTTGTGTCCTTCAAAAGCAGAAGTATCTAGTTTCATAAGCTATTCTTTGTTGAACTGCCCAAGTCTGCATAGTTCTATCCTGGGACTCTGAATGCTCCTTAGATCTGAAAGAAGTTAGCTTAACATTTTAATTTATTTCCCCTAACCCAAAGTCCTCAATGCTGTGTAAGTTTTCATTTTCTTAAGCCTTTAATTTTAAAATGTCCCCCTCCCCACATGACCTTACTATATAATGTCTAAAGTAAATCTTTTTCTTCCTTTTACTTTTTTTTTGGGTTGGTTAAGGTGTCTTTGGTTCATGAATCTTTCCTTGATTTGTCTCTACCAGTTTTAGATGATCAGGTAAGAGTTACTGAATTTATTTTATTTAAATGGATTTTTCCCCCTGTGTTAGATTTTATGAAGGAAGCCTTGTCACTTTTTTCAAAGTTTGTAATCAGCCCTTGTAGGAAGTTTTAAAAATGTATTTGAGATAGGAGAACTTTAAAGATTTGAATACAAATTGGGGTAAATACCTTTTTTTTTTTAAAGAGAATAGTTGGTGTATCTAGAATTCTTTATAGATAATTAACTTGATTGGTATACATAAAGGAACGTGTTTTCTTCATATTAAAAGTTATTATCTCTTTTCATTATTTAAGACTAAACACAAATCCCTTACAGTCTTCAGTTCATACATGTTAATAGAGAGTATCTCAATTTTCAGCCATATTAATTTGGTTCCTATTAAGTAGTAGTCGAAGAAAGGAAAACATGTTATGAATATTGGATAAATCATTATTCAAATTAATATGAATTAGGGGTCCCTTTAATCACTGTTACTTAGTGATTAAAGTCTTATCAAACTTACTTTTTTTTCTCTTTTTCTAAAACTCTTTTACATGGAAAGGAGAAGGATAAAAAGGGCTGCCTTAGATCACTGATAAACACAAAGTGCATTTAGAAATAGACACAGTTACAGTGTGATACAGCGTGTACCTAATAACATTCATTATATCCCTTTCTAGTGCACTTGCATGTCAAGTTGCCTTTTTTACTGTTTTGTTTGTTTGCTTGTCTTCTCAGTGTGTGCGCATTGCTTTCTAGTAATTGAGATGAATGAGTTTTGTCCTGGATATATTTTCAAATATTGCGGGAAGTAAATGAAGCGTACAATAGGAGTAGAAGAATATTTAGGTAACATGAAATCTTTTCACCAAATAGTGGTTGTAACATTTTTATTTTTGGCCTATATTTTAAGAGTGGTAAGAAAAGTATAAATGATAAAAATTTGAAAAAGACAATGGAGGACGAAGATAAAGACAGTGAGGAAGAGAAAGATAATGACAGTTATATGAAGGAGAGGAATGACATTCCTTCAGGAACAAGTAAGCACTTACAGAAAAAAGCAAAGAAGCAAGCCAAAAAGCAAGCCAAGGTGGGTAACTGGGAAGAAAACTATTCTAATTTTATGTCTGCAACTGTTGTGTTTGGAGTCTGAATGACTGAAAGAAAAGGTTGTGCTTTTTTTTTTTTTTAATCTTGCATTACTTGTGAGAACTAAGAATTTTAATTCATTTTTAACAGTTTTTTGAGTTCTTAAAATGTAAAAATTTAAAAATGTATAAAGATGTACAAGAGGCCCCCTCCAAACCTGTCCTCTTAAGACACAGATGACCACTTTAATTAGTTTCATAGGTGTCCTTCCGCAGTTTCTTTTGGAAAATAGGATCAAATACAAATATGCAGTCTTGGTTTTTCCTCCTTTAAAAAATTATACACACTCTTCTGAACCTTGTGTTTAGTTTGTTTCTACTTAATTAGATTCTTGGAGATTTTTCCTCTTCAGGACACAAAGATGCAGTTGTTTTAAACAGCTGTATGCTATTCTGTTTTATAGAAGTCACCATAGTTCATGTAACCGTTCTTCTGTTGATTTAGGTTTGTGGTCTTTTGCTAGGCAATGACCTGTGCTGCAGTGAGTAGCCCTCTGCCCCTGCTGTCTGTAGGCATGTTGTGAGAAGAGGGATTGCGTTTGTAATCTGAGTGCTCTCCACCGAGGCTGCACCAGCGTGTATTCCCACCAGCAGCATACGAGACTTGCTGTTTCTCTTTATCCTCGACAGCAGTTATGTTCTGTGACTTCTGGAATTCTGCCAGTCTGATGGAAAATAGTATCTCAGTGCAGTTTTATTTTCCACTTATTTTAATATTAGTAAAGTATGTTTTTATGTTTGAGTCATTTGTGTTCCCTTTCCTTTGCAGTATTGGCTCCTATCCGTGCTCCATTTTTCTTTGATGGTGTAACTCTGTTTTTAGCTGAAACACATTGGAAAATGTGTCCTGCGTGTTGTCCCTCAGCCATCTGGAATTACAGATTAGCCTCACAGGGACTGTTATTTTGCCTGGAGTCTTCAGGCAGTCCCGTGACAGGAGTGTGCTGACATGCCTTCCCCCTCCTACGTGGAAATAGGCTGCAAATGAAAATAAAATGCTTTTAGGAGGGAAGTCTTTTGTCGTCCTCTGTATGCGAGGCTTCCTTGCTTCCTCCCTAATTTTGGGCCATTTGTTTCCTGGAATGTTCTCCTCCATCCTACCCAAAGCAGTCCTGTACTTGTGCATCCTTGAGTTTTCAGTTTATTTTTTCTTCCCCCGGTGAGCCTTTGACCCGGTAATCCTAACTCGCACAGGGATACCCCTTCCTGTTGTGTGTATCGTCAGACCCCCGCCTGGTTGAGTGCTTGGCTGCTGGGGTTTAACAGTTCCATCTAGTCTGCCGCTCTATCTAGGTCACTTCTCTTAGAGCACAGACCGTGTCTTGCACAGTTTTATTTGCCCTGTGTGATAGTATTTTGATGATTGGTGCTGGTTTATTCCTGCTTTCTATTAAAGAACTTTCTTCATAATTTATTTGATCCCTGATAGTAAAGGAACTTTTAGGATCAGGATTCTGGGAGTGAACTCTTCCTTATAAACTTATTTTTGATTGATAAGTAAGAAAATCCAATGTGGTACATGAACGCTCTTTCTCTTCCTATTTTTAAAAAATGTTTTATGCCTTTTGCACAGAACCAACGAAGGCAACAAAAAATTCAGGGAAAAGTTCTTCATTTAAATGATATTCGTACCATTGACCATCCTGAAGATAATGAATGTGAGATTGAAATGTCACTTCAGGGAGAAGTGGATGTTAAATCCAACTGTATCTCAGAAGAGGAAATCACACATAAGGAATATTGTGTTAATCAGAAAGATTTGAATGGCCAAGAAAAAATGACAGAAAATGTAACTGACAATCAGAAATCCACAGAGGAAGTAGAGATGAGAAATGTCAGCCTGGATAGTGATCTGGAGGGGCTGGCATCTTCCCCCGAGTGTCCTAGGAATTTAAATGGTGCCTATCTGACAGAAGGGAGCAGTGGAGAAGTGGACATTTCCAGTGGTTTCAAAAACCTTAACTTGAATGCTGCTCTTCAACCTGATGAAATAAATATAGAGATTCTGAATGAGAGTCATTCTTCTGGGACCAAGGTTTATGAAGTTGTAAACGAAGATCCAGAAACTGCTTTCTGTACTCTTGCAAACAGGGAAGCTTTCCATACTGATGAATGTTCAATCCAACATTGTTTATATCAGTTCACCCGAAATGAGAAACTTCGAGATGCAAATAAACTGCTTTGTGAAGTATGCACCCGGAGACAGTATAGTGGACCAAAGGCAAACATAAAAGGTATTTAGAGACTCTCACTGAAAGTGAAATTTACGTTCAGGGGCACACTTTGCACTGCATAGGTAGAGTACAGCTATTGTAGTTGTATCAGGAGTTGGACGGCATCTGGACGTTCCTTCTCCTGTGTAAATACTTTGATAGAAGGATGGACAAACAGATTGAAGTGGCCGATGCTCTGTGGCAGCCCGATAGCAGATAGAGCGGGACAGTTTGCTCTCCAACACCTCTTTCTGTGGGTCAGTCGTCCTCCTGGGATTTATCACAACTGGGTCCTTCCCCTTACAGATAGTGGCTGTTTCTCTGTATCCTCAGTTTCTTGTCAGCATTTGCGAGGGCCCTCATCTCCCTTGTATCCAGGAAGCTTCACTTCATCAGTGTCCTCACGAGACATGCCCAGTGCCAGGCGCTGGGAGGACAGTGCTTGCTTCTAATCTCCCTCAGATACAGAACAGGAAAAATGGACAGTTCCCTTTCTCCCCACAACTCCTTTGTTTTTGAACTTGAGTAAGTGGGGTAAGGTGGGATTATGGATTCCTAAGGATTCTCCCTGGAGTTGTTGAAACGTTTTAAAAGTCTAGCTTTTTATTTATTTGCCTGTCAATACAGAAAGTAAGCTGTGCTGATTTTATAGCAAGTCTGTTTGCTTTAGAGCAGATCTCAGCAAACTGTTGTCCATAGGCCACGTTTGGTCGGCCATCTGTTTTTGTATGGGGTCTAGACATGTTTTTATTGATGAATATTTGCAAATGATCTGATAGTAGAAAATACTATGAGCCCCAATTAATTAAATGGTATCTGTCCAAAAATAATTTCATTTTTTTCCTCAGTAGACTATAGTCGTATTAAATTGTTACTATATTTAGAATTGTATCAGTAAAAAGTTGTGGGAATTTGTGGAAATTTTTACTGATACCTAAAAAATATACTTAATTTTGCCTCTTGGTCCACAAAGCCCAAAATATTTATTATCTGGTCCTTTCCAGAAAGGTAAAAGATGATTGATTGCTTTAGATGTTTGAAATGATTTTATAGCAAATGTGAATGCTTTAGAAGTCTAAATTCATTTCTACACTGCTAAAATTTCTTTTTTACTTCAGGTGAAAGGAAACATGTTTATACCAATGCCAAAAAGCAGATGCTGATCTCTCTTGCTCCCCCTGTTCTCACTCTCCATTTAAAGAGATTTCAGCAGGTACCCTTTTGTTACCTCAAATTTTGTTTTAAATATGTAATGCTTTATTTGTTATTGTCTCACCATATTCCTGTGTTTTCTGTTATTTCTTAATTCTAACTTTCAAAAAGCAGGGAAGTAAGAAATACATATGGGTGTGACAAAAGCTTAGATGAAGATACCTGTCAAGGTGGAAGAGAAACTTAGGCACAATCCTTCCTCAGTTTTACCAGAACTGACGTTGCTCTTTTTTAGTAAAATTAGTATCTTACTCTATCCTTAATTTGTTTTTTTAAAAAAAGGTCCAGTTTACTAGCTGTATTTCACAGTTAAGAAATTAGTGCTATTTTTCTGTTGTGTGTGTGGTAACGTTATTTGTACTGACCCTTGATAAAATGACATTGATACCTTGGATTTTCATCATTTTGGTGACCCTGTCTTTTCTGCAAGATTTTTACTATAAGCAGTACAAGTTTTAAGTTCAGTTCCAAATTCCCAAAGTATTGGAATTCCCTCCTGTGGTTGGTATATGGATTTGACTGATTGGGTGGGTCTCTCTGAAATAAGCACTAAGCTTGGTTACAGAGGGAGGCTGAGAGTATGTGCTTTACAGGAAAGTATTCTCCAATTGCTGAGTTTTATTTAAAGCACTTAAAACCTCTGGTCTAATCTGGCTTTTCTGGATGGCTAAAGCAGAAACATTGAGAATTTTCTCATGGGAGCAGATTTTTTTTTCCTTACATTTATTTATTTACTGAGAGAGAGAGGGAGAGAGCATGAAAGCGTGAGAGAGCATGTGAGCGTGAGAGAGCATGCATGCATGCTCGGGGGGGGCAGAGAGAGAGAATCCCAAGCAGGTTCTGCACTGTCAGTGTAGAGCCTGAGGCGGGGCTCGAACCCACAAACCATGAGATCATGACCTCAGCCGAAATCAAGAGTTAGATGCTTAACCCTGAGCCCCCTAGGTGCCCCGGGAGCAGCTTTCTTAATCTGTTGGGGTGTGGGGTGTGTATTTGGTGTGCACTTAGCAAAAATCATTTAGTGGTCAGAAAGAAAAGAGTCTTCTGAGAAGACTGAGCTAGCGTTCGATGTTGGTGTTCTTTTGTGCATCGGGGTGGGACTACAGTTTACTTAATGTGTACAGCTTTTCTAGGAAAAGAACTCAATCTATTATCTCTCTCTTTTAGGCTGGTTTTAACCTACGCAAAGTTAACAAACACATAAAATTTCCAGAAATCTTAGATTTGGCTCCTTTTTGTACCCTTAAATGTAAGGTAGGTGAAAATGGTCTTTTTGGGAAAATTCTTTAAAGCGAAATCATAGCTTATTTACCAAATACTCCAACAGTAACTCACTGAAGTATGAGGTTGATAAGAATGAGTAGAGTGGGTCTTTGGTCTTTGTGCCATTATAATTTCAAGATCTGTGATGAATCATTTTGAACATTAGGATGTTAATTTCAGTTCGTGTTTTGAATCTCTATTATTGTGGCAGACATCTTGGGAGCTGAGGGCACAAAAATAAAAATCAGCAGACATAGTAAGTAATTTCAGTTTATTATGGTTGAGTGTTAAGATTGGTAAACCCAGAGCAGGGGTGGTATGCACTTAACCCAGTATGTTGGTGACTCAGGGAAGGCTCTGTGAAGTAGAACACACTGTAACCACTGTTTACAGGAGTAAGGGTTAGTAGTTTACAGGATCAAGAGGAAATTAAGTTTTCCAGGCAGAGGGAACATCCAGAGCAAAGACCTGTAAAATGACAAGGTGGGGACTAGGGACCAGCAGTAGAAGCAGTTGTAGCGCTTCCAGTACGAAGCTAGAGAACATTGGGAGGTGAAGCCAGAGAAGTGAGATGAGAATGAGGTTTGGAGGATTATCATGGTGAGCAACTTGGGCTTTATTAGGTATGCAGTGGGGTGCCACTCAAGAGTTTAAAGCAATGGGGTGACAGCCAGATCTGTGTATTACACAGGTTAGTTGCTGAAGCATGGAGGTTGGATTTTATGCAGGGGCTCTCTAGTTAGGAGGCTGTTGAATTAATGTAGTCAATAGATGGTGAGAGCTTAAACTAGGGTAGGAGAGGGCAAGCTTGAAAGAATATTTCAGGAGGTAAAATTATCCAGACTCATGACTGATACAGGTTCTGGAAGGTGAGGAAGAGGCCTTGAAATGGATGGTAAGGGTAGCACAAAAAAGAGTTGAGCATGATTCCCGAGGCCTGGCTTGAGTGACTAGGCAGCTGGCAGATGGTAGTACCATTAACTGAGGTAGGAAATACAGGAAGAAGAACAGGTTGGGAGGTAGAGAAAGGATAATGAGTTTGAGTTTGGTTTTGGATACATAGAGTTTCAGGTATTTTTAAATACTCATGGGGAAACATTTGGATGTGCATGTCTGAGGCTCAGGGCAGAGAGGTCAGGTCTGGAGATAAAGATTTGGAAACCAGTACATAGGTGATGGTTAAAACTATGAGGCTAGGATCTCCTGTGTAGAGCATGGAGAAAGAGAAGAGAAGAGATGGTTAATGACAACTCTGGTGAGCATCTGAGTGTAAGAGGCATATGTAGAAGAGGAGGACACTACCAGCGGTCTTGACAGATCTCCATGTTGAAGAATTTGGAAATTGGAGAAGCTATAGTATTGTATTATATTCAGATTTCAAATGCTTCAGTATAAACATTAATTATTTATGTGCAAAATTTGAAATGATAGAAATTCTCCTGTCTTCCCTCCCAACTTAAAATTATAAAATTCTCCAAGAAAGGTACTTCAGAGCTGGTGGGTAGAGTGAATTGTAATTGTTCTTATATTCGCACCATGGGACAGGGCCACTTTTGCCAGTAAGCAGAAATACCTTTGGTTGGATTAGATTGAACACAAGAGTATTAGGAATCCATTATTGGCCTACATCGCCCTATATTCAAGTTGCAGGGAAAAGACTAGGTGGCCTCAAGTGTCAGAATATCAGACAAAAGGACTTAGAAAGTATTTGTGGATTAGATGGTATAGAGGTCATGGTAAAGTTTGAAGAAGTGTTGGTGACTTCAGTGGATTGAGCAATGAATGAGAATATTGGAAATAAAGCACATAGGTGTGTTTGAGGCTTTGTTTGAAAGTGGTGGATCAATGTTTGTTTTTCTTTTTTTAAAGTCTGGGAAACTTAGGAAGGTTTGCAGACCAAGAGGAAAATCTAGAAGTTAAAGATACAGAAAAGAAAGAGATTTGATTGAGCAAGACCCTGGAGGAGGCCAGAAGGGCTGGGAGGAGGACACTAAGTTGGAGTATTGTTTCTGAACAAAGGGGAGAGGATACTTCATCTTCCTGAGAATGGGCAACTTACAGTTGGGTAGGTTTTATCTGTTTTCCTGAAGTGGGAGGTGAGGTCAGCTACAGAGAATAATAAAGGGTTGGGGGATAAGGAGAGGCTATAGTGTGGTTAAAGTTTGGGCCTGTTGCTGTGAAGGATAGCTGTGGAACTAAGGAGCTAACTAAGAACAGGTTACAGGATTAGACAGTCACGTGGGGGACCCTGATGAGTCCTCAGTGAGTTTACCAATCTGCAGGGATATGTTATTTTGCTTCCTGGCAATAGCAGCTGTCTGGGTGTGTGGTTGGGAAGGCTCACTGTAGGATTCAGAATGGAGTTTGTTTTTTTTTTCTTTTAATTTTTTAAATGTTTATTATTTTTGACAGAGAGAGACAGGGAGTGCAAGTGGGGGATGGGTAGAGATAGGGAGACACAGAATCTGAAGCAGGCTTCAGGCTCTGAGCCATCAGCACAGAGCCTGATGTGGGCTTGAACTCATGGACCGTGAGATCATGACCTGAGCCGAAGTCGGACGCTTAACTGACTGAGCCACCCGGGTGCTCCTGGAGTTCTATGATCAGTGTGCTGGCAAGGCTGGTGGTGGGTGTAAGAGATTATTTGTAAGACTGATACATGTGGTTCAAGTTCTCCAGCTTCAATATGCGTGTCCTTTGGGCATCAGTATCTCTCAGCTGGGGGTCTAAGATTCTGCATTTCTAATAAGCCCTCAGGTAAATGCTGACACTGCTGTTCATTGCCATTTTGAGAAGTGAAGACAGACTTAATAGGGGAATGAGGTCAAGAGAGGCTTCCTCGGCCAGGAGAAAGTGAGGGCTGCAGGATGCAGTTAGGTTAGAGAGAGAGAGATCGGTGATAGAACTGGAAGAGCAGAAGCGTTGTGCACGGAGACTAGAAAAGTGGGAAGACTTGAACAGTTCTGGGTGAGGATTGATTGCAGAATATAGTCCTGGATGTGGCACCTAAAATGGGATGGCAGATGTCCTGGGAAGCTCATTGATGGACACTGAAATCCCTAGGGAACCAGACAGGCCTTGGAGTGAAGTATGAAGTTCTGTGAATAGGGGGCCGCAGATTAAAGAGATGACAGTGTAACTGAAGGATTAATGATGCCCATTCAGGAGGATTTTTTACAAGAGAATCTAAGTGGAATAGTTGAAAACAGCGCCCCCCCCGCTCAGAAAATGCCTGTCCCTGTCACCAGTCAACCCTACAGCACTTGGGGTCTTCAAAGAATAAGCAGCCTCCCCTGTCTAGCTGGTGGAAGTGAACCCTTGAGAAATTGAATCTCTAAGGAACATAAATATATATAGATTTATATATATAGATTTATAAATCTAAGGGGTGGTTTTGGCACGACTTAAATGTTATCCTCTTGCTGTTAAGGGCTTACAGTCTTGGCAGGAACTGGAGTGATAGAACTGTTGAGGCACTGCAATTATCTGAGCGCAGGACTCCTATAGAAACTGGCAAGTTCAGTTATTTAAGTATCTGGGCCAGGAAACTGCAATTGAGGCAAGTGGCCTCTGGTTTGTGATTCTGGCAAACCTCAGTGGTGACTTTCTCAACCACCTGAGCCCCCTAGGTGCCCCCAGTGGTGACTTTCTAATAAAAACGTGTCACACTAGTCCGTAGGCTGGGAAAACATAGGGAGAAAATAGCCAAGATCAGACTTATGAAAGGTTTCTACATTTTCAAAGTATAGAAACCCTTCGCTTAAATTGATCTTGCCTGTGGCATCTATAAATGGGACTAGAGCTAACTTCTGAATTCTCTTCATTTTTAAAGAATGTTGCTGAAGAAAACACAAGGGTACTTTATTCCTTATATGGAGTTGTTGAACACAGTGGCACCATGAGGTCAGGGCATTATACTGCCTATGCAAAGGCAAGAGCTGCGAACAGTCACCTCTCTAATCTTGTTCTCCACGGTGATATTCCACAAGGTAAGAGGGCCCGGGAAACTGGTATTCGGAGGATTATGGCAACACCAGGAAATAATGAACTTGAATCTCCCCATTTATATTTTCTCCTGACAGGTTTTGAAATGCAGTCAACCAAAGGGCAGTGGTTTCACATCAGTGACACACATGTGCAAGCTGTGCCCACAACGGAAGTCCTGAACTCACAGGCATACCTCCTGTTTTATGAGAGAGCACTGTGATCCTGTCAAACAGTGCTGCCTCCACAAACAAGTTCGTAGCTTTTAAAATGGCTGTAATTAATAAAATGAAGACTAACTGTAAAATCATGTTCGCTTAAATACATGCCAGAAGAAATCATGTTTATTAAAATATTGAAGGGAAAATACCTAAAAATTTACAGTGGTTTTGTATTGTCATAGTGGTTTTTATTCTTGCTTCCAGTTTCTGGAAAGAATTTTGAACTCAAGTCCTCTGTGCTTAAATATGTCTGGGTGATGGGTTGTAACACATCAATAAACTGACTTACCCCTCAACTTGTTACTTGGAAGATTTTAAGCTGTGTTCTTTACCCTACCATGTAACATTTTAAAAAATGTTTGGCTAATGAAACTTCAAATGTATTTTTAAAAAGTGTTGATTTTATAAGCATTCGATATTGGCAGTAGCATATACCTGGAAGAAATCCCTGTAGCTACAATTCTTCCGATGCCATACAATGTACATAAGCTGGGGTGTAGGCCTGACTCTGCTCTTGTTCTGTGAACAGACCCAAAGGAGACACTCCTGGGACTCTGAAGTAATTGAGTACCAGGTCCCCTTAGAGCCTGCATGCCACAGAAAGCCTGCCAACTGTCCTATTACTCAAGCGAGCCAGCATATCGAAATTGCATCCTAAACCTTCAAGGCTACTAATTTAAGCCTCTGGCTCTCTAAACTTCTATTATTCTTAACACTGACTGACTTTACCTAAGACCAGTCAGCTTCCTGAATTTCCTTTCAAACACCAAAAATATGAATTTTTTTAAAAATATAAACTTAATTTTTTAATGTTTATTCATTTTGAAAGTGTATGTGCAGGGGAGGGGGAGAGTCCCAAGCAGGCCCTGTGCTGTCAGCCCCAAGTCCAACCTGAGGCTCCATCTCACAAAACAGGTCAGGACTTGAGCAGAAATGAAGAGTCGGATGCTTAGCCGACTGAACCACCCAGGTGCCGCTAAATATAAAACTTCATGTTCTTCAAAGACCTTACATGACCAAGACACACGGTAGCTAGTATATGTCCCATAAAATCAGTTAACCTTTCATATTGTTTTTTTTTTCAAAACGCCTTACTGATCTTAAAAATAAGATCTACTTTATAAAAACTGACTTAATTTTGTTAGCAGATACATTTTCAGTTGTATTACAAGTGTTTTTATACTACGCTACAAGACTATTTTAACTTAGCCACTCAACAAATCATGGGTACTAAAAACATTTTCTCAAGTCTTAGGATTCCCAGAGCAGAGCTGGGGCCGGCGGGGGGGGGGCACCCTGAAATCCAGCCTGGGGGTTGATAAGACTTCCCACAAAGGAACAGATAGCAAATACTTTTTGGCCTTGTAGGTCACTTGGTCTCTATCCTGACTACTTCACTGCCATTTCCTTGTAGAAAGCAGCCACAGGGCCAGATACACACAGGAACAGGCCCCTAGCTACTTAGGTGACTTGCCTTCAGTCCCACAGCTAATTTATAACCAAGGTTGAGACAACTGGTCATTTACATCCAAGAACAGTGCTCATCAGACTATGAGGCTTTGATAGCAACATGTTTATTGTATCATCCAGCTGAGGATATAAACACAAAACAATTTAAGGAAAATATGAAAACATCAGGCAATTCCTAGACTACTACTACAAACACAGTCTTCACCTACAGTAAAAACTAAGGCAGTCAATCATTTTGGTCATCATCCCAGTCTTTCTTCCCACTTGGAGGTTTGGGCCCA
>CM053573.1:14897373-15034933 GCA_028646485.1 Cryptoprocta ferox | reverse complement strand
GTATCATCCAGCTGAGGATATAAACACAAAACAATTTAAGGAAAATATGAAAACATCAGGCAATTCCTAGACTACTACTACAAACACAGTCTTCACCTACAGTAAAAACTAAGGCAGTCAATCATTTTGGTCATCATCCCAGTCTTTCTTCCCACTTGGAGGTTTGGGCCCACCGGCTGGTTTTGCCATGATGATCTGAGAAAAAACCATAAGCATATATAGTTACAAACTCAACCTTTAGAATGAAAAGAATATTTTTCTTTAGACTGATTCAAGATGAAGCAATCATCTCAACGTAAGCGATCTGTTATAAACTGCATTATGAGCTCTGTCAACATAAAGTTGTTAGCTTCCAGCAATTTGTTTTCTGCTTTTATGGACATTAATAGCAACACAATCCATGCACGTTAATGAAGGGCATTCTAAGACATGCATGTCAAGAACTCCATGACCCTGTGAGCCTAATGTGAAAAATACCTACATGCATTACTAGTATAAATCAGCTTGGCACCTGATTTGCTATTTATATATGAAGTTCATCTTGCCAACCATCTTTATCCCAATTTCCTTGTGGTTTAGGAGCTTTAGGTCCACCTGCCAGTTTTGCCATTATAATCTAAAGTGATTGGTACATAAACATATATATAAATTTAATATTGAAATTCCCTAGGACCTGTAAATAAAAACCATTCAAGTGGCAGGAAGTGTGTATTCAAAAAAACATTACTCAAGTATGTAAACTTCCTTGGTAACTTAAAAGAACACTGCAAGAAACCTCTAATTTATCTAGAATGCACTAACCCATACTTTGCAAATACAACCATCTAGCATTTTTAAAGGATTTGTTTGGAGAAAAAAGTGGGGTGGTGGCAACTTTGGGCTCAGATCAATTTGGGAGAAGCTAAATTAAATTAGATTCCTCAAAGTGGAACTCTCAAAAATGTAAACAGTATTCTTTGCTTGCCAAATTGACAGGACCGAGATCCTTCTGTAGAACATCAAGGGGTTTGCCATGTGTCTCAAGCAACACTAACCGTAAAACCTCTTCACTACCACTTTCAACAAATTTAGCACCCCTTTTCAGAAGCTTCTATAGGAAATCTAACTTTGAAATCCTTGGAGTAGAATTTTACTAACAGGTTAAGTTCAGACTGAATTAAAGGCATTAAGTACAATTTTAGAACCTAAGTGTAGCCTGATTAAAAAACACAGCCAGAACAGTTCTCAAGCTGGTAGGCACCAATTACTGCAGAGCTTATTTGAAACAGACTTCTGGGGTGTGTGGGTGGCTCAGTTAAGCATCCAACTTCAGCTCAGGTCATGATCTCACAGTTCATGGGTTCAAGCCCCACGCTGGGCTCTGCTGACAGCTCAGAACCTGGAGCCTGCTTCGGATTCTGTGTCTCCCTCTCTCTCTCTCTGCCCCTCCCCTGCTCAGTCTGTCTCTCTCTCAGAAATAAACATTAAAAAAATAATAATAAAAGAGTAAGACTCCTGGCTGCCGCCCAGAGTTTCTGATTCAGTGGGCCTGCTTAGGGGCCTGAGGATACATTTGTATTTTTAGTAGGTTCTTAGGTTATCTTGATGCTGTTGATTTGGGGACTATATTTCGACAACTAGTGAAATAAACATTCGAACAAAGATGAATCCAGCTCTACATTATTCAACACTGAAAACTTGATTTACATGTCTCTCTCCAGACTATATACTATATAAAATTATAGTTATTAACAAACTCGTTATTGATAGTCATGGATTCTTCAGATAATGTATTTTATAGCAAAGGCAAGGGACACACAGCAATGAACATCCTCTTCTACTGTAAAACAAAACAGACTTCCCGGTTTAAAACCAAAATTGAGAAGTGCCTTTCTGATCAACGCACTTGTGCTACTATAATTATTGTGTTACTTGGGTAACGGACATTCAAAAAAGTTCCTCTATTAGAATTCCAGATTACCTCATGCTTCAATATACTTAGCTTCTCCTATCCCCTTCTATTTTCAGTCTCCCTTATTAGCCACACGCTAATTTTTACAACCACCATTTCCTTAGGCTTCTATTACCATTATTTGAGAACTCCAAAACCATACTTTTCCACTGAAAACTACCCAATTTGCTGATTTTATAAAAACACCCTATTAATAAATCCAGTACATGAACATCCAATTTGTTTATTTCCAATGGGTTGAAACTGGATATCCAGCTCCCATTTTCTGGTCATCTCAAGCTAGGAAAAAGTTGTTCTTCCTTTTACTGAGGTGGAATGTTTATTATAATTACCAAGAACTAGTCCTTGTCATGCTTAGAGTAAGTCTAATTTCCTTTCCATTTAGTTTCTACCTACAACTTGCTCCTCCCAAAATTAATTTGGCCTGATTTCCACCTAATGGATTTGCCCTAAGCCCCTTGTAATTGCAATTTTCTATTAAGTATTTACAAGTAATTCATTGCTTAAAAATCAGTTCTAGAATTTTGCAAGAAAAGGGATTTCACTGTTTACTAGAAAACACCTTTTTGCAAAACTTTGAATTCAAACTTCTATCTGAACCTACCATCTTCCTCTGTGCCATTAATTTCTCTCCCACTAACCCCATGGAAAAAAAAAGTTAAAATACTATGATTCTTAACACTTTTAGTTCCTTCAAGATATAATTTGTCACAGCAAAAAGAATTTTAAGCACATAAGTTCTACCTCCATGGACAACCAGAGGTTTCATTTTCCTTAAAGTTGGTGATAGACATGTGTTTTAGGGCTTTATGAAGCCTTCCATATTCCACATTATTACACAGTAAACTCCCTCTCCAGACTATTTGTATTAAGAAATCTGTAGGCTAAAAAAAAGGCTGAAAACTATGATAAACCTTAAACTTAACTATTCCAGTTTAAAAACAGCAGAAATTTAGGGGCACCTGGGTGGCTCAACCGGTTAAGCGTCCGACTTCGGCCCAGGTCATGATCCTGCGCTTCACGGGTTTGAGCCCCACCCCGCGTCAGGCTCTGTGTTGACAGCTTAGCGCCTGGAGCCTGCTTCAGATTCTGTCTCCCTCTCTTTCTGCCCCTCCCCAGCTTGTGCTGTCTCTCTCTCTCAAAATAAGTAAATAAACTAAAAAAAAAAAAAAAAACAGGCAGAAATTTCTTTCACTGGAAAGATCCTCGTTTCAAATTAGTTGAAATACACTAAATACAACTTAAAACTGTAATAGAAAAAATAAATTTGGGGGAGCACTTTAGAAACACACTTTTTGAATAGAATGAGAACTGTGCTATATTCTGGTTCCATGAAAATACACTACTGACCCACATGAAAATTAGTACCTTTAAAGATCAAAATTTCACTGGTCACTCACCTGATCCACCCTAAGTACAGTGACAGCAGCATTCGTAGCCAGTTTGATAGCCCAGTATTTTCCCAGGTAAGTGTCTAGAATACCAGCTTCCAACATGTCCTTTACAGCGGGAACTTCAGCCTGTGACACAAAACAATTTTTCCTTCACTCTAACTCGTCTTATGTGAAAAGTAACTCAGTAACAAAAACCCGTGGCTCTTTATATAGGAAGTTGCCAGGCAAAAGTATTTTAAGGAAAACCGTATTAGACAAACTCTGTCAAAGTTCTTTGTTATGAAAATCATTTGCTTAAAAATCAGAATCTTTAGATTTTCCTTTTAAACTTACTACTATTTTTATGTTGTACACTCACGAAATAAAACAACTTAAATTCAGCTTTTTTTTTTTCAAATACCTCAATATCTAATCCAACATTTTTATTTCCTTCTTGATGTACTGCATAAAGTTTAGAGATTACTTCATTGGCCTTCACTCCAGAATTTTCTGCCAGTGCCCGGGGAATAGCTTCGAATGCCTCTGCAAACTTCTTAATGGCATACTGTTCAAGTCCAGGACAGGTCTACAAGAAAAATGTGGTTAGTATTGTATTTTATTCAAGGAACATGAAGAAAGTCAATTTATACAGAGAAAGCTATACCTCTCCATATGATGTGATCTGTTTGGCTAATTCAATTTCTGTTGCTCCACCTCCGGGAACAAGACGTTTATCCTAGAATATGTAGTTAAAAAAAATTTTTTTTAACTAAAGCAACTTATAGTTTCCTAATGTTCTCAGATTCCAGTACTCCAACCAGACTAGAGGCACTGTTACTCAAATTGTAATTACAAATTTTATAAAAATGGAGTAATTTGGGCAAATTACATAGCGTCTGGTATACGAAAAGGGACACCGAAACTGAAGAATGGGACCAGACACAATACCTCACCTGCATTTCCACAGATGTAGCACATCTTAAGAACATGCTTAAGCACCTGAAGGCATATTTACATGAAAAACCATAAACTCTCTAACAGTTAACAGTAAGATTACTGCCAACACTGACCCTTGTGAGAACTTTGAAAGTATTGACCCCGTCATCTACTGCTCTTTCTATATCATCCATCAGATTGTCTGTAGAGCCTCGAAGCACAATGGTAGAAATGGCACCATCTTCCTTTTCTGTCAATAAATTTAAATATATTAACACAAGCAAACCAACAGCCCACACTTAAATAAACCTACTTTACCATTTCTACATACCATGCTTAAAAACCACCACCTGTGTGTCTCCAACTTCTGAGAGGTAAACACTGTCACAATGTCCCATTTCTTCAAGGACAGGAGGAGTCTGTAAAAATGGACTATTGTAAAACAAAGTAATTCCAATACATTCTACTGTCTTTTAATGTTGTCCAAAAAACATACCAATCTAGGAAGAGCCGTAGCACCAACTGTTTTACATAGTCTTCTGAGATCCCATTTTGAATTCAACCTTTAAGAAAAGGCAAAGACTTTAACGAGGGTTTTAATACCATTAGATGCTACAATAAAATGCAGAGATGGAACAGGAAGCTGTACACTGGTCCCCAAGTCACATTCTTTTGACTCTGACTTTAGGCTCAAAGTCAGTCTGGACTGCACAGTGTAATCCAGACACAGGTGTATATGGCATTGTTCTAGAATTGGGAAAATTCAAGTTTCACTAAAATGTGACAAGTTCTAATACTAAACCACTAAGGAAAGCCTGGTATACAGAAAACTTGCTTTACTCTGGCAAGTGCATGAACTGTGAGGAAGAGGAGCGATTTATGCTGCAGATTTGGTTTGAAGCTGGGAGAGTTGGGAACGGGTAGGTCAGGTGTCTGGTGTGCCCCACAAATGGGTTCGTAGATTAAAACTGACATTCCTGATCCTACACTTTGACAGTGTGTACCAGGCTTGCATCTTGGTCTCTCATGCTGTTTCTTTTCTCTGAAATGCTTTTCCCTCTGCCTCTTCAAATAACATGTTGATTGCCTTCACCTCTCAGTGTAAATGTAGATTTTCTCACAGAGGTTTCCTGTCTCTCCAGATCAAGTTAAGTCCTGCTTTTTGATCCAATATCTGATACTTGCCCTTTTGTAACAGGCATGAACTCACCATGTACTGAATGTGTTTGGTGTTTCACCACCAAAAGGCCATTTACTATACAGGTTAATGGGATACAGTGGTCTTACCTCACCAACATGATATTGTACTTGTTTGCATAATGAAGAGCCATGTCTGCCACTTTGCCACCTGTTACTATGACATTTGCACCGGTATCGGCTATAGCTTTGACTTGTGCATCCATGAGATTTTCTTCTCCCCTACTAAAATTCATCAGTTCTTCAGCAGTCTTTATCAACACTGTTCCCTGGCAAAACAAGCATGCTCTTTAGAACCATTTTAGTACGTCGGTGTCCAAAGTCACAGGATAACATTTTACTGAGGAAATAAAGATTTGGGGAAAATACAAGATTATACACACATTATGAAACAATACAAAATATGTATGAAACTAACTGAAACTCCGCTTATTCCTAGACCACCCCCCCTCCCAAAATTGTGCATTTTCCTTTTTGACAGGCACTTTGATGGAGCAGTTGGGAGAAATACTGTTATTTTAGACATGTCAGGCAGGTGTCTTACCATTTGTCTTCTGACAAACGTCAACTAGTGTTGACAGCAACACTGTGGCTCTCAATTTTTTTCTGAAATATGGACTAAATGAATCCCCCTGCCTATCTACAACCTGTGGAACTTTTAAAACTATCAACTCAGATAATAAGGATTCTAGGGACAAAAACAGAAGTGACCTATAAACAAGAACTTCAAACTTCCTAACATGTATTTTTAAAAACAAACCTATCAATTTCAAATTACATTGGCACATTTTGTTTCAGGATGCCTTAGGGTCTTAATTTTAAAATATATTAAGGAAGAACACACAAGTATTTGTCTTCAGAGAGCACTTTACTTGCCGAGCATGTAAGAACTACTAGAAGAGCTGTGTGCTAGAACATAAACAATACTGCCACCATCTCCTGTTTCAAATTTAGTATCTGAATTACGTATTCAAAAAAGAAAGGGAATCTGACTTTAAAAAGCAGATATATAATCCTGGGGCGCCTGGGTGGCTCAGCTGGTTGAGTGTCTGACTTGATTTTGGCTCAGGTCATGACCTCACAGTTTCAGGGGATCGAACCCTGCGTTGGGCTCTGTATTGAAAGTCTCCCTCTGACTCTCCCCCACTCTCTCTCAAAATTAGCGAATATTCATATATACATAAAGATACGATCCTACACTCTTCGACAATTACGCAGTATTCACTGAAGAGCGCAATCTCTACCTGAAAACTTAAAAATCACAGAACGTTAATCTGAAAGGGCAACCACAAATTTGTACTTTTAAGGTTTTGAAGTCTACATACCTTAGTCTCAGTTATCATACCATCAAAAGGACAAGAGTACACTGCTATTTTTGCACTTTTGACAGATGTTACATCCCCTTCGGTTTCCTTCTTAAAAACCATGCCATGCAATACTGAAGAGGAATAGATACCAGAGCCCTGAGGAATTGAATACCAAAATCATTAGTGATCTCGTGAAAATAACATTAGGGCTCAGCTGTTAATTCCTCATGCACCAAAGATAACCTTTTCCAAATGCAATATGGCAAGGCAGCGACCCCCTGGGAATGGAGTGGGGTGGTAGATGTAAAACACACCAGTCTACTTAAGGCAGAAACTACTCTGAGAATGAGCTATTAATGAAAAGGAGACCTTCAGTGTACTGCGAATAACCAAAGAGCGAAGAGTAACTGTTCTAAGCCATTCATTCACTCACTCACCAAATACTTGGTGCCTATGTGCTAGGCACAGCTGTTAGTACTGGGGACAGAAGAGGGAACAAAGCAAACAAAGCAAAGTTTCTGACTCACAAGTTTACAACTTAATGGGAGAGAAGGCGGCAGTAACAAAGTTGGAAAATGCACAGCATCTATATGAATACACACACACACACACGTACACAACACGTATATTTATGTAAGCTAAACTCAACTGCAATTCTAGGTTTTACTACAGGAAGCACAAAATTTTTTAAACAAAAAATACTTTTATTTCAATCTAACAACATTAAGATTGAAATTCTGTTATTGCAGAACAGAACATCTCATTCAAAACTGGTTTCGAAGTTTACTGTTTTAATTCAGCACACATGAAGAATTCAAACCATGTCATGTTTTGTTTATGCACTATTCTCAACCTTTGTCATAGAAAAATGATTTCACAAGGAGATAATATAACAAACACCTTTTAAAATTTAATACGTAGTTGTATTACAACCTACCAATACGCAAACGTAACAAAGTCCTAAATGTTCAAAATCGGAGGTAAAATTTGGGTTTCAATAAACACACACGTTTTTTCTTTTTGCAAAATATAACTGGCCTTTAGACAACACTGATGCATTTTCTAAACTTACCAGAATTTTGCATACTCTGATGTTATCAACATTGAAATGGCCGGAATCAGGAAAAATAGACACTGTTAAGAAAATAAGATACATCAAAATATATACGGAGACAACAGAGAAAAGATCTTAGTCTCATTAAGACATTTTTACTTTGCATCTTTTCATTTACTAATATCTACTCACCACACGCCTGAGCAATAAGCTTGGCCAGAAACACTTCATTACCATACTGTTTACTCATTATGGACGTATGAAGCAGAGACGACACTTCATCAACATCTCGAAGATTTTTTGCAGAACAACACACTAAATCAGGAAGAATCTCATGGGCTTTTCTGCAGGCTATTTCATAACCTTCTATGACCTTAAATATAAAAAGCAAAAATGTTTCTTCAAAAGACACAATTTTGACATGACTTTAAAAGAGCTTATTTTGGTAACCCAATGAACAAGGGTATGTGTCTCCGTATAAAATGACAAAGCACACTTCCGACAGTGCTCACGGCAGAGCCTACTCATCGTTGAGTGCAGGCTTCTGTGACAGTCACTTATTAGCTATAAGATCCTGAGTAAGATTTTTCTAAGTGTCACTTTCCTCATCTAAAATAGAATTTTTATTAATTTTCAAATCCTCACAGGATTCTTGTAAGGATGGAGTAAGTTACCGTATACAGAGCACATGTATACGGTACAACACTCGGCACAGAGCAAACTGCTCACTGTAACCGCTGCTACAATGAGGACTCTATACACAGGCACAAACTAAGTAAAAGTACATTATTAGATGAACACTCGCCTCTGAAACTGACAGGCCGATTCTCAACAGCTCTTCAGCTAGTTCCAGAAGGGCTCCAGCAAACACCAGAACGAAGTTTGTGCCATCCCCGACCTCCTGCTCTTGCATGTGAGAAGCCATTACGATCATTTTCGCAGCCGGATGCTGTACCTGGTAGAGGGGGGTTGAATATTAAATATCAAAACATTTGACTGTTTAAGCAACATCAAGTTTTTCATTTCCATTTCTTTTTTTTTAATTTTTTAAATACTTACTTTTGCCAGAGAGAGAGGGAGAGAGAGGGAGGGAGACTGAGTCAGAGCAGGAGCAGGGGAGAAGGCAGAGAGGGAGACACAGAATCCAAAGCAGGATCCAGGCTCTGAGCTGTCAGCACAGAGCCTGATGTGGGGCTCGAACTCCCCAACTGCGAGATTGTGACCTGAGCTGAAACCAAGAATTGGATGCTTAACCGATTGAGCCACGCCAGGTGCCCCTCATTTCCATTTCTTCTTAAGCTAATAGACTTCAATCTCCCTGTGGGCCAGATAACGCCACACACAATCACACTGCTACATACTACTCAGTGGGGTCGGGTCGCAAGACAGTCCCAATCCCTCAGAGACTATCAGCACAAATGCAAACAACCTAAAACCATCTTCTTTTGATGGTCAGTCACCCAGTAAATACATCTCTGCACATAAGGTTCAGAAAATTACATGTCTGCTAAATTAAAAAAGTTAATTCCAAAGACCAAACCTGGGCATTAAAAAACAAAATAACCACCTCGTTTAACCATGATTCTCAACTGCTATGTACATTCCTATTTCAAGGGGTGCCATGTGTGGTTTTTCAGAAAATGGAGGTTTCTTTAAAAAAAGTATAAAAATTTTAACTAGTCTTTCCTTTGGACTTAGAGGTTTAAAAACCAAGTTAGGAGTAACAACTGATAGCAGTGAGAATACTACAAAGTTGACACTACAGTTTTATTGAGGCAATATTCCCATCATTCCTGAATAACTCCTGAGACCACCGTAGGGCCCAACATTAACATTCACAATGACTAGTTCCTCTGCAAATACCTTGTGGAATTAAATCTGTTTTGTTCACTATGTTAAGAATATTATTTAGTTATTTAAGCAGTTAGAGAACTGTTAACACATCTATAGTTTCCTTTGAAAACCTTAAGCTCCAATCCTCTAAGAGCTATTAAGTTCAGGAAAACTTCTTGAGGTTGAAAATATCTTTCAACTACAAAGCAGCTAGATGAGGAATGGTTCTGATGTTCAGGTGCCAGACCTTTCTCACAACTCTGCCTGTAGTATCTATTCTACATATTCTGCAACAGCAAAACTGCAGGTAAGCAAAGCAAAATGCCACCAAGGGTTTCATTTTCACAAAGCTGAAGATATGGTTTGATTTTTTTTTAAACCAGTTTTAGGTATCAGCTGTTTCTACATGACAGAATAATTCACTTTGGCGTCATACTCTGCAGAACGAGACAACATCTTCAATTTGATATGATCATTAGCAAATGTATTTTTATCACAAGCAACCCTCCATAAATTAGTAACTTGGGAGATTTTCAAATTTAAGTGGCTAAAAAGTTAAAACTAAAGAGGACTCCATAATTAGAAAAACCTACATAATAAATTTTGAAGTTGGGAAAAAAAAAGTCCCTTATTATGGTAAGGGGTGTCTTCTATGTTAAAATATACTTAATTTTTGGGGTGCCTGGGTGGCACATGGTTAAGTATCTTGACTCTTGATCTCAGCTCATGTCATGATCTCAGTCTGTGGTTTGAGTCCCACATCAGGCTCAGCGTTGACGGCATGGAGCGTGCTTGGGATTCTGTCTCTCCTTCTCTCTGCCCCTCACCCGCTTGTGCATGCTCTCTCTCTCTCCAAACAAATAAACTTAAATATTTATATATACACACTTAATTTCTGACATCACCAAAACATTTGTTGGCTTCAAAGAAATAACCTACTTCTAGCTCTCTTAAAATAGTGGCTGCATCGTTTGTCACAAACAACTTCTCCAGGTGGTTGATAACCATTTTGTTCATTCCTAAAAAAGGAAAGAAAATAAGTTAGGGGGGAAAAATCACTCAAATCTCTCTTCAAATACTCAAGAATATCTAGTCAAGAAATCGAAACTTGTATCTATTTCTTAAGAAAACTTTATAAAAACTCAACACATATTATCTACTCTGGTATTCCCTGACGGTACCCCCATTATTATTTCTGTCCTTTCTAATCCTATAACGTTTACTTGGTCAATTTTCTCATAGGTTTGTTCAATAAATATAAATTGCATTAACACACAGAAAATCCAAAATAATCTATTTAAAGGTATAATTCTGGGGCACCTGGGTGGCTTAGTCAGTTATCCATCTGACTTGATTTCGGCTCAGATCATGACCTCACAGTTTGTGGGTTCGAACCCCACATCAGACTCTGTGCTGACGGTGTGAAGCCTGCTTGGGATTTTCTTTCTCTTTCTCTCTCTCTCTCACCCCTCCATGCCCCTCCCTCCCCTCTAAAATAAATAAGTAAACATTAAAAAAGAAAAAAATGTATAATCTTATTGCTTTTCATACATTTGTTATCAATTAAATTCAGTTGATGGTAGGAGGCAAAAGAGATTTTTCTCCCTTATATTAGGTACCATCTCAATGGCACCTTAATTTTTCTATCCTCTCAATATGATAAAAATTAACATTTTGATTCCTATTTTTCCAAAGAGATCTGAGTTGATGATTAAAAACTGAAAACATTACACTGGCAATAAACTATAAAATTACTTCTGTATTATGGCTAAAACTCTCAGTTTATGTATCGTATTCTCGCAGAATAAGTTTGAAGAAGCCAGTACACAAAATTCTATTACTGTATCTTAAAAAACATGTATTTAGAAATTACCATTTGGCCCATATGCTGTACGAGTTGTTTGGGCAAGCTCCTTGCAAGCCTGTATGTTCCTGTATACAGCCTCTTCTAATCCTGAAAAATGCTGTAAAATAAACCAAAAACCAAAACCCTTCTGATTAGACAAAAGAGTGAAACAAGAATTTTCTTCATCTGTAAAATGAGGATAATAATAGTACCCCCCTCACAGGACTGTTGAAACAAATCAAGCAAGGTTTACATATATAAAGCACGGTGCTTGGTATTCATAAGTGATCCATAAATTTGCTCACTGGTTGAATAAAATGACATTTTCAGAGACAACACGTACATGTACTTACTCACACGTCATAAAGCCTACACACACACACACACACACACACACATTTTTTTAACGTAGTGAAAAGTGCAGGAAAGAATGCTGCGATTGATCAGCAAAAGATGATAAGGTATTTTAGGTAAAAATACCTTTCCAGAGTTTATCATTACTTCTTGTCTAAAAGTTGAAATACGGTAGATTTTTCCTATTGTTAGGAACCTGATCATTATAAAACCAGCAGTTCTGCAATCACTGGGAATTCCCACGTAACATACCTGCCGCCCAAATGTTTAGTATACTGCCTTCTGAATGCTCTTGTGAATTGCAACACAATTCCAGTGCAAAAGTACTGAAAAATTGCTGAATTGCTCACAATATGAAAATTCTCAAATTTTACACTGGACTTCTTTTAGAATTGAGATTTACTTGTGGCTTCAAATGGGTTTCATGGGCGTCCTGTTGGTGCATGTGAACATTTCTATGGAGTGGCTATGCCCAACAAAGGAGCCACTGGCCACATGTGGTTATTTAAATTCCAAATAATTAAAATTAAAAATTCAGTTTCTCCACGGCACTACACAGTTCAAGCGTCCAGGAGCCACGTGTGGCTTGCGGGTACTGCATTAGAACGGATACAGAACACTTCCATCATCAAAGATAGTCTAGGACACAGTTCTATCCTAGAGCATAAGGTGTGGTTTTTACACTACTCATATACGGAAAGGTGATCCAAACGAGACTCATAATCATTTCTTTAGAAGTAGTGTCTTCAGAGTCAAGAGCTGACTGACTCTTACATTTAGTCTGACCTGGCTTGGCTTACACTCTAGTTTTCCCCTTTACCCATTCTCTGAGGAACAGGCATGTGATCATGTATCAGACCCCATCAATGGTTTGCCATCACCCTTAGGATAAAATGTAAATCCCTCCTCAGGGCTACAAGGTCCTGTACGTTCTGGTCCTTACCTACAGCTCCTCTAAATTCATCGCTCGCCATTTGTGCTTTCTCTTGATGAGCTTCAACCTCATTACTGCTCTTGCGGTTTTCTTTTTTAACAGGCCAAACTCATTTCATCCTCAAGGCCTTCGAACTTACTAGTTTCTCTGCCTGGAACACTGTCCTCTTTAGCCTTGGCTGGTTCCCTCTGTCACTCAGGACTAAGCTAAGAGTTCTTCCTTGAACATCTTATTTATTGGTTCTATTTATCCCTCTTTCCTTTTCGGGGGGAAGCAGACTTTCCTACTTCCTGTCATTCTTACTACAGTACTTTCTATCTATCTTTTTATTAATTTTTACTACAGTATTCTTTATCTCCTTTATCATTATTTGAAGTTATCCTGATTTGATTATTATTTCAGACTCAGTAAAAATTACGGAAAGTTTTCCGTCTTTTTGAAGTGAGCAGTCCATGGGGCACCTGGGTGGCTCAGAAGGTTGAGCGTCTGACTTCAGCTCAGGTTATGATCTCACCGCTGGTGAGTTTGAACCCCACCACCGGCTCTGTGACTGCTTCAGAATCTGTGCCTCCCTCTCTCTGTCCCTCCCCCGCTTGCCCTCTCTCTCTTAAAAATAAACATTAAAAAAAAATTAAAGTGAGCAGTCCATGTCATTATCAGCAGAGCTGTTTTACCAAATATTTACATTAAACCTTGATCTTTATTTGATATGCTCATGGTATCCCACAAGTGTATTCTGCAAACAATGACCTAGTTCCCTAAAGCTGTTACTGTAACCTGAATCACAATGAATTACATTTCTTTAACAAAACATAGGAAAAAAGGAACACTTTGAACACAAGAGACAAATTTATCAGTAGTATATTAAGATGTTTTAAACAAATGATGCTCTTGAAATGACGTTCATAATCTGGGCATAAAACGAAGTACTTTTAATTAGTCCAGGGTATCCCTTACACTTACACAGTTAAGTCGGACAGTTACAAGTCAAAGGTACCATCTTTTGGTCAATTTAAAGACGAGAAAAGCATGATCGGGGGGTTGGTTTTACATCAAGCCAGCTAACCTACGTTGGGACAGAACCCGTTTGGGCTGAGAGTAACGTTTGTCCTACCATAATGCACTGCTGCGAACGAAACGGGGAGCCCTCGATCTCTCATCTGAAGGGAAACTGTTGAGAACTGGCCCCTGGTCCCTCTTCTCTGCGGATTACCCACTCCTTGAACAGTGTCAACTGGCTTCGCGGTTCCCAAACCTACGGTATTCGACTTCACCCTGAAAACACCCTTTAAGGATGGAGAGTCAAGTCAGCCCGGTTTTAGGGATGGAGGGAAAATGCAAGAACGGCTTTCCTCTTGCCCAGCTAGGAAGCACAGAATACGAATCCTGCGGCCTTGAGTCTCTCTTGCCGCCTCTGTCCCGTCGACCCTTCCAGGCACCGGAGAAGAACGAAAATGCCCGCTGGCCTTAGTGGCCGAGATCCCCCCCCCCTCACCCCACGCCCCAAGAACACCTCCCTTTCTGGAATCTTCTCTGCCTCCGACCGCTGTGCCCAGGGAGCACACCCGGCACGTTAGCAGGGCCTTCTCCTTCCCTCTGGCCGCCGCAGTCCTACGTCGACCCTCCTACCTCACTCTCCCTCCCTCCATTCCTTACCTTCGCCCCCTCCTTAAGCATCTGGGCAAAGCCCGGGGCCTTGGGGACGTGAAGCGCCATGGCCTGCGCAAGTAGCAGTTCACGCGCTCGCTCAGAAGATCCCGGAGGAAGCAAGGGGTACGCACAGCCTCCTGGGAACGCAGCGTGCGGCGACCTCACGTTCCTCCTTTCTTTCCAGCTGAGCCCGCCCCTTCCTCAGCCGCCTCGTCAGAAGCCTCGCGAGAAAAAGCAGTGCCCGCAGCCAGAACTGAGTTGACGATCCTCGATCACGTCGATCCTCGATCACGTCGATCGGTTAAACCAATCGCAGAGCGCGCCTTTGGTCTTCTGGCTAGCGCGCGCGGTCGGGCCGCTATGACTCGCTCCGCTTTAATCGCTTTGCCAACACTCCAAGGTCGGGACGTTTGACTTTTGCCGTCTCTGACCTGGAACCCACTCCTCCTGAGACTTACTTGCACGAAATCTCCCAGACACACGCACAACATCAGGGCACGTGTATGCTTCCCCTCCTCACTCTCAGGCAGAGAACCCGCCCCCTCCTGCCAAAATCTTTCAAAAACAGTCTCGGGCACTGTGGGAAGCGCTGGCGACTTAAAGACGATAAATAAAATCTGTAAGAGTAACTATATACTGAACGCTTATATGTGCCAGGCTCTGTTTTGCTTTAGGTGCGATATCTAGCTAACCGTCGCTCTTACTAGTTAACTATTACTGTCTCCGTTTGATACATAGAAAAGTTTATAAATGATATTTCTTCAAGATCACAGCGCTAATAATGTTAAACGTAGGATGCCTATCAAGATTCACTGACTACAACATGCAAGTTCTTTTTTTTCTTGTTTCTTTTTCTTTCTTAGATTTAGATTCATGATAGTTAACATATAGTGTAGTATTGGTTTCAGGAGTAGAATTTAGTGGTTCATCACTTATATTTATAATACCTAGTGCTCTTCCTAACAAGTGCCCTCTTTAATGCCCATTTCCCCATTTAGCCTGTCCTCCCACCCACCTTCTCTCCAGCAACCCTCAGTTTGTTCTCTGTATTTAAGAGTCTCCTATGATTTGCCTCCCTTTCTGTTTTTATTTTATTTTTATGTCCCTTCCCCTATGTTCATCTGTTTTGTTTCTTAAATGTACATGAGTGAAATCATGCATTTGTCTTTGCCTAATTTCATTTAGCGTAACTTATTTCCATCCATGTTGTTGTAAACGGGAAAATTTCATTCTTTTTGCTGAGTAATATTCCATTGTATATATGTACCACCTCTTCTTCATCCCTTCATCTGTTGATGGACTGTTTGGTCTCTTTGCATAATTTGGCTATTGTTGATAGCAGGGCTATACATATTGGGGTGAATGTGCCCCTTCAAGTTAGCATTTTTTGTATCCTTTGGATAAATGCCTAGTAGTGCAATTCCTGGCTTGTAGGGTAGCCCTATTTTTAATTTTTTGAGGAATCTGCATACTGTTTTCCAGAGTGGCTACACCAGTTTGCATTCCCTCCAACAGTACAGAAGAGTTCCTCTTTCTCCACATCCTCCCCAACATCTGTTGTTGCCTGAGTTGTTAATTTTAGGCAATCTGACAGGTGTGAGGTGGTACCTTATTGTAGTTTTGATTTATGTTTACCTGATGATGAGTGATATTGAGTATCTTTTCATGTGTCTGTTAGCCATCTGGATGTCTTCTTTGGGAAAGTGTCTACTCATGTCCTCTGCCCATTTTTTCACTGGATTGTTTTTTGGGTTTTGGGTTTGATAAGTTCTTTATAGATTTTGGGTACTAACTTTATCTGATATGTCATTTGCAAATATCTTCTATTCCATGGGTTGCCTTTTAGTTTTGTTGATTGTTTCCTTTGCTTTGCAGAAGCTTTTTACCTTGATGAGGTCCCAATATTCATTTTTGCTTTTATTTCTCTTGCCTCTGGTGACATATCTAGTAAGAAGTTGCTGTGGCCAAGGTCAAAGAGGTTTTTGCTTGCTTTCTCCTCTAGGATTTTGATGGCTTCCTGTCTTACATTTAGGTCTTTCATCCATTTTGAGTTTATTTTTGTGTATGGTGTAAGAAAGTGGTCCAGGTTCATTCTTTTGAATGTCACTGTCCAGTTTTCCCAACGCCATTTGCTGAGGGGACTTTTTTCCATTGGATATTCTTTCCTGCTTTGTCAAAGATTAGATTGCCATACATTTGTGGTTCCACTTCTGGGTTCTCTATTCTCTTCCATTAATCTAGGTGTCTGTTCTTGTGTCAGTATCATACTATATCTTGATGATTACAGCTTTGTAATACAGCTTGAAGTCTGGAATTGTGATGCCTTCAGCTTTGGTTTTCTTTTTCAGGATTGTTTTTGACTATTTGGGGTCTTTTCTGGTTCCATACAAATTTTAGGATTGTTTGTTCCAGGTCTGAAGAATCCTGGTGTTATTTTGGTAGGGATTGCATTGAATAGTACATTGCTTTGGGTAGTATCAACATTTTAACAATATTTGTTCTTCCAATCCATGAGCATGGAATATTTACCCCCCCCCTTTTTTTTGGTGTTTTCTTTGTTTTCTTTCATTAGCTTTCTATAGATTTAGGTCTTTCATCCACAAAATGCAAGTTTTTAACCATTACCTATATTCCTCTTTTCTGCATCTTCCTGAAAACAGAAATCTCTTTAAGGAACAATTTCACACTGTGAGAGTAATCCATTCTTCTTGTAGAAAATACAGAAAATGTGAAGCAGAATGCTTTCGTTCAATTTTTGTTCTTTGACTTGGACACTTGCCATTTGCAAATTACTTTTTTTTTAGTTGGGACAGATTTCGTGTGCCTTAAGAAATAATCAGATGTGTCCAGTTTATCATCAGTTATAACTTCTAATAAACACTTAAAATACATAATTATTGAAATAAAACATTTTTCCCACCTTAAATCAAATGGTATGTGAACCATCTCCTGGGAAACATTACAAGACACCAGGCTTCTCAAAGTGTGGTCCAGTGACCTCTGAGGCACACCAAGACCTTTTTAGGGTCCATCAGGACAAAATTATTTTCATAAGACTATAACATTTCCTTTCCCATTCTTTTACTAGGGAGTTTTCCAGAGATGCACAGTGTGTGTGATTAAAACAGTTTGAAGCATTTTTTTTAAGTTTATTATTTTTTGAGAGGGGGAGGAGGGACAGAGAGAGACAGAGACAGAGAGACAGAGAGACAGAGACAGAGGATCCTAAGCAGGCTCTCTGCTGTCTTCATGGAGGCTGATGTGGGGCTTGAACTCAGAAACCATGAGATCATGACCTGAGCTGAAATCAAGAGTCAGTTGCTTAACTGCCTGAGCCACCTAGGTGCCCCGAAAACAGTTTGAATGCGGCACAGGAAGTCAGTTTTTTATGAAGCCAGATATAAAAGATTTGCAAAAATATAAAACAATGCCACTCCTCGTTATTTGGTTTTGAAAAATAGAATATGTAGATTGAATATGTAGATTGCTTCGGGTAGTATCAACATTTTAACTATATTTATTCTCCAATCCATGAGCATGGATTAACCTTAAAAAATGTAGCTTAACATGTGATGGGGGTATTACTGTTATTTTAAGGTATTTAAAAAGTTATCAGTTTCAACTTATAATACAACAAATATTGATAACTATAATCCACGTAAACAAAAGCTCATTGATAACCTCAATTATTTTTAAGAGTAAAGGGGGCCTGAGACTGAAAAGTTAGAGACCCATTGCAATAGATCAGACCCGAACAGTAGAACCACTTGAGATTTTCTCATGGATAAGAAATAGATAAACACTTTTATTCATCTGCGCCTGAGCATCACATATAAACATAACCAACACAAAATAAACCTGAAAGGGGCTAAAAATGACACTTGATGAAATTTTATTAAAAATGACTAAGGAATCAAATTTGATGAGGACCACGGAAAATTAAACTTGAGGACAACTATTGATGAACCAAGCTTCCATGGAAAGTTTGTAATAAAAAATCAATCTCACATTAATTTTAGTAAATTGAGAAGGCTATGGAAAGAACTGAAATCAATTAAAATTGTATGGTAGTTTACCAAAGAATTAAATTGATTTAATTGCTAAGAAAAATGCTTTTTAGATGAAAATTCATTGACTTTGCATTATTTGGGTTCACCTGTGTGCTCATCAGCATGAAATCAAAACGTCAAGGGAAGAATTTCCTCTGGATCCAAGTAGCAGGCCAAATATTCTTCACTCAGAATAGAAAGTAAAAAATTCCTTTTTAAAATTTATTTTGAGAGAGTGAGAGAGCATGAGCAGGGGAGGGGCAGAGAGAGGGAGACAGAATCCCAAGCAGGTTCCATGCTGTCAGCGCAGAGCCTGATGCATGGCTCCAATTCGTGAACTCTTGAGATCACGACCTGAGCCAAAATCAAGAGTCAGATGCTTAACCAACTAAGCCACCCAGGTGCCCCTAACATAAATTCTTAATGTGGCTTCAAGGTCTAGATTCTGGTTCCTGCTTATCTCACATGTATCTTCTCCCCCTTAGCCTTCTTCTCTGTCTTCTGGCCATAATAGCCGGAATAATTCCTCCTGTCTGCTTTACTTCTGCCTCAGGTGTTAGCCTCAGGTGTTAGCCTCTGCTGCTCTCTCTACCTAGAATGTGCTTCTGCTCTCTTTTGGCTGAGTTCATTCTACTTCAGGAAACAGACACAAATTAGAAAGACTTTGATGACTCTCAAGACATTTTCCATTGGTTATTTTAATAGCTTCTGTATTTTCCCTCCACAGCACTTATCACAATTAAAAACAATTTTTTAATGTTTATTTATATTTGAGAGAGAGAGCGAGAGAGCGAATAGGGGAGGGGCAGGGAGAGAGGGAGACACAGAATCTGAAGCAGGCTCCAGGCTCTGAGCTGTCAGCACAGAGCCCGACGCAGGGCTCAAACCCATGAGCCAAGAGATCATGAACCGAGCCAAAGTCTGAGGCTCAACAGACTGAGCCACCCAGGCGCCCCAGCGCTTATCACAATTGTAATGACAAAATTAGTTATAATCTTTCCTAACCAGTAGGTGGTGCTGTGTCACCAGCACCTATTACTGGGCATAGTGTAGAGACCTAATGGATGACCAAATGCGTGTCCAGAATAGGAGACCAAAGAACTGGGAGGTGAAGTCTCTATTTGTCTCATCTGGACAAATGTGCTGTAAAACCAGAGAACAACAGAAAGCAATCGAAAGGGTTTGCCCAGGAGTTTGCAAATGACCAAGGAGATTGTAGGTTTCTGCTGCTTTGATTTAAGAGTCCAGGTCCCTCTTGTTCGGTAACAGCAGAAACACATTGCTTCCACCATTCAGACCTCCCCATTCAGGAGGAACTCCACTGTTGGCCTGGGGATGTCTAAGCCAACTAAGAACTTTGATACAGACTCAGATCATCAATTGTTTCCTGTGACTGTTTCTAATTTTTCCTCTCTTGTTTGCCTAAAGTTTTAACCTCTTTGCTTCAGACTTGTTTTAACATTTTTGCTTTGTCTGTGTTTTGATTTTTCTTTTTTCTTTTTTGCTATTCTTATTTAATGTTACCGATTCTCATTAGATCTTTAATCTTCTGACTTTATTTCTATCCCTTCCCACCTATTTGTATTATCTATTTTGTGTTACTATATCTTACTTTTCACTATTTCCATTAAATTTAATTCTTTTTATTTGATTTTGGGATTTTATGACTCATTTTGTATTGACATTATTTCACTTAATTTTTTTTGTTAAAATCTCTTAATTTTCCTTTATAAATTAAAACTTTATTTTTCTGTTTTAATCAAATTTCTTTGGGCCTAGGGAATCTGTGTTCCCTCTCCAAGTTTGGAAATAATTCCATGGGAGTGAGGCAGCTGAGATTCGGGGTATCACTGGACTTTGGAGGATATGCTTGGCGTGAAAGCCCAGACATGCTCGTTCATGATTACTGCTTTGCACTGAATTGCAGTGGAGAAACACAAAAGAGGATGACAAAAGACAAACTCTTAATGGATTAATTCCATGTAATCAAGAAAGGTGTTTCCATGTCACTTACCCACAAAACCAGATCACTCCCTCCAATCAGGGGGAGTAAGGAGTGAAACAGCAGGCCAGGGGGGTTGGGGAAACCCAGAAGAATGCAAAGAAACACATTCCTCCCACTATGTTACTTTTAAGTTTTAATCTCCCTCCAAACCTCCAACTCCTAACTTTCTATCTATGGGAGGGGGTGTGGTTGCACAAGATTGAGCCTCAGACTACCATGTCGATCCCATGGCTTCACCAGTTTCTGTCAAACACACATGAGGCAAGGGAAGGCCAAGGCCAAGTCCAGACTGATTTGGATATTAAAGATACAAGCTACCACAGAGGGGCTGGGAGATTTCAATGGCTGAGAGGTTGTGGGATACCCACTTGCTGAAGTGCTAACTCTGGACTAATCGATTTTATATTCTGCTATTCTGCAGGGAGTAGAATAGGATGATCCATACCTCATCAGAACACTGGACACGATGGGAAACTGCCTCATGACAGCTTCCCAGACAGGAGGGGAGGTGGTGAACTTCCTAGACCCAAGATGGAGCCACTCCTGGGTGGGGTGCCATATCAGCAGACTGTAACTTAGACCGCTTTTGTGTCCCTGGAAATGCTCTGCTTGACCTGGAATGCAGTATATCCAGTTTCAGCCAGTTCCCAAATATCAAGCCAACACTGGGCTTTCTCATCCCAAACCAGGGTGACTCTGTGACCCCAGGCAATACAATCAGAAATTTTCTATTTGTCTCTTTCTTATTTTTCAACCCATAAAAGCTTCTTGCCTTGCACTCTATTTTGCAGTTCTTCATAAAGGTGACTGCTTCACAAAGTGTTAAATGAAGTTTGTTTTTATCATCTAAATCATCTTCTTTAATAATTTTTTAAACAGAGGTGAGACGGAAATGGCCTTGGAGAAGCTCTTTGCAGGCCTCCCCTCCTCTTGTATTCCAGAAGGATCACAAGGCATTCTGCCAAGACTCAGATTGATTTGAGATGAATCTTAGCCTATGTGGTCTATGTGGATACATGCAAAGTTGCAATGGTACTGTGGCAGAGCCAGTCCCCTAGAGTTTCTTGGCACTGTTTTCCTTGTGGCTATCCTTAGAGGGCTCCCTCCAGCCATGATTCCTGGTCCTCAAGGAGGCCCATCTTACCATTCCATCATTTGAATGCTTGCCCTTCCTCCTTGCTCTTTCTTCTGAAGTAACACTTCCCTAGCTCCATGTTGTGAGACATCTTACAACCTTTGGTTACCCTTGATTGTTTTCTTATGCCTATAGTTTACTGGCTTCTTACAATATCACCAAGACCACGTGTTAATGAGACAAAGCCAGTTTATTGTACTGCAGTCAGGGAGCATACTACTTTGACAGTCTTAGTAACGTCTCAGTTGGGGGAGTTGCAAAGTTAGGATGTTGATGAGTTTTTGAAATCTGGGTAATGAAGGTCTTTCAGTGCAGGGGCTTGGGTCGATTTGAATAAAGATCATAATATAAGATTGATGGGCACAGCAAGGTAAGGATTTGAGGCAAGGTGTTCAAAGAATCTGGAAGTATAAACTGTCATTTGATGCTTTCTATTGAAGAGTTGGTGGATCTTTCAGGAACTTCCTGGAATAAACAATAAAATTATTTGCAAATTTTGTCTTCTTGGGTCAGTGTTTCCTGGAATAGTTATGTTGATGAAGACATCCGTCATGGTAATGTGGACATCACACTGTGTGGGTTGAGATGGTTTCAGTTGTCACTCCTGACACGTTATCTAGTGACAGTCAAAGGGGATCCTCTCCAGATGACTAAATCTCCCATGAGCTCAGCATCAGGATTGGCATATGGGTCTAGAGAGCCTGTGCATTTCCTTTGACCCAAGTGCTGTGGGGGAGGCCATGTCTGGAATCAGAAGCGGGGCTGGGTTGATGCTGCACTATCACAGGCAGAAGCAGCTCTTGTGGACACCAATCCCCACACCATGACCAATATGTCTCTTCTCTATTTTTGTTTCCCTTCCAATGAATAAAATTCCTCTATTAGGATGTTGTTTCCCTTCCAATGAATAAAATTCCTCTATTAGCATGTGGCATAGTTGGGACCTTAAGACCTTATTTCAAAAACTTCTAGGTAAAGTTGGTATATGTATTCTCACTCTATTAATCATTTGACTGAAGGAGGCCTTAGATCCAAGGTTTTTTAGGTCCCTTTTTTCCTGGTTTAGGGGGAAAAAAACTTTCACAGAGATAAGGCGGTGCTAGTTAAGCTCGTGTTTTTCAAACTTACAGGAGGCACAGGGATATTGCTACCAAACTCTTTTAGTCAGCTCAGGCTTCTCTAACAATATAGCCACAGACTGGGAGCTTAAACAAAAGGAATTTATTTTCTCACAGTTCTTGAGGCTGGGAAGTCCAAGATCAAGGTGTAGGCAAGGTTCTGAGGACTCTTTGCTGTCATGCTGCTGTATGCAAGATCTCTGATGTCACTTTAAAAAAAATTTTTTTTTAATGTTTATTATTTTTGAGAGAGAGACAGAGAGCAAGCAGGGGAGGGTCAGAGAGAGAGAGGAAGACACAGAATCAGAAGCAGGCTCCAGGCTCCAGGCTCTGAGCTGCCAGCACAGAGCCCGACGAGGGGCTCAAACTCACAGACCCAGAGATCATGACCTGAGCGGAAGTTGGCTGCTTAACCGACTGAGACACCCAGGTGCCCCTGATGTCATTTCTTATAAGGACATTGATTCTATTGTATCAGGGCACCACCCTGTTGACCTCATTTAACCTTAATTACCTCCTTGTAGGCTTATCTCTGAAAATAGTTACATTGGGGGCTAGAGTTTCAACACATGAATTTTGAGGGAGGCACAATTCAGTCCATAGCATTCTCCATTCTTTTTTTTTTTTTTATATGCATTCTCCATTCTTATAGGAACTTTTTTTGTCTTGATTAATTTCTCTGATAAATGGAGATTGAGATTCCCCTCAATGCACACATTGCCCTTAGCAGACTTCCCACTGTCTTCTGGGTGTTGGGCCACATTTCTGTCATCTTTGGACTTTCATTTCCTCTATGAACTCCCAGCAGGAAGAACCATTTAAACACCTGGTCTGTGACAGAACAGATGGAGACATTCCTCAAACCTCAAAACACCAAAAGACAGATTTAGTTTCCCATGAGCCATTTCTCTGGGGCCCCCAAGGAGATGTTGAATGGTAAATTTCCCACTAACTTCATTTGCAAACAGAGGCTACTCATTCTAAACAGTAACTAACACAAGGCATAAACCTGGAGAGGTCATTTCCCTCTATTCCGGGAATACTGTTACATGAGTTAGGCTCCTGAAGTTGCAGGGAAAGGAAATCTACATGCCAAGATCACTTTGGAGGATGATGTTTTTGTGTTTTTTCCAATGTTTATTTATTTATTTTGAGAAAGAGAAAAAGTGGGGGAGGGGCAGAAAGAGAGGTAGAGGGGGAGTCTGTCAGCACAGAGCCCGACATGGGACCGGATCTCACAACGGCGAGATCATGACCTGAGCAGAAATCAAGATGCTTAATTGACTGAGACACCCAGGTCCCCCGAGGGTGCTGTTTATTAAGGCTTACAGAAAAGTGAGAAATTGAACATCTGTCCCAGAGCCAGATGACTTTTCATGTATACTGCTACAGGTTGGGTGTCTCTGAGTTACTATTTTTATACCTTAGTTTATCTCTGTTCTTATGTCTTCTACTAAGGTGGCATATGCTTCTCTTTACCTCCTTTAACTTTTTTCTTCTTTCTACATCTTAGCTTCAGCTTGTTTCCTTTCCTCTGTGTCCCTTAGCTTCTCTGCCCTCCTCAGGTGGGTATTTGTGTGTCTCGTATTTAAACATCCCCAAAGAGAACATCTGGTTGGTTCAGTTAATTGCAATCTAAAGAAAAGCTTTCTGGTTCTTTTGAATTCTCAAGTCAAGGATACTGTAAGCCTCTATGGCGGCATTGGCCTCAGCAACAACAATTGCTGGCACACTTAATGGTGACCAGCGACTGGGATCATCTGTTAATTTAGTGGAAAGGATGCCTTATGGCTGTTTTGTTCCAAAATGGGCTGTGCATGTGATCCACATTTAGAGTTTCATAAGCAGGCCAGTCAATCTGTCCAAGGCAATGCTGTAGTTAATAGCTCCCCTAAAGTCTTCCTGGATCAAAAGCAAAGTATAAAGAAATGAAATGTGTGATAGTTAATAACTCCCTAATTATTACTATTCTGAGAATGGAGATCTTGGACGTTATGAACCTGATCATATCCCCTTACTTTAAATGATGGCTTAGTTGCCCCTGTGCCAATTTGTACCTAGCCAGGATTGCACTGGTTAGGTTATGGGGATGAGAAAGGGGAAATGGAGCAAGGCATGTTCAGATTCCATTGGTGATGCCTCGGATCTCCAGAGATTGATGAAACCTCTGTCTCAGGGGACTGGGAGAGAAGTTTGCCTTTGGCTTTTATGAACAGATTGCTGATAAACTAAAACTGTCCTCATCAGTCCCTCTAAAACAGTCCTTAGTTGTAGAAAAACTAGGAATTATTGCCATAGCTTCTCACAGGCTAGACTGGCCTGTGTTGCCGAGGCCAGGAAGCCAAAACTGTAGTTCCCAGTTTTCCTCGCAGTAATGGTTCTGGATATAAGTCTCCGGCAGTTAGATACACTCATATGACAGCTGGAAGGTGGGGGAGGAAACCAGGTTTATTTTCTTGAGTCCTTGGTGTGTCCTCCAGCAGACAGAGTCATGACGGGTGGCATTTTTGGCATCCCGATTACCATAGTTACTCTTCATGCAAAATGTGGCAGGGCGACAGTTTCCTTATCCTGGCCTCTTGCTCTCTGCATCAGAGCAGCGGTGGGGATGCTCTTAATCTCAGTCCATCCAGTGGTGTTTCCTGATTCCCAACTTTCCCATCATTTAGAAAATATAGCTCCTAAGGTGAGTCAGTTCTGTAACATCTGGGATTGATTCCCAGTGGCTCATCCTCTCATAGATGTTTGAAGCATCTGATTCCTTGTAATAAACCTTTCTGCTTAGAATACCTGGAATGACTTCTGTTTCCCACATGGGATGTTGATTGAGAAACTCCTGTGTGTATGATTTTCAAGAAGCTAAAAGCAATCATGGCCAGGCTTGTGAGCTAATAGAGGAAATGAAATTCAGAAGTCACTCTTGCCAAATCCAATTTTTACCCTTGATTTTAAAGAAGTTTTGTTTTGTTGAACTTAATTTCTTGTGGCTGGCCCAGATGTGGCAGTTAGAGCTGAGAGTCAGGAGAGATTCTGAGATCAACCTGGTGTGGATAATTGAAGAAGACCCAATAGGAAATGATGTAACAGAGCAACCCCCCCTTTTCTCAAATTTATAATTTGAGATAAATTGCTCTCTCCAGCATATTCAGAAAACATTCCCTTTCATAGTCTTGCTGATTTAAAAGATCAAACTAAATAAGTTTTCTGGTGAAGATTTTGTTACTAAAATAGTTTACGGTCTGCTGATGATTGGCCTTGCTAACATTGATAATTTTTTTTAATGTTTATTTATTTGAGAGAGAGAGAGAGAGAGAGAGAGAGAGAGAATCCCAAACAGTCTCCAAGCTGTCAGCTCAGAGCCTGATGAGGGGCTCCATCTCACGAAACGTGAGATCATGAACTCAGCCAAAACCGAGTCGGATGCTTAAGTGACTGAGCAACCCAGGTGCCCCTCTAACTTTATTCTGATGGACCAAGTATATAGTATATACCACCCCCCATCCACAACCTTGAAAAAAAGATAAATCTTCTACTCCTTTCTAATAATGAATTTATCATATTACTCTTTCTTTTTCTTTCTTTCTTTCTTTCTTTCTTTCTTTCTTTCTTTTTTTCTTTCTTTTTCTTTTTTTTTAAGATTACTGTCTCTTTAAAAAAATATTTTAGCTAGTTTCTCATGACAGATTGCAAATCTGAGTTTCTAAGACCAATATTCTGTGGAAGGAACAGGCTTATGGCAAGGCCATTCCATGGTAAATTATTTTTCCTTTCTGTATATTTTATGCAGAAATATTTCAAGAACAAGATAAGACCGTTCACATCTTTTATTGATCGTTACCCAATATTTGGAGTATTTGTTGTAGGCTAAACTGTACAACATTGAACCCAGTCCTGAATCTTCTATAGAATTTGCATCTTAATACCAATGTAAAGATCTGGGTTTGGAAGAACAGTTTCCTGATCAATTGAACAATTGTTTCAGGACGAGCAAAGCAGGGATGTTTGAGAACCTCTTTTCTTTTTACTCATTTCTTTTTATTTTCTTTTATTTTTAAGTTAATTTTTATTTATTTTGGGAGAGACAGAGACAGTGTGAGTGGGGGGACAGAGAGAGAGGGAGAAAGAATCCCAAGCACGCTCTGAGCTTTGGGGTGCAGAGCCCAAGGTGGAGCTCAAACTCACGAAACCGAGAGGTCATGACCTGAGCTGAAACCAAGAGTTGGATGCCTAATCAACTGAGCCACCAGGCGCCCCTCTTTTTACTCTTTTCTTAATATTCAATATTACTTTTGGATGAGCTAATTGAATCCCTTCCTACTCCCATTGAGAATAAAAGTAGTAAATATTACCTACTAATATTACCAAGCTCAAGAAATGACTTTACAAACTCTTGGTTCTATTTTCTAATACTACATAAAAGAATAGCTCGAATTCAGGCACCATAGCGGTTAGTGACTGCTTCATCAGTTATTAGTAACAAACCACTCCAAAGCTTAGTGGCTTAAGACAACAGCCACTTAACCATTCCTCACACATATAGGACTGGTTGGGCACCGTGGCTGAACTGGGCCAGGGTTTGTTGTATTAGGGCAAGGACTGCATAGGTATCTAGAGTCAGCTGGGAGTCGGCAGGTTAGGAGGTCAACTAGAACAATTTTGCTGTGCTTCACATGGCTTCGTCCTCCAGCAGGCTACCTGGGCTTGTGCTCGTTGAAATGGAGGGTTCCAAGAGAGCAAGCAGAAATGTGCAAGCACTTTGTCAAATTTGCTATGATCTCATTGGCTGAAGTAGAACACACGGCTCGACCCAGAATCAGTATGGAAGGACAGTATCAGAGAGTGTAGATGCAAAGAAGTCTGACAACTGAGGACAACATGGCAGTCAATCTACCATAGCCACTCAAACTCCAATCATCTTTTTTGGTAAGAGTTTTCCAGCATTCATTGGCTTTTTATTCAACAATTCTACTCAGCAAAGTTATCTTAGGACAATATCAGAATGAATTTGTCTTGTAGGATTCATTAGAAAGCATTATTACTTGAATTAAGGTTTCCTTCAGTGTTTTATGGATGTTTTCCCCCTCTTTCTTGAGCCACAGTGAATGATTGTAATATCTGTATTGAAAAGATTCAAGCTAAAATTTAGCATGGTCCAGATGCCTGGGTGGCTCACTCAGTTTGTGGATGTCAAACATGTCATTACATTTCCTTTTTGTGTGACTTGTCAGGAAAACTTATCTCATTATTCAACCATTGTTTTTATTTTATGGCCTCTATGAATCTTACAACTGTTGTGTTAAACTGCTGGAATTTTTGAGCCAAATGTGTAACCCAGCTTTGCCAACCATAGGGGCCAATGGTGCACCATTTTGCATACTACTCTTACTACTTCGTTATTTTTTTCAATTTTTAAAAAATGTTTATTTATTTTTGAGAGAGAGAGAGAGAGAGAGATAGCAGGGGAGGGGCAGAGAGAGGGGGGACAGAGGATCTGAAGCAGGCTCTGTGCTGATAGCAGAGAGCCTGACATGGAGCTCAAACTCACAAGCTGTGAGATCATGACCTGAGCCAAAGTCAAATGCTTACCCAAGTGAGCCACCCAGACACCCCACTACTTGGTTTTATTATTTTCTTACTTGTTCTTTCTTTTTTTGCCCACACTCTCTTTACTTAAAAAAAGTCTTTATTGATTTTATTTGTTCTTATAAGCCACAACAAATCCTTTATGGAATGAAGTGGGATAAAAAATATATTTAAAGTACTGATTTATGGACTTACAGATGGTTTGAGAATGATTAAAGGGGTTAGAAGTCTCCCTTCAGAATTTTTTCCACTAATTTAGGAAGAGAAATTTATAATTTTTGCTAGAAACGCAACCAACAATGAGTATGACAGTACCAAAATATAAAACAAGCTTGAGAACTTCTCACATTACTATACAATAGATTCTGTTAGAAATAATGAGGGGAGATAAAGGAACATTATAGAATTCTTTTCCTTAGGTATGCACACTAATTGATTCATATGAGATGGTCCCTGATTTCTTTTGGGTATTTAGCCCGTGAGACAGTACTTATTTTTGTGGTTGGATTAGTAAGGATTCTTGATGGTTCAAATGCTTATCAGCCATCGTCATCCTTGCTTGTCCTATTCTTAATGTTTTGGCTATTTTTATTACAGTGATTTCCACTAGGATTTTCATTAGGGTCAGTTTCAGGGAGAAAAAAGTAAGAATGGATCCATGTGTCTATTTATGCAGCGGTTGGCTAGAGAAATTACATTTTCTCATTGCTATTTGAGTTAACTTTTTTCTGTTCCTTTACAGATATTCACTCTTCTGACTGTGCCAAATTGTACTACTGAGGCCAAAGTTAAATCACATCAAAGATCCTGATGAAGAAGAAGGGTAATGGCTACCAAAAATCTGTTCTAGAAGATCTCTTTATTCCGTTACATCACCATACAGGAATTTTTGACAACTTAGGAAAATGCAATATAACAGCACTTAGAAGTTAATTTTCTATTTTTAAAAAAAGTTCATTTATTTATTTTGAGAGGGAGAGAGAGAGGGAGAGAGAGAGAGAGAGGCAGAGGGAGATGGAGAAAGTGAGAATCCTAAGCTGACAGCACAGAGCTCCATGTGGGATGTGGGGCTTGAACCCATGAACTATGACATCATGACCTGACCCAAAATCAAGAGTCGGATGCTTAATAAACTGAACCACACAGGTGCCTCAAAATTAACTTTCTGAGATGAGTAAGATAATTTATGAATAAATGAGAGATATGGGGAATATGTTTGGAAAATGCAATACTACACAGTCACATATCTCCGGATGACTCTCCAACTGTGCCAAAACGTCGCAAAGGACAAAGGAAAACAAGGAAAATGCATGCTGAAGCCCACCACTTTCTTCTCATTTAAGATATGAAAAGACTCTTAGGCCCTTAGCTGGGGCCTTTTGGACTGAGAATTATTGTCCAAAAATGCCATTCACTCCCATAAGCTTTATGCTGTACCCAGGTTCTCACACACAATAAATGGGAACAGGTGTGAGAATGCACAAGCTAACAGACCTACTGATAGTGCAAAGAGTAACAGATAATAGCCAGACAGACAAAGACTTGACATGCTTAAATGTTTATTGACATTTGAGATAGGGGGGAGAGAGAGAGAGAGAGAGAGAGAGAGACAGAGAGAGAGAGAGAGACAGAGACAGAGACAGAGAATAAGTGGGGGAAGGGCAGAGAGAGAGAGAGGGAGACAGAGAATCTGAAGCTGGATCTGCACTGATGACACTGAGCCTGATGTGGGGCTTGAATTCACAAACCCCGAAATCATAACCTGAGCCAAAGTCGGACACTTAACCAACTGAGCCACCCAGGTGCCCTAGGAGCTGATACGCTTAAAGGAGACGCGAAGGAATAGAGGAGGCCAAGTGGGGCTATTTTGTGAAACCATCACATTGCACCAGAGTGTTACACCTCCAGTGATCATCGGCTATTAAGAGATAAAACAGTGACACCTTAGTGGCTCAGTCTGTTAAGTGACTGGCTCTTAGTTTCAGCTCAGGTCATGATCTCATGGTTTGTGAGTTTGAGCCCCACTTCGGGTTCCACACTGATAGCTTGGGATTCTCTGTTTCTCTCTCTCTGTATATCTCTCCCTCACTCTCTCTTCCTCAAAATAAATAAATAAATAAATAAATAATTAAGACAAAACGAATAATGAGTCTTGCATCGCATTTAAATGGTTGTGAAATATATAGAATACATTTAACTTCTATCAAAAATGATGAAAAAAACATCTTTTGATCCTTGATGGGTGGAGCTTCACTTGCCTGGAAAATTCCTGTATGTAGAAAACCTCATTCCCCCCCATATTATATATGAGTGAAATGTGACTATAGTTAACAGTATTGAATGCTAACGACCTGGTTAGTGTGTTGTTTGAAGCAGTGTTGTGATGGCTTTGAGGTAGAACCCTAACTCTACCACTCCTCGTGAAAGACACCTGGGGTAGTTAACATCACTTCCATGTGAAGAACCAAGCTGTTCACATCACTGCACCTTTAGTAGTCAGATGGGATGTGGCAACAGACTTACCATAAGCCAGCCCTCTCTGGACCCCTTCCCCATAAGACCCTCAACCAGTGTCCTGTTTTCATTAAAAATAGGGTAGGAAAAAATATAGAAAAGCAGCAGAGAGAAATGAACCCTGGAAGTCTCATAGCCAACTATTACTCTTGGCCAACTCTGGGCAATCTGCAGGAGGTCAGTCGCCTGTTTGTTGAAGTGCTGATTGAAACTCTAAGGTTCTTTCCCTTAATACAAAACTAGTTTCCAGCCAAGTCATTTAAGACCTTTTGAAGACCTTCTCTAAAATAGCATGTGATATCCTGAGGAAAAAATAAACCATGATTTAGTAAACTAAATGGTCCACATAGTAAGGATGACTTTATATGGTGTTGTCACAGAAAGAGAAGGCACAGATGGTCAAGTGTGGCCAGGAAAAAAAAAATCTTTGGCGCACCCGTGTGAGTTCCAACTTGAAATGGACTTCTCGATATTCCCAGCCTGGTTAAGTTTGCTCCCTACCAGCTCTGGAATATGGGTGGAAGGATTGTCACCAAACCTGGGAAATAGAAAGTCCACTTACCCCACGATGCTCTGGAAGAAATTAACGAATGTTTTTGTCATTTCATAGTGATCATGGCATTAAGTATGGCTCCTTCAATTTGATTTTGCCATAGACACGTTATCATTTCACTCCAGATAGTGAAAGTCAAGGATGGTGAACAATGCTGGCCTAAGATTAGATCTCAGTTTAATTGATGATAGTCATGATCAGAAAGACAATACAGTAAAAGAGGCCCCACGATAATGAGAGGCCTCATAATGAGAATTGGGCTTTATGGTGCTTGGCAATTGACTTCTACCCTCTGCTCTGGCCCCATTCTCAATTAACCTTACAATAACTTGATCTTGACTTCTTTTTTCTTCTTAAGTAGGCTTCACGCCCAGTGCAGAGCCCAACGCACATGACTCTGAGATCAAGACCTGAAGTGAGATCAAGAGTCAACCGACTGAGCCACCCAGTATACAAGTTTGCAGCCTTGACCCTGACTTTTGTAGGAATAAACATTTTGGGCCTCACTTACAGTATCATGTGCCAGAGTTGGTCATGTAGCAATGATGATGATGACATCACTTCCAGGTGAGGGCTCACTATGTACCATGAGTTTGCTGTGTGGAGCCCTTCATGGAGGTTATTGCATTTAATCTTTGCAACCACCCTGATGGAAATCCTCTAGTGACTTCCCATTGGACTTAAAACAAAAACCAGACCCTCAACCAGGAGCCCTAAGACTCAGCATGATCTTACCTGTTTCTACCTCTTGTCCTGTTTCTTTTCCACTCATTCTGCCTTGTTTTGTTCTTGAAACATGACAAGCTCATTTCCTCCCTAAAGCCTTTCTACCAGTTGCTTTCTCTGTCTGGACAGCTCTTTTCCTAGACTTCAGTATGTTGTCATTCAGGTCCCAGATGAAATCTCGTCTCCCAGAGAGGGTGAGCTTGACAACTCTGTCCAAAGGAGCTCCTGATACATCTTTCAAGTCACTGTGCTTTATTTTCATCCTAACACCTAATACTCCCTGACAATGTTCATGATAATTAATTTGAAAACTCTAACTCCACCCATCCTAATGTGAACTTTCCTGAGAATTTGGACCACATATGTTCTTTATTATTATGTTACCAGATCTTAGAACAGTGCTTGGCACATGGTAGGTGTTTGATAAATGAATGAACTAGTTTCCAGAGCAAAAAAGCTGAACCATCAAGAGGTTAAGATGTCTGTCTTAGGCCACAAAACTTCTAAAAATGCATGCAGGATTTATCCAGGCTTAATTCCAAAGCCCATTTTCTTAACCACTGTGCTATGACATGGATTAATAGATATCTTTACATCAAACCTGGACTCATCCAAAGGTTGCAGTGAAAACAAAACTTGGATGCCCATGAGGGGAATTCTGGTTGTGTTTTAATCTACTAACTTAACTGAGTGGGTTAAGAGATTCTTTATTGAACCACTATGCACTTTTTTCTGAACCACTATTAAATAGTGCTTATATTTCTCAAAAGTGCTGAATTTCAATACTGTGCACTCAGGAGAGAGGAAAACTGAAAATATTTCACTTATTTTCTAATAACTCTGATCAAGATATATGCTTTTATTTTTTTTAGGAGTTGAAGGGAAGCAAAGCTGAAATGTTTAGACACACAATTTAGGCTGTTCTAAATGTTTTTGATTAAGAAGTGTAAATATAGGCACAGGAAACACCAAGTAACAAATGTTATCACCTTTGTTGCATTGTCCTGCATTTGTTTATTTTAAGATATGTAATCTGTATTTGACAAAAAGTATACATGTTTGCAGCCTTGCATTACATTTTCATCATGTTTTAAATTATGCGTAAGAAATAAATATAATTTCTGGGCTCTCCCAATCTTCTTTGCCGAAGCTCTCCTTAAGTTATTTCACACCCTGCAAAGTTTAATTTAACCATGCTAGTTTTATTTGATAGGTTAAAAGGAATTAAATTGGTTTTAAAATAAATTACACTGCAAATAATAAAAATGCTAATAGAAATATATTCCATAACACTAATGCTATATTTCTTGAGGCTACTAAAGCCCAGTTATTATTATCATTACAGACAGTCTTAGCCTACAAATGACCAATTTATGGATGAATTTTGGTGACAGAAGGAAAAGTGTGTGTGTGTGTGTGTGTGTGTGTGTGTGTGTGTGTGTTGGAGAAGGCGGGGCAATCTACCTTTTGTGGTTCTACTTTGTCTGATCTCACAAGGATGAGAAATTCCCCTTGTTTCCTTTTTTCTCTTGTTTGGAAGTCTTGGGGTGTAATTGTGCCAGTGAGTTAGCTTCCTTTTTTGGCAACACAGAAAGCTAACAAGATACTAGTGCTGGAGGGATCTGTCATGGGTCTCCCAGAGGTATGTACCTCTCATCTCTAAATCTAGGAGCTGTAAAAATGTATCAGTAAAAATACTGATATATTACTGTTTGACAGAGTAGAATTAATGGTGTTACTAGTGTAATGTGTATTTGTATATTTGCAAACTTGCCCTTGAGCAAATGAGAAAAAGATTTCCAATTCTAAACAACCAGTGTATAAGGTGCTATTGGAGCAGGATATATAGGAAGGATAACCCCTTCCTAAGTTGAGGGCTGCTTACCATGTTGCACTTGACCCTATTAAGTTTGTGGCTGGTGAATGTTTGTGGTCTTACCGTCTTGACCTCGTCTGTGTGGTTGGGCTTAGAAATGTGAGTGAGGTATTAACGTCATGAAGATATTGTACAGAAATAAGCAGTGTACATCTCTAAGTTGAATTTGACCTTATGGCTTCTGTATTTACACAGGATTTATATAAAAGGTATGTCTGAAGGGCTCAAAGAGTAAAAGAGAGAAGAAATGAAAGGAAGGATAAAGGGCAGGAGGGAAGAAAAGAAGAAATGGTTGGCATGACCTCATACTAGTTTCTACGTTATCAAATCTGTTTTCTTGCCTTTATTTTCTTTTTTTAAGTTTATTTTATTTATTTTGAGAGAAAGGGAGGGAGGGACCGAGACAAAGGAGAGATAGAACCCCAAGAGACTCCACACTGTAAGCACGGAGCCTGATGTGGGGCTCAATCCCACCAACTCTGAATCATAAGTTGGATGCTTAATCAACGGAGCCATCCAGGATCCGCTTGCCTTTATTTAATCATCATTGAATCCATGGTGGAAACTGTAAAAACAATAATGTGACATGTAACTCATTTATTCATTTATTTCATTCTACATGATCTTTACAGATTCCTTCCCTGTGCTTATTTTTTCTTTCAAAATTCTACTAAATAGTCTGCAGAGGGCGCACTTTCCTCAATTTAGGTTCTTCCAATGGCTTCCTGACCCACAGAGAACAAATTGTTTTATAAGATGAAAAACTGTTATCTTGTCATTCACGACAACATGGATGGACCTAGAAGGTATTATGCTAAGTGGAATAAGTCAGACAGAGAAGAACAAATACCATATGATTTCACTTACATGCAGAATCTGAAAACAAGACAAACGAACAAACCAAACCCAGAAAAGGACTCATAAACACAGAGTAAACAACAAAATGGTGGTTGCCAGAGGGGAGGGGGTGTGTGCAGGAAAATGGGTGAAATAGGTGATGGGGATTAAGAGGTACAAATTTCCAGTTATAAAATGAATAAGTCACAGAGATGAAAAGCACAGCATAGGGAATATAGTCAATAATACGATAATGCTGTATGGTGAGGGATGGCTTGGTACACTTACTGTGCCGAGCATTGAGTAATGATTAGACTTTTCAAATCTCTATGCTGTACACATGAAACTAATGTAATATTGTATATCAACTAAACTCCAATAATAAAAATTTAAAAACCTTATCCAATAAAAAGAGGTGAGAGAGGTACAATTTCTCTTTTCTTTCCTCTACCAAATATTACAGAATGGAATAGGTAAAAGGCATAGGAAATATAGTCTCTTTTACCTTTTTGCTAATAGAAAAATCAATCTTGATGTCTTCCTTTCCTTATATGGAGCTAGGATCATCAAGCCTGTATCCTCCCTCATGAACTTAGGCTTTTTAAAAAATTTTGCTACATTCTTGGGGCTTCCTTTTTTCCTCATGTGTGTGGGCGGGTGGGGTGGGTGTCCTTAACTGAAAGTGTAAGACAAAATGGTGCTATGTATGCTGGGACCCTTTGTGTTTAATTATTTACTAATTTGGAAGCAGGGAACACAAGAAATGGCCTGTGCTCCTTTGAGAGACTTTCATCTACGAGTTCTGAGAGAATTTTAATAGCATGTAAATAATATTTCTTAGCCAGTCACTTTTTAAGTGGCTCTAATTTCTTCTGTCTAATACCTTCTATGAGGTATAGGTTTTAATCAAAGCCTTCAATTTTATTTTTCTGGGTGTCCACTTTCAAATACATAATAACAACTACCATTTATTTTACTCTCTCCCTATGTGCCAAGGACTGTGTGCTAACTGTTTATCTGTATGCTTCCATTTGTGAGTTATAGTAGACCTGGGGGTATCTGGGTGGCTCAGTCTGTTGAGTGTCTGACTTTGGTTCAGGTCATGATCTTACAGTTTGCAATTTCAAACCCTGCGTCGGGCTTGCTACTGTCAGCGCAGAGCCCACTTTGGATCCTCTGTCCTCCCCACTACCCCCACCCCACTTGTGTGCTCTCTCTCTCTCTCTCTCTCAAAAATATAAATAAACATTGAAATTTACAATTGCCCTTTGGGTTGGGTACTATTATCGGGTACTATTATCATCACCTCTGTTTTAAAGATGGGGTATCTGAGGATGCGGAGGGCTAGGAAGTTGTCCCATGTGGCCCTGCTAACATGGCAGAACTGGGATTTCATGCTAGGTCTGAATGACTCTAAAGCCTGGCTTTTTAAACTTTACCCATGGTGTTTCCCAAATTGTGGGTCTATTAACTGCAAGTTTACGAAGTTGATAAAGAGTAGAATCATACTCACGGAAGGAATCCTAGGCTTTCTGTAATCACATCTTTCTGCTTTATGGGAAAAAATAAAACCCAAACCTGAGGCTAAAGGAGGCCAATTGGTTTCTCCATTGAACATCCAGGATCAGAACCCAGGCCTTCTGACTCCAGGACCAGTGCTCTTTCCTCTGATTAGAAATGTTTCCAGATTTAAACTCCAGTTTATAGGACCATTAATAATCCTCTCTAAAGAAGAGGCAAGAGGTTTCAAGTTCTCAGAGCAAAAAAGAACTGACATCAAAAGGTTTCTTTGGGGTCATTTGCTTCACTGTGACTTTGATTTGGCCTTGATCTTTATTTAGAATTTCAGTTTTATGTTCTGCAACAAGTTTGGCCTTGTTGGAGGACCATCCAAAGGTCAGCGAGTTGGCTGCTGGTGATTGGATGCTCACCCAGAAGCCAAAGTCTATTACTGTGCCCGTGGAAATCCCCAGCTCGCTGAAGGATGAGTATCACATCGACTCTCTGGAAGCTGTGACTTTGCAGGCTTTTAGCACACTGCTCCCTAGGCACCTAATGCTGGTGGAACAACACTTCTTTCTGCAAGGACCCGGGTCACAGCGGGACAACGGCTCTTTGGTGTTCTGGGCTTTCTCTTTCCTTTTCTCATTAGGCCAATGATTCTGATTCTGTTTCACTTTCTCCTAGAAGGTGTGGTTTAGAGGAGGAAGAATATTGCTGACTTTGTTCAGTTGTGCTAAGTTTTACTTCTCTGATTTGAGTGCAAATCTCCCTAGTATCTCTAAGGCTCATGGAAACTGTCACAAAGATTTTATTTCCAAGTAACAGCCCATGCTCTTTATGGATGGGCTTATCCTACTCTTTCATACACAGCACATTTTTCATATTGAACATTCTGCTTAAGTATTCCTATACCTGTTATGTCTCACCTAATATTGAATTTGTTCCAAAAGCAATATTTTTCAAGGATAGAAACATTCCCTCTATAACCCGTCTAATAAGATACTTCCTTTATATATAAAAAAAAAAGATCTGGGCTTGAGTTCCAACTCTGCTACTAAATAGACAGTGATTGTGGGCACAGCAAATAACATTTTTGAATCTCAGTTTCCTTACCAGTAATACGAGAATGATGATTATAATTACCTTCTGTGTGGGATTAACGTGAGAAACAAATGGCATACATATGAAAGTGCTTTGTAAACTATAAACTCTTCAAAACTTAGTTTCTGTCACATTGTCACATACCTGTGAACACTCCAGTGCATATATGTTATTGACATGATTGTTTTCATTTTTTTAATTATTTTTTTAATGTTTGTTTATTTTTGAGACAGAGAGAGACAGAGCACAAGCAGGGGAGGGGCAGAGAGAGGGAGACACAGAATCTGAAACAGGCTTCAGGCTCTGAGCTGTCAGCACAGAATCCAACGCAGGGCTTGAACTCACGAACTGCGAGATCATGACCTGAGCCGAGGTCAGAAGCTTAACTGACTGAGCCACCCAGGCGCCCCGACATGATTGTTTTCATATCATGATGTAGGTTTGGACCAGTCTAGGCCATATTTGTTACTATAGGGCAGTGGTTCTCAGCTGGGGGAAATTGTGTCCCCCTAGGGGATATTTAGCGATGGAGATTTAGTCTGGAGATATTTTGGGGTGTCACAGTAGGAGGATGATACTAGAATCTAGCAGGCAGAGGCCAGACACTCATCTAAACATCCTATATCACACAGGATACCTTCCTACAACAAAGAATTCTCTGTCCTAAAATGTCAATAGTGCTGAGTTAGAGAAACTCTCCTCTAGAGCAGTGCCTCTCAAACTTCAGCATCAGAATCGCCTGGGAGGCTTATTCAAACACAAATTGCTGGGCCCCATCCCCACATTTTCTGATTCAGAAGGTCCCGGATGGTGTCCAAAAATTTGAATCTCTAAGAGGTTCCCAGGTGATGCTGATGTTGCTGGTTCAGGAACCATACTTTGAGAACCATTTCTGGAAACAATTCCATCAACAAGCACTAGCTGATTTGATAGGCTTCTTTGCTTAGTCAATAGAGTAAAGCAGTGTCTTTACTTGTTGAGTGGTGCAAAATTCATATTAGCTAGTCGAGGAGTCTGGCTCCAGGTCTAAATCCTTTGTGTGATCTATGTGGGATTATAGGCAGTGATAAGGCTTTGCCTGGCAGGTCTCCCCACCTCAGAGATGGTGCACAGACCATGCATTACAGTTTCCTGGAGGGAGATGCATTCAAGGACTCAGGTGTCCCCATGCCCCTATGCTCATATGTGTAGCCACCTTCCTAGTTCAGATGTCTCTATTTATTGCCTTGACTAAGACACTTCTTTTGACTCACCTGTCCATTTCTAGCCCTTCCTATCTTCTTGTCCCCAGCTTATAGGGCTGGGAAGTCTGTAAGTGAAGTTAGCCTCAAGGGGAATGAAACTGTCAGGCCTGTCTCTTTGCTTTCTTATTGTCCTCTGCTTCCCTTTATGTGCTGGTCTTAGCCTCTTCCCTTTCAGAGGAGCTTCCTCCATATGGTTGGGAAATGATAAAGAATGAGTAGAGGCATGATTAGCTCAAGGTTTACAGCATCTCAGTTTAGCTACTACGAAGAAAAGTGAGGTCTCCCTTTTTTTTAGGGTGCACATAAAATCTCAGATAAGAACTCTGATCACATCACATACCATTCTAGGCCACTGATTATAGCTGGGGAATAGGAGGAGTACTGTGATTGGCTGCCCCGGCAAAATTACAGGTGGGGGACAGGGATATCATCTGAGGGAGAAAGGAGATGCAATTAGCAGAAAAATGGGCAAAGTGACATGGGGCAGGCAGAACCAAAATAAATATTCACAAGCATCTAGTAGGAACATGGAGGGAGTGCGCATGCCATGGTAAGACCTTGGACTTTTAATGCAGTTTAGATGATAAGTTTGGTTTTGAACACATTGCTTACATGTATATGAACTAAATGGCAGTAGATATTTGGAACTCACCTAAGGAAAATGAGAAAAGAAAAGAAAGGAGGAAAAGAGAAAAGGAAATTGGAAATATTACTATTATGCATAAAATATGAGATAAAACAAAATTAACATTTTTCAATGTTAACAATCACCACTGTAATTCCCCATAAGTCAACCTTGAGATGCCTGCTAAGTATCTGTGATATGATAACAACTTCAGTTCTTAGGCTAGAAGACAGTGAGATTTATTACCAGTTTGTTTAGGTCATAGCCGTCCTTCAGAATCCCCCTGAAATTAATCATTTTTCCTATAAGCACCGTGGCCAAGCAAAATGATATATATTTCCCACAGTATTTGATTTCACATAATTTAGGCAGAAGAGTAATATTCCAGCTTAATTAAAACATGTAAAGATAGAATTTTTATGATGTTGCTTACAGTTGGTCAAAATGGGTTACTATTAATGTTATAATATTGAGATAAGCAGAACTAGTGGAGTCTTGATAATTTTTCTAGGTTTTAGCTCAGTCGGTAGAAACTGGTCAAGTAGTTAAGACTGGAGAAATCGTAAGAGTGTATGTGACAGCGAATTGTAGATTCTGTAAATTGTTTCTGTATAATCTGAAGGAATTATAGGAGGAAACATCTGAGGAGTATATTACCTAGACTTGCACTGTGCAATGTGCAATGGCTTATGTGGCCAATGTCTACCATATTGGACAGCACCTACAAAGAACATTTCCATCATCACTGAAAGTTCTATTGGACAACACTAATCTAGACAGAATTGGGTCAAGTTCCCTTTCTTTGGGATGAAGTAAGCTAAATATAAATGTTAACAGGGATTTTTCTCTTTCTTTGTGCCCTACAGTAGATAGCTCTCAACTCTTAAAACACATCCCAGATCTACTCACTTGTCTTTTCCACTGATACCCTCTGAGTCCAAGTCATTATTTTACCCCTTTTGTACGACGGCAATGGCATTCTGACTCATCTCCTTGTTTCCATTCTTTGCATGTATACACTGTTTCCTAGAGCAGTTGGGTGATTTGAAAAATTTAAATTCCTTAAGAGAAAAAAAAGCATACAAAGAAGAAAATCTACCATTTACTGAATTCTATTTGTACCACTGTGCAGTGTTCTATCTTCTTTAACCCTCACAGTAATACATGAGGGAAGTCTCATACGTCCCTCATTTTTGCAGAGGTGGAAATTAAGGCTCAAAGAAGGCAAATAACTTGTCTGTATTCTCCTACCTAGTAAGTGGCAGAGCTGTTGAAGAAGCTAATGAATGATCAGACAGCAAAGTCCATAAACTTCCCACTAGACTGCCTTGCCAAAAACTATTAAGCCCTGAGAGAGATTTGTTATTGGGCCTCCTTCCATCGAGGAAGAGAGGAACTCTCTGTATCTTTATCTACCTTATCTGCCTGTTTTTTTATCTGGACTTAGCGTCCTCAGCTATGAGGACAACAGTCTCTTCATCAAGTTAAAGTAGAAGTTCTCTATTCCTTTAACACCCAAAGATGCCAAAGTGGCAAATGGAGTTTTGAAGTGACTTTTACTGGAAGGATCCCCATTCTGCCCAAGTTGGGCCATTGTCCTAGGGCTTAGGGAAGTGGCTTCCACGGTTTGGGATTTGAGGCTTAGTTGAAAATAATTAGTTTTTGAAGCCATACTGGAACAGATTGAAAGAGTCAAAATGGAACACACACACAAAGCCAGTAAAAATGCGAGCAAATCACGGTGAGGTAAATGTGTAAATACACTCGGAATGTGTAAATACATCTACCGTTATTACACTGTTGATCATGGCATCCCTCTCTGACACCACGCTACTTCTTTCTCTGCTTTGCTCCACACGTTCTGTCACATCACTCTAGTAAGAATGTGTACACTGAGTTACAGCAAACCTGTAAGTTTTATTATTTTCATTACACTTATTGCAGCTGGGGGAATCTCTGTTAGTCAGAGCAGAAGCCTCTTTCTTTTCTCCTAAGAAATAGACCTCGTCCCACTTTTATCCTCTGAGTGGCAGCCCTGGGACATCAGGGAAGCTGTTGGTATCAGCTACATACACAATGGAAACTTGTAAACCTCAGTGGATTTTGACTTCTATGTATTTCTTCAGCCAGATCAAGTGATCGTCAAACCCTTGCCTCTTGCCTCCAACATTCTCTAGTACAAAAATCATTTAAATGTTTTTATTTATTTATTTATTTATTTATTTATTTTTGAGAGAGAGAGAGAGAGAGACAGAGAGACAGAGAGAGACAGAGACAGAGAGAGAATGAGCAGGGGAAGGGCAGAGAGAGAGGGAGATGGAGGATCTGAAGCAGGCTCTGTGCTGACAGCAGAGAGCCCAATGTGGGGCTCGAACTCATGACTCGTGAAATCATAACCTGAGCCAAAGTCGGATGGTTAACTGGCTGAACCACCCAGGCGCCCCTTAGTAAAAAATTCATTTAAACTTGCTTCTTGGGCTGTGCATGAAGCAGAGGAGGGGGATGAAAATTTAATAACATTAGAAATGAAGAATTTGTTTTAGTTTCTAATTTTACTGATGTGGAAACTGAGAGGTTGATGTAACTTGCCCAAGGTCATAGAGCTAGATAAGGGAATCATTTCTTGTTAGTGGAAAGGTGTGGATTTTAGACTCAAACTGGATTTAACATTTGAATCCTGTCATTTGTTAGCTGTTTTAAACTTGGGAAAGCCATTTAAATACTCTGAGCCTCCATTTCCTCATCTGTGAAACCAGGATTATCATCCTGGGTTGCAGGGCTGCTGGTTGTCACAAGTTTAGAGATATCATTACAAATCCCTTAGAAAAATGTATAGTTATCTGTTGCATGTTACAAATAACACCCGGACTTAGCAACTTAAAACAGCAAGCATTTTTGATCTCACAGTTTCTGTGGGTCAGGAATCTGGGGGTAGCTTAGCTGGACACCTCTGGCTCATGATTTTTACAAAGCTGAATGACACGCCATGCAGAATGTCATTTCTGTGGGTGTGAAAGGCAGGAGGTGGGATCACTGGGGATCATCTTAGAGGCTGCCCAGCATGGATTATCTGTTACATAATGGTTGATTTGGGTTGGATGATGGTCAAATCGTAATGGTACCCAGACAGCCTATAGAATCAATGTTCATCTCTAGGTTCTGTTCTCAGCCTGGCCTCATTTAAAATTTTTATCAGTGACTTAGATGATGATACAAAACAATAGTCTTTATTAATTCTTGATCATGCATCTATAAAAACTTCAGAGTATCTACTTCAGTATACACATATTTATTTATAAATTTTAAACATCTACCAACATTAATTTATAAGCATCTACCAATATTAATCAACTAATAGTAAGGCTTAATTTCTTTCTTTCTCTAGATAAAAACAAAACAAAACAACTCCTGGAAATAGAAGTTTGTCTGTTTTTTAAACATGAACCTGAAATGATTTTCTTGTGTATTCTCTGGGTATGTACAACCCACTGACATAGAAAGTGATGGAGAGGGGCACCTGGGTGGCTTAGTCAGTTAAGCAACTGCCTTCAGCTCAGGTCATGATCTCGTGGTCCGTGGGTTCAAGCCCTGTGTCAGGCTCTGTGCTGACAGCTCTGAGCCTGGAGCCTGCTTCGGATTCTGTGTCTCCCTCTCTCTCTGCCCTTCCCTGCTCATCCCCTGTCTCTCTGTCTCTCTCAAAAATAATAAATAAACATTAAACAAATTAAAAAGAAAGTGATGGAGAGATAGGGAAGGAGGTGAATGTCAGAGTCAGGATCCAAATAAATCTCAACAGGCTGGAGTGACGGACCAATATACCAAGACTGGGGACAAATCACTTATAAAATCAACATCCAAAGCACATAAGTCACCTTATATAGATCCTTGCAGAGGTGGCCCTTCCAACCAAAAGAATGACAAAAATTGTTTTCTTCAAGGAACAAGGCTTGATGAGCTGAGTGCGGGCTGGATTTCAGCCCGAATTTTTCATCTCGTCTGGGCCCCTTGCACAATGTTCAAACTGTACAACCATGCATAGCAGACCTGTGGCTTGCTTCCCAGGAGCACATGTAAATTAACTGAGGCCCAGGGAACAAAGAAATCAAGTACATGGTAGAAACAGGCCTCAGGAGTAAGGCTAAATCTCAGTTATTAGAAATGGAGCACATTTGGCTCAGACATCAGGACTGATTTGATGCCATCATCTTGTTTTTATCTTTTGACCCCTCAAAGGGGAGACACTAATCCTCTGCCTGTTGGATGTGGGCTGGACAAATGATTCAATTCCAAAGACCAGGATATGGCAAAATATGTATGCTGAGGTCATAAAAAGACATTATGGCTTTTTCCTTACTCTCTCTTGGATCTCACATTCTGGAGGAAGCCAGCCGCCATGTTGTGAGGACACTTAAGCAGCCCTATAGAGAGGTACACATAATGAGGCCTCTTGCTAAAGCTGTATGAAGTAGCCATCTTGGAAGCAGATCCTCTGGTTTTGGTCAAGACTTCAGATGACCATTGTCCCAGCCAAATGGTTGACTGCAACCTCATGAGAGTTTCTGAGACAGAAACACCCAGCTAAGCTGCAACTAGATTCCTCACCTACAGAAACAGTGTGAGGCAATATATTTTTGTTTAAAGCCAGGAGCCAACAAACTATAAATTGAAGGCCAAATCCATCCTGCTGTCTGGTTTTGTAAATAAAGTTTTATTGGAACACGGCATGTACAATTATTTACATATTGTCTCTGGCTGCTTGCCCTCTACAATGGTAGGGTTGAATAATTTGATTAGAGATTATGTGACCCATAAAGCCAAAGATATTTATTATTTAGTTCTTTACAGACAGAAAATTTGCCAATCTCTGCCTTAAGTGTTAATTTTTGGAGTAATGATTTTTTTTGTTTTTAGTTTTTTTTTTAACACAAGTGTAGATATGTAATACAGAGGAATATAGCAGAGATTCCTAAGAGAGATAGACAAGAATGGACATTTTCTTCTTTATATTGACTTTGGCGTATCTAGCTATGACCTCTGGAACAGCTACTGCCATCTTGTGATCATGACAGGAGTCAGTGTGCAGGATAAAATCAACACAATGAGAATAGCAGAGGTTGAAGAAGCAAAAACCTGGGTGTGATGTTAGTTTTATGTGTCAGCTTGACTGGGCTTATGGGTGGCCAGATAGCTGGTAAATATTATTTCTCAATGTGTCTGGGAAGGTGTTTCCAGAAGAGATTAGCACTTGAATCTGTAGATTAAGAAGATCACCCCCACCAATAAGGGTGAGCATAATCCAATCTTCTGAGAGCCTGAATAGAACAAAAAGTTAGAGGCAGGGCAAATTTGCTATCTTGCTTGAGCTGGGGTATGCATCTCCTGCTTTTGGCCATTGGTGCTCTCGGTTCTTGGGCCTTGAGTCTGACTTTGGAACTTACATCACTGGCTGTCCTGGTTCCCTGGCCTTTGGGTTCAGAGTAGAACTACATCACCACGGGCCTCCAGCTTGTGGATGGCAGATTGTGAGACTTCTTAGCCTCCATAATTACAGGAGCCAATCTCTTATAATAAATCCTTTGTATTATCTATGTGAATCCTAGTGGTTATTTTCCCCTGGAGCATCCTGATTAGTACACTGGGTCTGTGATGAAGTCATAGAGCTGCTGAATTAATCAACACCGGAACTAGCCTACCTCAACTCTGTCTTGTACCCAACAGATTTTCTTACTGCTTTAGTTCTCGGAGTTGGGGTTTTGGTTACTTGCAGCTAAAATCATCTTAATTATATGACTGTATATTTGCACAAAGTGGCTCTGCAAGTGACAGGAGCCTACCCCCCTTCAAAAGCATATTACTTTGTCGAGGCAACTGGGGAACGTGTTGTTGAGTGTGGTTCATTGTAGGCTCTTCATAACAAAACGCCAACTGCTTCCATCTCAATCATTTCCCACTTTCCATCATTTCCTCCTCCCCTCCAAATCTGCACCAGTTTCCATAGAAAGGGAACCAGAACACATTGGGCTGCCCTGGATTCCTAGTGCCTTGCAGGCCACTCACAATAAATTAAAGACCTGACCTAAAGAAGAATGGGCCCAAAGAACACACTTATCGCTTGTGGCATGCCCACCGCTTTCATGGTGGCCTTGTCTCCTGTCCCCACTCTGACCACCAGTGAGTGGTCCAGGGAGTGCAGAGTGGGCCTGGTCTGGTGGGGTCAGAATTGTGCTGTGGGGACCCACTCCCACTGTTAGCCTGCCACTGACCAGGTGGGGGCAGGCTTTGTATTTTGTACTTACTCTTCTCATTTCCGGGTTCATTTTTGACACAAAGCAGCTCCATGATTTCTTCTCTTGCATAAGGCATCTCTTGTTTGCTTTCTTGGTAACTGACTCTGAGTTCCGTGGGTCAGATGGCAAAATCAAGGTAAAAGGGATATTTCTGTATGTCTCTCTTAAGAACTTTTGCCAAATTCCTCTTAACAATTTTTTTAAATGTTTATGTATTTTTGAGAGAGAGAGAGAGAGAGACAAAGTGAGCACAGGAGGGGCAGAGAGAGAAGGAGACAGAATTCAAAGCAGGCTCCAGGCTCTGAGCTATCGGCACAGAGCTCTATGTGGGGCTCGAACTCACAAACCACAAGATCATGACCTAAACCAAAGTCAGAAGCTTAACTGACTGAGCCACCCAGGAACTCCTTGCCAAATTCCTTTGTATTAAAGACTTATTACTATGTAGCAAGTTACTTCAAAAGGACCATCCTATCTTCATCCCTCATGGCTTTTCAGCCCAATTGGCCTACTGTGTTGAGCTCCCTTCAACACAAACTCCAGCCATGATACTGTGTATTTACATTTTTTTCTTTCTGATACATATTTTTTTTTTTCCAAATCAGTCTCAGGGCTTGTGTCCCCCAAGGACCTGCTACTCAAAGGGTGGTCCTTGGACAAATGGCATCGGCATCGCCCCAGACGATCCTTTAAAAACAACACATTATTTTCCCTTGAGGTTCTTTCTGTTCTTCCAGAAACATCCTCCAGCTCTCCTCTCAGCAAAGAGCTCTGGTTTGTGTTTAAACTATCATTGTCCCAGCAGAACATACCCCTTTTCACAGTTAAATGTGCTCCTTCTTCCCTTCCCATTGTGTGTGGTCTGGGTTGGGACTCCCACTGGGGTCATTTTATTTTCAACTGCACAGCGGTCTGAACAATAATCAACTCCTCCACGTGGAGGCGAGCTTTGCTGTTTTCCACTCTGCACTGACCTGCTTTACCCACATACCGTGAATTTGAGAACCTTCTTTACTCAAAGGGAAAGCTTGTCTGGATTAGAAAAGTCCTGCGTAGAAACTTGACACTGTCCTGAGCCGGGAGTACTTGGAATCACACACAGGAAAGGGCTGAGTACTTGTTGACCTGCCTAAATGACAGAATGTGTGTGTGGCCATCTCTAATTACAGCACTCCAGGAAGCATCACCCCGAAAGTACGACTGCTATGAACCACAACGCGTCCTCCAGCTAATCCTCATTAACCAAGGTGGAAATTCTTTTTTCTGCATGCGGCTTCTCAACCGGGTCCTTCCTACAGTCTTCTCGTGCCTTGGTGACTCATTGATCAATCCTGTGGGGGCACACGGGCCCATCTCTGCCCTTGACTCAATACAGTTGATAGTTATTTGTGAATAACCAGCTCTCCTCAGCCAAACTCTGGGTTCCACTGAAGGCCCACCCACGGGGCCTGGAGATTGAACTTCTCACACTGAGAAGTGGGTGATTCTTGAAGAGAAGGGAAGGAACTCTCATTGGCTGTCTACTATTGCCCCAGGGACCATTTGATTTTTACACAGGTATCTAGTCCTGGCCTAGTGGTGTGGCCTTAGCCTCTGGGTCAGTCCAGATCTTTTGCTTTCTGTCTCTAAGACTCCAACACGGGAAGTAGAGCGTGCCCTGGGGAATTCTATGCTTAAAGAAGGCCTTTCTCGCTGATGGTTCTCAGTCTTCCTGGAGGTGTTCATCCCTTCTCTTTCATGCACCTGCTGGCCATCTGTGTGTCATTGGAAACACGTCTACCTCTTCAGACTGTGCTTCACAAAGTGACAATTAATTAATTGTATCAAATAATGTTCTTCCTTTTTTGAAAAGAAAACAATATTTTTCTACATAACATAAAATAAACTTTATACACCTGTGTATAAATGAATAAATGTAATCAAATCTTGCCTCCATATTTAAGTAAATTTCTTTTCTTTTTGGCTTGGTTTCTCTTCTTCCCGTCTTTAGATTTCCCCATGTTACCCACTGCTCCTCCTACCAACCCATGTTAATAAGAGCGTCCTTTCAAGTTTTTCTCCACGACCCCATAATCATATTCAAACATAGCTCTGCATAAGCCTACTTAGGAATATGTATATGTTTTACACAAAGAAATTGTATTATACATGTTTTTCTGCATCTTGCTTTTCTCACTCAACAACCTCTGGAATAATCCCTCTAAACCTACTTCAATGGCTCTAATACATTCATTTAAAAAATATTTATTTATTTTTGAGAGAGAGAGTGTGTGAGCAGGGAAGGGGTGGACAGAGAACCCCAAGTAGGGTCCCTGCTGTCAGCGCAGAGCCCTACTTGGGGCTCGATATCACAACCTCCAAATCATGACCTGAGCCAATATCAAGAGTAGGTTGCTTAACTGACTAAGCCACGTAGGAGTTCCTCTAACTCATTCTTTTGAATGGCTGTATAACAATCTCTTGTACGAAAATACTGTGACTGAATCAACATTCCCTTGCTGATGGGCCCCACTTTGTTTCCATTTTTGCCATTATGTACCATGCTCCAATAAATAATCTTGTACGTATACTCTCTGTACTGCAGCTTTCATTTTTTGTAGGGTAGGGGTAGACTCCCCGGGGTGGGACTTCTGGGTGAAAGGGTATACAGAATTTTAAATTTCAGTTGATGTTGTCAGGTTGCTCTCCAAGAAGACATTAATCTAGCAATGAACAGCTGTGTGTTTTTCCTGCAATCCTGCCAAAAAGTTATGTTATCTGTTTTTAAGAGGTTTTGAGTACAATGATGTATAAAGTGATAGGATGTTGTGTATTTAATGTGCATTTCCTTGATTCAATAAATTTGAGCACACTTTTACTTTTCTTCAAAATTTCTACAACTTGTCCCATTCAACTTTTTTTCCTTTACTATCTTTAATTATATTCTGGGATCAGACATTTTACTTTAAATACAAAATTAATCTCTTTCTTTCATAAAAAACCTCGCATCCATTATATGAACATACATTCATATTTCTCTGCCATTATGTACTTTAATCACCCATGATTAATTAGTCCCAGATCTTAACTAAAGCCATTAACTTGGAGGTACATTTTCTACTTTTTTGCTTTCTGAAAGTGGGTCTAGTCCTCTAATTTTCTTATCTGCACCCCCCTCCTGTGTTCCATTTTCTTTCTCTGTGCCTTTTTGTTCTATTTGCTGGTAGGCCCTTAATTTGCTTTTCCACCCTTTCTATTGAGTTTTTCATTTCTACTTTCATGTACTTAATTTTTTGGTGAATTTTTTCCCTCTTTTTTAAAATCTGAATATACATATATATTCTGAATATATGTATCAAATCTGAACACATATTTATTGAAGTATAATTAGCATATGGTGTTATATTAGTTATATTAGGTGTACAATATAATGATTCGACAGTTCTATACATTACTCAGTGCTCATCATAATAAGTATATTCCTAATCCCCTTTATCTATTCCACCCACCCCCCTACCCTAGCTACATGTATTTTAAGAAGTATTTTTTTCCCTCTCTTGGCAGTCTCTGTACCTTTCAAATTGCTTTTTGTTTGTTTGTTTGTTTTCTCTTTATTTTCCATGTTAGAGATGTTCTTAAGATGTATGGTGATCTCTGGTTGTCTAAAACCAATATTGCACTGTATGTTAACTAACTAAAATTTAAGGGATGCCTGGATGGCTCAGTTGGTTGAACGACTGACTTTGGCTCAGGTCATGATCTTGGGATTCATGGGTTCGAGCCCCGTGTCAGGCTCTGTGAGTGCAGGTCGGAGCCTGGAGCCTGCTTCAGATTCTGTGTCTCCCTCTCTCCCTGCCCCTCCCCTGCTCACGCTCTGTCTCTCTCTCTCAAAAATAAATAAACATTAAAGATATTTAAATAAGCAAAACATGAAAGAGAAAACAAAACAAAACGAAATAGAAATAAGGAGCTAAATGCTGGTGGAAGCTGTGAAGGCACAGGTGGACCTGTGTACTGGAGGGTGAGCTATCTGGCTCTTGTGTATGCTGGGAACTCCTCCTCGTCTCAGTATCTTTAGACTTGTCTTCTTGGGCCTGTCACATCCTCCTGAGAAGAATCTTCCAGTCTCCTGCCTGCCTGCACTGTGGAAGGGGAGGACAGAAAGACCCATACTTTCACTTAACCCACACCCCTCACACCCCCGCCCTGCCCCCTTTCCAGGCTGGTGAACCCACTCATCCTCTCTTCTCCCTCCTCCGGAGAATAAAACAACAGTCCTCTACTAGCAGTATAGGGTGGAACAGGAAATGTCAGGGTCTGACTATGTCTCAAACAGATTTGAACCCATCCTCCTTATTTTATTTATTTATTTATTTATTTATTAAAATATTTATAATGTTTATTTATTTTTGAGGAGAGGGAGGGACAGAGAAAGGGAGACACAGAATCTGTCAATCTTACCTCTGGATATTTCCAGACCCAAACTTCGTGTTGCCTCCTCTCCTTCTCTGTCTCCTTAAGGCTCCGTGTTCATTCATTACAAAATCTTCTGTGTAGTTTTGGAAGCATTGAAATTAAATGCAATCCTCTGTCCTTGTGAAGGCAAATTTTCCTTTATCACTTGTTCTTTGTGTCTCCCTTGTAATTATTTCCATACAGTTAGGATTTCTTTGTTAACCGAGTTGGACATTCTCTGCTTTGTAGGTTAAGGATTGATAGGTATTAGATTTTATTCCTTCTATCTGATTTTACATTTGTTACATTTTTTAGATGGCTATTGTCTTCCTTTCCTTTCCTTGGTAGGTCTGATCAAATTGTAATTCATTCCTATTCCTCTAATAATTACTATGCTTTTCCATTCTATTTTCCATTTTTGGTTCTTATAATTATTACATATTTCTCTACCATTGTTAAAAGTAAGACACCAATTATTTCCCTTATCAAGATGCTCTTTATACTTCACCATATGTCTCTCCCATCTTGATTAGCTGACTCCAGAATATTTTTACTCTTCCTTCTGCCTTTTCTCCCAGCAAAGGAGACCTTTGGAACTTTAACATTTTCCTTCCCCCCATGTATAACTGTCAATGCCCATATTTCCTTAGTGAGACATTTAACTTTTGATTCTATGTTCTTGTTAGAATTCTTCATTGTATTATATTTCTTCTTCAAAAGTCCCTATTTGAAAACAGTTCAGGGCTATTCTGTTTAAAAACTTAGGATCTGGGAGCCAGACTGCCTGTTTTATTGTTGTTTTTTTTAATGTTCATTTATTTTTGAGAGAGACACACACACAGAGAGTGAACAAGGAGTGGGGCAGAGAGAGAGAGGGAGACACAGAATCTGAAGCAGGCTCCAGGCTCTGAGCTGTCAGTACAGAGCTGGATGCAGGGCTCGAACTCACGAACAGTGAGATCTGAGTTGAAGTCAGGCGCTTACCTGACAGAACCACACAGGTGCCCCCATATTGCCTGGGTTTTAATCCTGGCTTTGGCCCTTCCTTGTTTTATGTCTATGGGGTCAGTTATTTAATCACTTTGTGCCTCACTGTCCTTCTTGGTGAAATGGAGTTAATTCTAGTACCATCCTTGTCAAGACTTTGTGAGGGCTAAGTTAGTCACTGCATGACAGGTACTTGAAACACTGCCTCTTTCATACTTTAATAAATGTTAATTTATCAGTACATTTATGCACATTCTTAGATATTATATCATTATTCATTTTCATGTATATCATGAATGTCATGATATACATGAATGTATCTATATACATGTGTGTGTATGTTTGAGTGTATCTATCTGTATGAATGTGTGTATATATTCAAGGTTTATTTCTTATTCCCTCCTCTCTTTTCCCTCTGTGCCTTGAACCCACATTATAATTTATACTTAGAGGGGATTTGGATATAGGACTCTTGGATTATAACCATTGTCTCCCCAAATTCTTTCCTTTCATGATTCTATTTATATTTTTGCTTTGTGCTTTAAGATATTTATTTCCTTAGATATATTACCTTGTTATTTTGAATATCAACATCGCCTTCCTTTCCTCCAGCTCATCTCATGAAATGTTAATTGGAAAATTATAATTTTTAACTTCAACCTGTTTTTGTTTGTTTTTTTCTTTTATTTTAGAGGAAGAAAAAGCTCAAGCGGGGGAGAGGGGCAGAGACAGAGAGACAGGGAGAGAGACAGGGAGAGAGAGAGAGAGAGAGAGAGAGAGAAAGAGAGAGAGAGAGAGAGAGAGAGAGAGAGAGAGAATATTAAGCAAGCTCTATGCTCAGCACAGAGCCCAACGTGGGACTCCATCCCATGACCCTCGGATCATGACCTGAACTGAAATCAAGAGTTGGGCGCTCAACAAACTGAGCCACAGAGGTGCCCCACCAAGCTGTTTTTGAACCTGAATCGGGATTTCATTTTTTTCCCCTTGGTATTCTCTTTCACCTTTATTTCTCTTGGCACGTGCTAAATTGGAATAATCTGATTGCTCTCTCCCTCTCAACCTCCTTATATGTGTGTCTGTATTTCTTTGCCCACTCATTGTGGGGTAGTTCTGCTCACTGGGGCCTCCAAATGGCGGCAGCCAAAGGTCCTGGAAAGGTAGAACAGACATAAGCAGGTTGCTAACTCATTGCTGAGACACCTGGAGGGAAAGCCTTCCTTTTCTCTTAGGCTTTCCCAGCTTCCAGGTTGGGGAGGGCTTATCTCACTGCTCGAGGGGTAAGGAGACCATTTCCTGGGGGTCCATAGATCCCTGCAGGCTGAGGTAGGTCCTCCAGTGCTGATTCCCAGGTCTTCTCCCAACCCAACTGGAGAGAAAGCCTATACCAGTTCACTCCTCTGCAACTTGCACAGAGCCCGAAGACTTCCTTGTGTCCAGTTGTTGATTATGTGGCATTTGTGCCATTATGGGAGACAAATGGGTTGGAATTGGTCATGGAGGAAAAAGGAGTATTGATTATAGACTCCCTGAAAAGAGCCTTCAAATATAAAAATGTTGATAAAGCAAAGCAGAGTCAGTAGCCTCTTGGCAGTGAGAGGGTAGAATATTTATAGGTTCTGGCTTAAGGTGAGTCTTTCAACATGATGGGGATTAATGGGATTGGGGAAAATTTGTTATAGATTAGTTCAGAACTGGTGGACAAACTGAAAATGAAACCTGTCATAAAGCATAAAGAATCATTTGATGAGTCGGGTTGAGGGCTCTACTGTTCTGAGAGGTAGTTATTTACTCTAATGAGGACCAATAAATAGTAGACGTGTTTGGATAAATGAATTTTAGGGAGGTTTCTGAGACATTCAACTTCTTTACACTTCATCTTCAAGTTTCCTGGAATAGTAATGTGATGTTGATATAGACAGTGACCTGTGTGGATTTGGATGGTTTTGTGTTCAGGGGTCCAAGTCAGACACCATCCTTCCATGCTCCCCTGCTGCCAACTATGGCCTTCACAGGTGCATCCTCAACTTTGCTCTTTTAGGGTCAGTGCTTCTGACTTTTGGTTGTCCATGGAACAATGATGTCACTGAAAGGAATTCCAGGAGGGACAGGCTATCTGATACCAGCTAAATGTGGAATGTATTTGGGGATGGAGAAGCCTCTTTGGGAATTCTTACCTGGCCCTTGGTAGCTCTGAGCAGGGAGACAAGGTTAGGGGACCTCCTAAGAAGACTTTTGTAGGCTAATTGACTAAATATTAGAAGGAATAGAGACCCTGTTGACCAATTAAAAAAATCACAATAGTCTAAGAACTGTGGGACCCTGTTGTCATTACATAATCCAATCAGAAAACATGTAGTTTTATCAGAGAACTCTAAGATTCTTTAAAACCATTCATTTCATGGTTCTAGTCTGCACTGGGCAAGGGCATTTAGCAATAAGAAGTGTGCTGGGTTTCAAACAGCAGTTTCCAGGGTTTTCTTTGGATTCCCCATTTCTGTTCAAATCTGGGTGGCCTGTTCTGTTGACCTATATTTCAAAGTTAGTTTTGCAAATAATAAAACAAGAGTTTTATTCTGATTTAAAAAAACCCAACAGAGAATGCAGACAGAAAACTAAACAACAGCAAATCATCATCGTCATAAAAATGATAGTAACTCTCACAGTTTAGGTGGTATGGACCAGGCCCTAGATTAATGGGGAGTGTCTGCAGTCCATACCCTTGAGCTCATAGAGTTTAGTCCAAGTGAAACACCCACAGTTACCTTAGATAGAAGATGGGGAGGGGAGGGGGCTGGCAGGAAACTCAGCCAGAGGAGGCCACATGCTTTTCTCCACAGGACACTCGACCTTTGACTCAGAGTCCTCAGGAAATCGTGACCCTTTTCTTTAGTATTTGATCCTCAGCTGATGCAAACCTTTTATTTATGTTTGCCCATCGGACACCGGGGCAGTTGGGCTGTCTTCACGTCTATAAAAGGCAGCGCAGAGTGCTTCCTTTGATGTGTTCCGCTTCTGCTGTGGCCTCGCCATTGCTGGCTAACTTGGTCTTTCCCATGTAGGGCTCTGGATCCCACTCCTAAAAGCTCTAATTTGGGGATCAGAGCCTGAAATAGCCCCAAAGGTATCCTGTTTAGCTTGTCATTTAAATAGCTAAGCCCCTGCCATGACCATTTCAAACCCTCTCGCCTTTCATTTAGCTAAGCAGTTCTTTTTTCAAATTCAACTTGTTTGTGAACGCAACACCTCTTTTTTCTTTTTCCATTGCAATTCTGCATCTATAAAAAGACTTGATTGAAGGAGGGAAGAGTGAAATCAACATTTCTCTTAGTAAAGGACCTAAGTTAGAATTGTAGAACTAGCTAGGAACTGAGCATAATGGCTTCCAGCGTCTCCCCGGTGAGTTCAGAGGTGAGCAGGGTGTGAATCCCAGCTCCAACGAGGACTAGCTTTTTCACTTTGGACATGTTACTTACCATCTCTTTGCCTCACTTCCCGGATCTGTGAAATGGGAGTGGTAACCTCATAGACACGGGTTCAGTGAAATGAAAATGCTGGGCCCCTTGTTCCAATTTCAAGATAGCAACAGCAGACCATTAAACCAAGCATAGGGTCCTTCTGAGCATGGAGCCCTGTGTTACTGCGGGAAGCTGGCCCCGATCATAAGATTGATGTGAAGATAAAAGAATTATTGTACATGAAGCTCTTAAAGTAGCATTTGGCATATATGCTATCTATGGAAACGTTAGATCTAAAAAAAAATGACAGTTGGGTGATCTGGGAACTGAAGAGGTTGTCACTACTTCAGGGAAACTCAATGAGTTGGTGGTAATTCAAGGCTCAGGCTCTGTCTGTCCAATTGCTTTCTACAGAGTTTATTTTCATAATATGCTCTATGCTTTTTTCAGTGAAGGTCATTCATTCAATCAGCATTTTTGAATGCTTTTAACATTCCATGCACAGTGGGAGGTTGCAGTAATATGTCATTCATGAGTTTTGTTTTTTACTTACGGTGCTATAGCACTCTAGACCTCAAGTTATACTATCATTGGTTGGGCCTTGGGATTCTTACCTTATTAAGCTATATCACTTCAGAAGAGTCAAGTAAATGACACTGGGATCTTGTCCTCAAAATATAAACAGAACTTATATGTGTAAATTATTTTAAAAATATAAATGTAAATATAAATGGTGGATGAGTCCCTTCATGGGTTAAGCCAGGGGATGTTTTAGATGATTTAAAAGAAATCTAGTTCCAGCATAAGTGATGTAATCACTTGAGTACACCTATCTAGGGGACAGTGAGTAATGTATAGAATTGTTGAGTTACTACGTTGTACACTTGAAACTAATAATTGATACTGTATGCCAACTGTATTTCAATAATAAATTAAAAAGTTTGAATATATATGTGTGTGTGTGTATATATATATATATATATATATATGCAATTTTAACATGCAAAGTTTGAAGTAGTTACAGTTAGTCCAAAGGACTTTTTAAAGCAATAAACTTTTTTGGGAGGTGTCTGTGTGGCTCAGACAGCTAAGTGTCCAACTCTTGACTTTGGCTCAGGTCATGTTTTCATGATTCATGAGTTCGAGTCCCATGCCAGGCTGTGCACTGGCAGCAAGAAGCCTGCTTGGGATTCTTTCTCTCTCTTTCTCTGCTCCTCCCCTGCTTGCACGCGCCCTCTCTCTCAAAATAAATAAATAAACATTAAATTTTTTTAAAAAAGCAATACACTTTTTTAAGGTTCAGAAATGTTTTCCTGGTAAATAACTTCCATTTTCATGAAACTCAGTCCATAAAAGACCCTGTACTACCGACTTGCTTAATTTGAATTATTTGGATTAGTTTGGCAACCTGTGAAATATCACTTTGATTCTTATCTTGGTCATGCTCACTTTGAGTAAGGTTTTTTGTTAATGATGCATACTCTTACCACAAACAAAAGCATTTGTGTACTCTGTCCTAACTATTGATAGGATTCTTATATTTAATATATACTCAAATCTCAAAAGGAGATCATCTCCTGTTCTTCATTAGGATTTTTCTGTTCCAGGAACATGTCAGTTTCTATTTGTAGACTCTTCTAGGAAATTTTCTTCATTCTCATGTAGCTGGAGCAATGATGGGAAGCTGTCCCTTCTCTGATGGACTTAACAATGCTATTTATGTATCTCATTGGAAAGACTAGGCAGCCATTCATTTGTGGTTAATACTGTAATTCTTAAAATGTATTTTTAAGAAGTGGATGGAAATATCTGAAACTCCATTTTCGTTTGAATGCTATCACTGCTTAAGCACACACAAAAGTGTCAGCAAAATCCTGTTTGTGTTGGGCAACTTCTATGAATTGAAAGTAGCTAAGCTAAAAAAAGGGAAATTGACAGGTGTCTTACTAGGCTTTAGCTATTAGTCATTTTTGTATTTGCACAAATAATTGACACGCCGCTTCTAAACAAAGATTGTGCATTTGCATGCTTTCAGGAAGAAGTCCTGCTGGGTGATTCTAATCCCCTATTTTAGGATGTGATGGCTTAATTTGAAAAATGTTTTGATGAACAAAACATGATCTCTTCCTTGTCACTTTCCTCCGGTTTCACAGTATAATCAGGGACTGAATGGATTTTGCTAGGGTATGAAATATCTGATGACTAAATGGGTTTGGCAGTAAAATTGGGGGTGGTGTTGGTAGCTGGCTTCAACAGGAAAAAGAAGAGGGATTATCTTCATTCTGTTCTTTTCTTGACGGTTGCTGTAAAATGTATTTTTGGTTTATTACAAACCAGTTGACTCTTTACCGAATCAAAACTGGGGAAGGAATTCTGAAGATAATTCTTTGCTTCATTTTTGGGGGCTGCTCTATCTCCTAAAATGAAAGATTTGGAATTATAAGAACTTTAGAGAGCCTAAAATTTACATCTCTCCTTTCTGGGTAAGGAAAACTGTAGCCTAGGGATGTGAAGTAACAATCTCCATGTGGCTAAATGAGTGGGAGGCAGAACCAGGATGAAAACATTACTGAAACCCTTTGTTGAGTCTTTTTCTTTTATTCTTGCCTTGGTGACTTTTTCCACAAAAAGGCAAATTGCTGAGCTGAATCCCACTCTCTTCCTTACCTCACTTCCAAGTCATTTTACTTTCCTCCCACCTCTGAAAACACTGAGTCTACGTGAGCCGATCATCAAACGGAAAAGTTTGAGTTGGTGATTTGATTAATTAAATACCATCACCACCATCAACAACATTTTTCCGTTATCAGCAGATTCCCATTTAGATGAGTCCTACAGCTCTCCTTGTCGTTGGACTTTGTGCTACCACTCTGGAATAGTGTCATACTCCAGTGACTGTGCCCCTTGGGTAAACTGTTGTCTCCCCACAAGCACCTTTGAGTTCAGACTCACTACTTTTTTATTTTACTTAATTTATTTTTTTAAATGTTTATTTTCGAGAGAGAGAGACAGAGACAGAGACAGAGACGGAGACAGAGAGAGACAGGAGGAGCCCAAAGTGAGGCTTGAATTCATGAACTGTGAGATCATGACTTGAGCCAAAGTCAGACACCTAACCCACTGAGCCACCCAGGTGCCCCTTCACTACTTTTTTACATCCTCAAAATACACACATCCATGGGCACTGGTTGATGGTAGTGGTGGTATTTAACTAATCAAGAACTGGATTTTCCTGAATGTTTCCTAGGGAGATAGAGAGAGAGAATGGTTTCATCACATACTGCTCTCCAAAATGTATACTGACACTTTGGAATCTCATGTTTCTCTTCTTGGCATCCTGTTTTCTGGTCCCTTTCTTCACTTCCTCTTTCTCACACAGCTTTTTCAATTCCCTTTGTTTTCTGGAGCTCCTCAGCTCTACCCTGAAGAGTGTATGGTAATCCTGCCTTATCCTTGGAGGGTGTGTTCCAAGACCCTCAGTGGATGTCTGAAGCCACAGATGGTACCGAATCTTATGTATGCTATGCTTTTTTCCTATACCTATGATAAACCTAAATTTATAACTTGGCACAGTACGAGATTAACAACAATAACTAATAATAAAATAAAACAATTATAACAGTATGCTATAATAAAAGTTATGTGAATGTTGTCTCTCTCTCTCTCTCTCGATACCTCATTGTACTGTACGTACCCATCTTGTGATGATGCGAGATGATAAATGCCCATGTGATAAGATGAAGTGAGGTGAATGACACAGGCATCGTGACGTAGCGTTAGGCTACTATTGACCTGCTGATTTACGTCAAAAGGAGGATCTTCTGCTTCTGGACCATGATTGCCCGGGGGTAACAGAAACCACAGAAAGCAAAACTACTGATAAGTGGGGGGACTACTGTATGCCCCTCAGCAGAACAAAGGCCCCTGGTGAACAATGATCTGATATGTTCTTTAAGCATGACTTTAAGGGCAGGGGTGCCTCAATTCATTTGGTCATAGCTGTGGCTTTTTGGCTACTGATTCTTCACAACAATAGATCTAAAGTTAAGAGGTTATCTTGGATTCAGGTCTGGCAGCAGACAAAACTGGAGATACTGGCAAAGTCAACTGATCTCTCATGACTTTTCTCCTGATATCCGTGGCTTCTCTGGGTGTCTTCCCCACTAGACACTTGTAGCCAGATTTGATTTAGTTCCAGAAATATTTATTGAGCTCCCGCTATGGACCAGGTACCATGCATGTGTCTTTACTCTAGTGGTTTAATGGAGGAAGGGAACCAACCTGTAAAGAGTTGGAAGCACCACAAGGTGCTGCTGAGTGCTTTAGTTTAGTCCCTTTAGCTTTAGCAAAGGGACACACGGCTCTGGGAAAAGTGAGCTCGAATGGCTGCACAGAGGAGGTGACAGCAGAAATGGCTTTGATCTGCAAAGGCACAAAGTTGGCACCAAGGCTATAATGTTTGAGGACACTAATCTCTCAGTGTGGCCCCCTTGTGGCAGCTGGTGGGGGGGTACATGAGATGAACACAGGAGAAGAGGCCAAATTGTGAAGGGCATTAAATGCTGAATGTTATCTTCTAGGCAAGAGTCAGTCCACAAATGGAACCTTAGACATTTTTATCAAAATTTGCCATGCTTGTACACTGAAGAGGCAAGTAGTTCTGCAAGGCTTGTTGCAAAACCCCCCAGCAGCCCTCCTTCCCATCCTCTCCGTTCCAGAGGTCACCACTGTCTAGAATGATGCTGGTCTTTACCTCCCCACTCCTATTGTGTTTGCATTACAAGTTCTCACATTTTTTGGTCTGTGCCTTTATCTGCTGGCTTCCCACCATGGAGGGTGAGGATTTGGCTCTTTTCTCTCTGCACCCCGATGCCATCATGCACACAAGCACCCTTCCTATACTGCCTCTTTTCAACAGTGTGATTTTAATTAAATCAATATTCAGTATTTACATTATTAAGGTCATGTAAATGCTAGTCACAGCCAAGGCAAATAGGCAACTACTGTTACTTTCACTTTGCTACAGACTGCCTCTTGAGTTCATTTTCTTATTTATTTGCTTTTTCATTTCATGTATTGTCACTAATTCAACCCTAAATGTCTTTGCCCTTCTGCCAACGGTATAAATCTCTTCTCCTATGGTCCAAATAAAGTCTAACAATTTCCTATTCCTAAGGAGCCATTCCTGTGGCCTTTGGACCTGTCACTGTGGGGACTGGAGACAGCCCTCTGCTCCTTGTACATAGAAGATAATTTTAATCTTTACTGTCATCCTGAAACTATTTTACCCTCTCTTGTGTCTCCTGTATCCAAGGCTTCCTCTTTTCTGGTTTACCCCAGTGGCTTTCTGGGAAAAGTGCATGGGATCTAAATCCTCAGTCTTGATTGATAGTTTGGTCAGATATGGAATTCTAGGTTAGAAAGAATTCTTTCTTTAGAATATTCAAGACTAGCTCCATTTCCTTGTGGTTTTCAGTGTTGTTACTGAGAGCTCCAAAAACACTTCTGACCACTGATTCTTTTATTTTTTTTCTCCTCTTACAAGGATTATAATCTATTTTGATTCTCAACTTTCCCTACTGAAGTTTGATTCAGGCCTCCCCAGGCCTCTTCCACCTACTTTTCAACTTGTAAAATTTTGTTCCTATTGTGTCTTTTCCTATTTTCCCCATCCTTGTGGATTTATGCCTAAAAGCAAAAACAAAACCAGTAAAAAGAAACACCAACTACAACAACAAAACTTTATATCATTTTAGTGGGGACTTAGAAATAGAAAATGTTTAAACTGCCACTTTACCTGTAAGTCCCTTTAGAAGTAGGGGTGTGGATCTTGGTTAATAGTGCTTGAAGCTCATGGAGCGTTGGAGAGAAAGTCTAGAAAACCATGCATACCCTCTAGGGAACACTAATACTATGAGATGACCAATAGCTCTGCACAATGGTGGTGCTGCGCTGTGAGTTCATGGAGGGGTAATCCTGGAAGACATTCCTACAGTGGCTCAGCCAGAAACATACTCTGTACTGAGACAGGGACTCACATACATTTATGGATAATAAACTCAAGTATTTCTAACTCGATTTCCCTTTAGCCAAATTCCACTGCAACTCCATTTCCACTCAACACTAGAGGAAGTATGACAGAGGGGAAGTTGGATTGGTAAGGGGTGGAAATCTTAACCAGTGCAGTTAAACTATCTCCATTTTGCAGATTCTACAAAGACATAAGACCATGTGAACCCATTGTAAGGGACCCACCCAGGTTCTTGGGAGGGGTTTGTGGGAGTGAGGGTCCCCAAAAGCTGCCTCTGTCCAATGGATGCTTTTCCCCGGAGTATGATAGTGATTCACACTTTTTCTTTTTCTTTTTCTTTTTTAATTCTTTTTTTTAATGTTTATTTACTTTTGAGAGAGAGAGAGGAGAGAGAGAGAGAGAGAGAGAGAGAGTGAGCAAGGGAGGGGCAGAGAGAGGGAGACATAGAGTCTGAAGCAGGCTCCAGGCTCTGAGCTGTCAGCACAGAGCTTGAGACGGTGCTTGAACTCATGAACCATGAGGTCATGACCTGAGCCGAAGTCAGATGCTTTGAACCACCTAGGCGCCCCCATACTTTTCTTTTCAAAGGAAGGTAAACAAAGGTGGCTGTGTGCAGATGAGCTAGAGGAGAGGCAAGGTAAGAGTTTTCTTTTTTTAAAAAAACATTTTAAAAGTATTTATTTATTCTGGGGAGACAGAGAGACAGAGTGCAAACATGAGAGGGGAGAGGAGCAGAGAGGGAGACAGAATCCGAAGCAGGCTCCAGGCTCTGAGCTGTTAGCACAGAGCCCTACATGAGGCTCAAACCCACAAAGCGTGGGATCCTGATCTGGGCTTAACTGACTGAGCCACCCAGGCACCCCTCAAGGTAAGAGTTTCAGTGACGAAGTCACCATCTGGATGTTGTGAAACGGATCTGGGGAGAAGTCACCCAATTTGGTGATCAGTTCTTCATGGAGAAGTGAGAGAAGGGAAGTCTTACATGAGAAGGATCAGTGAGATTAGGAATTTCTCCTGCCTCACTTCTTTCTTTCAAAATTTAAATGTTCTAAATCCCTATCTTCTAAGATCCTATTCTGCTTTCAAAAGTAATATGTGGTCGGTATATCTGTACTCCCATATGAATTAAAGCTCATAAAGAGGATAATGCTCCTGGAACAGGTGTGAACTTTTAGTGCTTATATCCTTCCTTTTTGTTCTCCAGTTCAAAGGCATAACCTTCTTTTCCTGTGCCTCAGTTTCCCTAAAAAGGAGATGGACTAAGATCCTAGTCCCGTCTAAATGTCTGTGTTTCTCTGAATCCTAATTATGGAGGTTTCTTATTGATTCCTTGCACAAGAAGTAACTCATTTCATTCATCGGATGAGGTGAACAGCTTTGTATCTATTGGTATTGTTAAAGTAAGCAAATACTTCGTATTTTCTGAGACTTTGTATTTCTCCTTTATAAAGAATTGGCGTTTTGAGACTCCCACTCTGGTAATGGGAAAAAGCATCTCCTATAAAGACAACTTCAGCCATATGCCTTGAACAGGATTTTAGTTTGTAGTTGAAGAGATATATTTTGGCAAAAAAAAAAAAAAGTTGGTCTAGTACTTTATTAGCTCCGGAACTTTGAGCAAATTACTATAACTTTTTGAGTCTGAATTTGTTCCTCTGTAAAACAGAAATGATAGTAGCTATCTTAAAGGAGTGTTTTGAGCATTAAATGATGTCATGTGTGTGAAAGGAACTTAGCCGAGTATCTGGAACATAGTTATTGCCCCATCAAGGTCATTTTCACCACCATCTTGAGATCCGAGTGCCTCATGGAACACTGACATAGGATTTTTAAGTGGCCTTTTCTTTCCTTTCCTTTTTTCCCTAACTCCTTTCCTTCTTTCCTTCCTTCATTTCTTTTTTTCTTTCTTTCCTTCCTTTCTTTTGCAGTATACCCAACATCAATGTATCAGTTTGGGGAATAATTCCTTCTCTACCCAACTTTCTGGGTGGGACTGTGATGCAGGCCTCAACTGTCTAAATACTCTACTCCTTGTCTGTCCACAGTGATGGATATGCCAATGACTTGGTCAATGACTATTGTGCCCAAGTATTCTGAGGAAAAGATATTCTCTTTTGATTGAGCTTTTAAAGCTGATAGGATGTGAGTTTAGAAAGCTGATGGCCCCCTCAGGGGGAGACTCCATCTGAAAATGGAATTAACACAAGAGAAAAATGACCCAGGAGGTGAAGAGAGACAGATTTCTGATGCCTCTGTGCCTTTGGATAAATCCACTCCTGAAATGAGAAGGCTCCTGGATTTCCTAGTTATAGGAGGCAATAAATAGCTTTTGTTATTTGAGCCAATATTAAGTTGGATTTTGACTCTTATACCTGAAAGAATCATGCCTAATTTAAAGTTAAAACTTCTTTTTTCTTTCTCCCCACTCACATGGGAGGCTGGACTGGCCTTTGGTCCACTCTCACAGTTGGAGGCTTTCAAAGTAAACACATACACCAAGAAGACAGACAACCATAATAATTAATGGATCATATAGCTCAGTGTTAGGGATTTTTAGTAATAGTTCGATGAGTTTTTAAAAATAATTTCAGTTAAGATGTGACCTTAAAACTGAAACTCATTTGAGAAATGTCAGAAAGGGATTCAGGATAGATCTGTTTAGGCCTTCTAATTTTAACAGGCTGTGTTCATGGGTTAATATGGTACAAAAGAACCAGTAAGTTGTGGTTAGGAAAAAAAAAAGAGACCATTGTTTGCAGACACCAGCTGCTCGGCACTTTCTTCATCATGTGTACTTATTGTGTGAAGGGCAAGGGTGTCATGGGCAGCAATCAGGCATGAGTGTTGAAGCAGGTCACAGAGGAAGGGTCCATAAGCAACCAGTCATTTGGGGCAGTGTGGACAAGAGGAACCCTAAGGCATCACACCCTACAGAATAAGTACTACATTCAAGTTGTGTGTACTCGCTTAGTTCCAGGAAAGCATTCTTTCATGTTAAATTAATGTGGTTAAACTGTATTTTCACTTTGCTTTATTTGTATTTAATTTGTAAACTTGTTCTTATAAGTGCTTCATTAATTTGGTTTTAATAAGAGTTTCATAAGAAGCATATCCACAGTTTTATGCTTGTGCATTTTATCAAAATGATCTAAGTCAATATCGGAGAATATTTCTTCTTCTAAAAGAATAGTATTCATGTCGGGTTCTGCGCTGACCCTGCAGAGCCTGCTTGGGATTCTCTCTCTTTCTCTCTCTCTCTCTCTCTCTCTCTCTCTGCTCCACCCCTGTTTGCACTCTCTCTGTCTCTCTCAAAATAAATCTATAAATAAAACTAAAAAAATTTATAAAAAAATGATAGTATTGACTACCTATGAAGTGGTCCTGCCTCCCCTCTTCCCCCACCAAAAAATTAATAATAATAAATATAAAATAAATCAAACCTGAATCTGATCAAGTTTCTGGATCCAACTGTCAATTTACAGGGAGTCTAGAGCAAAAGAAGCATGTTAAACAACAAGGTTGAGGTGCAATTGTGGGAAGCTCTTTGGTTTTCCAAAACAAATAAGTTACCGAAAAATGAATTGAAGGTGATATCTATAGAATTTAAAAATGTGAAAACAATACCAAGCAATCATGTATTTGGACCTTGTTATGGTCTTTTTTAAAAATTAAAAAATGAGGGAGTCTGGGTGGTTTAGTTGGTTGAGCCTCTAACTCTTAAATTTGGCTAAGGTTATGATCCCAGGATTGTGGGAATCAAGCCCCACATCGGGGTTCTCTCTCTCTCTCTCTCTCCTTCTGCCTCTCTCCACTGCTCATCCTCTCTCTCTCTCTTTCTCTCAAAAAATTAAAAAAATATATAAAATGAACTGAAAAAATAGTTTTAAGACATTCGTGAGAAAATTGGAGATTTGAGTGCTATCTGGATGTTTAATGATGTCAGGCAATTGTGGGGGCTGTTGTTTGGTAGGATAGCACTATTAAATGTGTTAAAGAAGGGAGTATTCTTGTCCTTTGGGGTAGACACTGTGATATTTATAGGTGAGAAGAAGTTCATATTTTCTTTAGGATACTATTAAAATGATGAAATAAATCTAACTGTACTGTAGTAACAAGTTTTAAAACTTGGTTTTATTAGTTCTAGGTTAAAAGGTGGAAATATTGAAATAGACAATAAATAATTTCCCATAGTCAAAAAAATTAAAGAAAATTTCATTCTTCTCTAGGAGCCTGATGTTTAAGTTATTACAGAAATGGGGACACATACGTCAAATCTAGTCAACTATAAACATATAGTATAAAACCATTAAAATTCTTATAAATGAAGTTATAAGGCCACACACACACACACACACACACACACACACACACATTATATTTTTCCAGTTTGGGAAACCCTGAGTTATCCCATACTTACTTGTTGGCTAATTCTGTACAGGAAGTGTCTTAAAACAATAAACATCAGGAAAACTGGCCCCCTATCTGTTTTGGTGTAGCTCATAAGCTAAGAATGGAATTTATAATTTTAAATAGTTGAAAAACATCAAAAGGAGACAAACTTCCAGTTTTAAATATGTCCTGGGGATGTAATTTACAACATGGTGACTGTAGTTAACAATACTGTATTGTGTATTTGAAAGCTGCTAATAGAGTAGATCTTAAAAGCTTTCATCACAAGAAAAAGAATCAGTAACTATGTGTGGTGAGGATGTTAACCAGATTTATTGTAGCGATCACTTCACAATACATACAAATATTGAATCATTATGCTGCACCCCTGAAACTAATATAGTGTTATATGTCAATTGTATCTCAATGAACCTTAAGAAATACCAAAAGGAAAATATTATTTGGTGATATATACCGTCACCAAATTGTATGATATACTAATGTCAGCGTCTATCAGTGCAGTTTTTGTTTGCATATTGTCTATTGTCGCTTTCGACAACAGAGATGGCAGAGCTGAGTTCTTGCTACAGAGATGGTGTGGCCTGCCGAGCCTAAAATATTTACTCTCTGACCCTTTACAGAAAAGTTTGTCAACAGCTGCTCTGATGACAGAACTGAGGCTTGGGGATGTGAAGTGTCTAGTGTAAAGTTGCATGGAATCACAATTCAAATCTAGGTCTTATAACTCTAGATACCCTTTGGGTATGGTTTTTCCATTAAGTCTTTCAATAATCGAAAGAGCCTATGACATATGTACCATATTTGGGGAAAACTGAAACACGGATTAGTTAAGTAACTTTACTGAAGTTCCATTCAGAATGAGACAGAGCCAGGCTGGGGACCCAGACAGCCTGGCTCTTAAATGCTGTACACTATTCTGTCTCTCCCAGTGGGGGAACCAAAAGGCCCAGAAAGGACCCACTGAGTGGTTTCATGGTTCTAATCTACTCACCCGTCTCTGGAGCTTAGTGATATAAAGTTGATCATTCTGCTATCTTAAGCCTGAATTCTCCCCCCATCCACGAATACAGTTGACCCTTGAACAACGCAAGTTTGAACTGTACAGAACCGCTTATGTGCAGATTTTTTCCAATATGGTACTGTAAATTTATTTCTTCTTCCTTATTATTTTGCCATTTTCTTTTCACTAGCTTACTAGTTTGTTGAAAGGATAGAGTATATAATACATATACCATATGAAGTATGTGTTACTCAACTGTTTATGTTAACAGTAAGGAATTGCTCAAGAGTAGGCTATTAGTAGTTAAGTTTTTTGGAAATCAAAAGTTACATGTGGATGATTGACTGTTGGTGAGGGTGTTAGTGCCCCTAATCCCCATGTTGTTCAAGAGTCAACTACTTCATGACAGTGAAATAATCAATCTTCCCTTACAACCATTCTTTAAACACCGTACATAGCCATTAGTATTTCTTTTTTTTTAATTTCTTTTTTTAATTTACACCCAAGTTAGTTAGCATATAGTGCAACAGTGATTTCAAGAATTGATTCCTTAATGCCCCTTACCCATTAAGCCCATCCCCCCTCCCATAACCCCTCCAGTAACCCTCTGTTTATTCTCCATATTTAACAGTCTCTTATGTTTTGTCTCCCTTTCTGTTTTTATATTATTTTTGCTTCCCTTCCCTTATGTTAATCTGTTTTGTATCTTAAAGTCCTCATATGAGTTAAGTCGTATGATACTTGTCTTTCTCTAGCCATTAGTATTTCTTATTTAAATTTACAAAACCCTGGGCCCATCTCAGTCCTACTGAGTCACTGCCATGACAGAGTTTGGGAGTGGATATTTTTAAAAAGCATGAACCAGTAATGAGGAAAATTTGCAAATGCTAGCCTGGAACATACTAAATCTTCCTCAAATGAGGGGTACCTGGCTGGCTTAGTTGGAAAAGCATGAAACTCAATCTTGGGGTCATGAGTTTGAGCCCCACATTGGGTGTAAAGATTACTATCAATAGATCAATAATCACTCAATCTTCCTCAAATGCCTATTGAATTGTATCAAGAAATTCAGACCACAGTAATTATGACAAGGTCGACATTATGAACCTCTGTGCATATTATACACCATAATTCAGAAATAAGTCTATATGTCACTATTTGAAAAGCTCCTTGAATGCTGTTAAAAATAACCTCTCATGGGACATCTGGTGGCTCAATCAGTTAAGGATGGGACACTTGATTTTGATCTCAGGCTTCAGTTAGTGAGATCAAACTCTCCATCAGGCTTATGCTGACGGTGTGGAGCCTGCTTGGGACTCTCCCTCTCTGCCCTTCCCCTTGCTGATGCATGTGCATCTCAAAAGAAATACACTTAAAAAATAAACTTGCACATAACAACAAAATACATTTATTGCTGAAAAGAAGAAAATAAAAATCATACTTACTGCTTCTACCCAGACACAAACTGTTAATCTCCTAATATTTTGATGTGTACTCACAATCCTTTCTTGATTGAATTAGTACAATTCTATTGAATTCTTAAAATACCATGTAGTTATTTTGGGTTACAGTTGTGGGAAGGGATTTCACTTGGGTTTCAGATTTGTTACTCTCTTGGAAGTGTTTAGATAAAGAGCCAAGAAATACACTGTTGCTCCTATGGGAACAGAAGAGCTAGTGAATATTAATTACTATTTAAAACCTTGAGTTTAAATGATGAGACTTGGACAGAGCACATTCAGATTATTTGGATTTATTCTTTTTGTTGCTTTTTTGTTACTGTGACATTAGCCTTTAATGAAATCCTTTTCTTTTTAGCTCTTTGCCAACTGGTCATCCACCAGACCACTGTTGATGTCATCTTTGATGGATCCATCGACACTGAAGCCCACACACTGGGCAGTCCCGAGGATTGCTTTAATTGATGCTAGAGAATTCTCTGCATAAAGACCAATGGTGCATCTGTCATGTGCTTCTGACAATATCATCAAAGATGATAGTTCCAGGATTTAAAAAAAAAAGGATGATAGTTTCATTGTATTTAATGTGTAACTGTCCCTTTCTGTTGGGTGGTTCCAGAGTTTTGATGGCCAGGGCAGAGGAGGAAGGTGCTACCTAATTTTGGGTCTTTCTATTCTGAAGGATCAATTTCATTGGAATCCAGATGCTTCCAGTTGCTGATTCCCTTGGCAATGTTGATGTCACCACCAGGTTTTCTCAAGAGGCACTTAGTGGTTGATTTGGAAGCCAGTGCTGATGTGGTACACACTTCCTTATTGTCATAGACAGGATGCACAACTTTGATTTCCTTGGGGTGTCGTGATAAATATGGCTAGTGTCAGATGAACCTGGATGCCAGACCATTGAAGAAAGTTTTACTTCTGTCTCCTCCAAGTCAGAAGTTGAGAGTCAGACACTGTTAATGAAATAATTCAGTTGGATATTTCATACAGAGTTTATCTGGTGTAGCGGAAATAGCATGAACCTCCAATTAGAATACTGGATCGTATCTGGATTCTTTATTCCCTACATACCATTTACCCTTAAGTCTGTTACTTAAATTGTCTGAGTCTCAGTTTGTTCACCTGTCAAATAGGGATGACAATATTGACCATGATTATGTTACAGGATTACAGGGAAAATGAAGATGAGGTAGTGGATAAGACTCTTGATAAATTAGAATGCATTATGGAAGTTGATATTAACCATAAAATAATATCAAAGCAGTAATAATTCCTGAAAAGATTTGCAGTTAAGAAATGCAAATAGGTTTACAGGTGAATGCTCCAATCGTCTGAATCTGTGCAGCTTATTGCTGTGAATATCCTAACAAATTAGCCTTTTATTCATTAGATCAAGGGAACCTGCTAAGTCTTTTACTTAGTTATTTAACCTTCTTTGAGCAGCTTTAGGATTACAGGAAAAAACAAATGCAAAGCAGAGTTCCCATATACCCGCCCAATACTTCTTCCATTTATTTCCCTGAATATTTGCATCTTTCATTAGTGTGGTACATTTGTTACAGTCGATGAGCCAATATATATATTATTAACTAAAGTCCATAGTTTAGGTTAGGGTTCACTCTGGGTTTTGTACATTTTGTGGATTTTGACAAAAGTATAATGACCTGTATTCACCATTATAGTATCATTCAATATAGTTTCACAGCCCTAAAAGTCCTACCTGCTTGACCCTCTCTGCCTCTCCCGAACCTCTGGCAACTATGGACCATTTTACTGTCTTCTTAATTTTGCCCTTTCCAGAATGTCTCATTGCTGGAATCATGCAGTCTGTAGCCTTTCCAGATTGGCTTTTTTCACTTAATACTATACATTTAAGGGGCATCTGAGTGGCTCAGTAGTTTGAGCATCTGACTCTTGATTTCAGCTCAGGTCACAATCTCACAGGTCATGAGTTCGAGCCCTGGGTCGGGCTCTGTGCTAACAGTATGGAGCCTGTGTGGGATTCTCTGTCTCCCTCTCTCTCTCTGCCCTTCCCTGCTCATGCTCTCTCTTTCTCTCAAAAATAAATAAATAAGTAAATAAACAAATAAACATTAAAAAATTAATGTACACTTAAGTTTTTTCCATGTCTTTTTTTGGTTTGAGTGCTCATTTCTTTTTATCACTGAATAATATTCTCCTTTCTGGATGTACCACAGTTTGTTTATCCATTCATTTTCCAAAGGACATCTTGTTTCCTCCAAGTCCTGGCAAAATTATGAGTAAAGCTGCTGTAGACACCTGGGTGCAAACTTTTGTGTGGATAGAAGTTTTCAGCAACTTTGGGTAAGTACCAAGGAGCGTGATTACTGGATCGTACGGTAAGAGTTCACTTAGTTTTGTAAGAAAGTGCCAAACTGTCTTCCAATGTGGCTGTGACATTTTGCATCCTCATCAGTACTGGGTGTTGTCAGTGTTTAGGTTTTGACCATTCTAATATGTGTGCAGTGGTCACTCATTGTTGTTTTAATTTGTAATTCTCTAATAATATATGGTGTTCAACAGCTTTTCATATGCTTATTTGCCATCTTTGGTGAGGTGTCTGCTCAGATCTTTTTCCCATTTTTTAAATTGGGTTGTTTATTTTCCTACTGTGTAAAGAGGTCTTATATTTTGGATACTAGTTCTTTATCTGGTATTTATTTTGCAAAGGCTATTCTTCCTATGTATGGCTTGTCTTTGCATTCTCTTAATATTTGTTTTTCTTTAATTATTTAACCTCAACATCACCATCTAACTCTTTTAAAGTACTACTGACCTTAAGGTTTATGGCTATTAAAAGGGATGAACAATTCTAATGCTCCATTCCTTTTCACCATTGACTGGTTTTGCGGTCGAGCACATTTGTAGATGGGATCAAGTCATCAAGCCCATCAGTGGCTCCATCTCAAACCTCACGTTCTTAACCGGGATCATTGCTGCTATCAACTGAGAGTTAGTTTGCTGTCTGTCCAAGTTGGCTGGGTCTTGCTGAGCTGATTGGAGCTGCCGACATTTTTGCTGACTGGAGTCATGCTATCTTTGCCAGTTTGCTGGAATAGACACAGACACCGATTGGGTCACGCTGAAGACATTCCTGTCTTGTGAAGCAAGTCTGTTTGTATTTTAGGTTTGCCAGGACTAATGAATTAAAACATTTGGACTCTCCACAACTTGCTGTTTATCAATGCCTCTGACAGGAGGAGGGTTTTCTTTTGCACTTGCTTTTTCTAGAAGCATGACAACATCCTGGCTGTTGGAGAGGCAAGGAAAGGAGAGAGGGGTTGTGGAGGGAAGCGGAACAGGAGGCCCGTGGGACGCAGGGGTCTGGGGGAGAGCAGGTAGCAGTGAGCTGCCCTGACAGCTGTCATTGCTCCTCAGATTGTCAGTGGCTGCTATGCAGCAGGTGCAGCCTGCTCTCTTACTAGGTCTTCACTCCACAAAGGCAACGACTGGCCAAGGCAGCGGCTGGCCCTGGATTACACAAGTGCAGACACTCAACTAAGTGAGGTAAGGCCAACAGGTGTGAAAACTGAACTAAACGCTGGGCGCACCGGCAACTGAACCAAAGCTCTGATACAGCCCAGCCGAGGACTCAGTGGTCCATTTCCCCCAGGGGGTGTGATGAAAAGGCAAGTTGGTTTAGGGGCTCTCCTGGCCGACTCCGTGTGGAACTCAAAATCTACCCCACTTGGCTGCTGTCATCCTTCCTGACGCAGACAGATGTTCTTGGTTGTGTGGAGGGGAGGGGCTCTAATGAGCTGTGCTTATCAATTTCATTTCCTGGTGCTGGAAATCTGGAGGCAAATTTTCACCTCTTGTGCTTTGTTTCTTGGTGCAGGAAAGCGATGGGAGATGTAGTCAAAAGAGGAGCGCTTTTCATCCTTAGATGTTAGGATAAAATGGTTTGGTGATGGTACAGTGCATAACAATAAGACTTTTTCTTTTAGCTGCAACTTTAAGGGGCTTTTTATTGTTTGTTTTGTCAAATTTGAGACAGTCTGTTCTAGTCCCTAGGAACAGGTGGTTAACAAGATGGTTGATTCTAAGCAGAGGCGACTACACAGAAATGTATGTCAGAGCTAAGATAAAACAAATCCTGAGTCAAGTAACAGCAATTTTATATTACCCTTTTCTTAAGTTGAATGTTTCGTGTTATTACTTTTTTCTAACTTTGAGCGACATGACTCGGAGGGCTTTATGGTTCATTGCTATTTGTAGTTTTAAATGAATGGGCCAAATATGATTCTAACTGGGTGATAAACAGCGTGGGTTTTTCTCCAGAGCTGGACTAGGTGTTTAATATAAGCTTGTTCTCTTTCCATATCCTGGGTAGGACGATTCCATATGTATGTATGTCTAAATATACATGTGTGTGTATATAAATATATGTATGCATTCGTGTCTGCTCTATAAATAAGTGTAAAAACAAAATTCACTGTTCTAGACACTATTTTTAGATTCAGAAAAGTTATGGGAAAGAGTCAGAAACCTTGCTCTGAGAAAATGTCCTGCTAAACAGTTCCCAGAATCTCGCAGAGGATGGTTAAAGAGATGATTTATATTTTGCCATTTTTAGAGACCTTTTCCTTAAAACATCATTCCGTTTTTGGTTTACTGCTTACATGACAAGGAAAGTAGAGAGTTTCGGGAAGCATGATTAAAAATAGAAAAGTTGCATATATGTATTCAAATAATGAAGATATAATATATGTATAACAATATCTTCTCCTTAGTCCCTTGAACAAAAATTATCAAATATCTTGGTTAAAATGTATTTGTGCTAAGTTCTATTATTAGAACTAGAAAAGATTTATGTATTTTTGCCCATCCTAACTCATTGGTAGGATGTTTTCCCATTCATTCTATCTTTGTTTATTAATTCAATGATAATTTAACACATACATCAATAGGACGTTTTTAAGTTCTGTCTTTTGCTTGTATCATACATTGTTAAGATGTACAACCTGAGAAATGTTTCATATATTTACATGTAGTTAATTAGACATTCAAAGCACATAATATTTATAATATAACTGTAAGATATTTAAAAATAGTCTTGGTATTCTTGAAATGGCTCCATGATACTCATTCTTTACCATTCAATAATTCAGATCAATAATTCAGGTCCAATTTAGGCATTTGAGTGTGAAAAGCTAATCTAATATGAAGCCGTCTAATGCCCTCTTAGGACTTCTTCATCCTCCTCAATTAAAAATAAAACACTATATAAGACCTTGAAGGGCCAGGGCTGGACCAGAACAGTGTGAAGGGATACTTAAAAAGTGAGGTGGGTGGAGATTTTGCTGCATCTTGTATATTTTATTCTAGATGTGTATTTCCAAAACAATTTTTCTATAAGCTAGAAAAAGAATTTTAAATGGGGCAGGTGGCATACTTTCCATGTAGGGGAAGAAAGCTAGGGACTAGGAGTATCTTCAAAATAAGAAAGTAATGCTTACTAACTTTCCAAGGTCCTCTGAATATTTGAAGGATGACTTGGGTAAATGACAATGGCTCTCTTTTGTCCTCACAGCTGGAAGACCCAGGGGAAGGCCAAGGCTCAGGTGCCCACATGATCAGCACAGCCAGGGTACCTGCAGATAAGCCAGTACGCATCGCTTTCAGCCTCGATAATGCCTCAGGTATGCTCTGCCCCCAGGGAAAGGGTCACCTCTTTACCATCATCTTTTCCTGTTCCACAAAGGGTGTTTAAAAATGCATGCCTGGCATGACCTAATGAGAGGCGTGTGATTTTTCATCATGGCTTGTTTGAGTGTGGCCTCCAGAAATGCCTCTGGTAATGCTTCCCCCATTTCCAGTCATTGGTTGTTTTAGCACATTTCTTCCTCCTTTTTACTTTCCCCATTTAACTTTCTTTTATTATAAAATATGTGGTGCTATAACAACTTCTAACGATTCCAATGTATGTCATTGTTGAAACTGTGTGAGGAAACATTTATAGAAGTGCTGGCAGTTGGTTAGGTAATATAAAAATATCACTGTCCGGGTTCCAGCAACATTTCCTGGAGCCCAGGTTCCAAATGCTGGTTTCCCACTGGTGCTCCCACACTTCCGGCTGAATCAACAGATTTCAGCCGGAGTGATGGATGGGACAGGTGAGGCAGACCTTCCCGAAATAGTAAGGTCTGAGGTGGAGCTGCCATACTTAGAGCCCTTTGTCATGGCTCCCTTCAGTGACCTCTTAACACACATATTGCATTACACCACCTATGACGGCGACCTCAGGTGGTGTGAGGTCACAGACGTGAGAAGGGGAATGCTTGGAACTCTTTCACTGGCATCAGCCTTCGCTCTCAGTCTGTCGTCTGTTAAAATCATGTAATCACGTGCTCAAACAACATTAGCATGTACACCTTCATTCTTTTGAGGGCTGATTCTGTTTATCAATCAATCAATCAATCAATCAGTCATCTCTTTTTCTTGCTACCATGCCCATGTAGGAGTAATATTTTAAAAAGTAATAATTGGAAAGGAGCAAGTTTATCCCTAAAATAATGCAAAGCAAGGATCCGGGCTCTGTGAGGTCTGACATGACACAGTCAGGCCAGGCTTTACTACACCAGGTGATTTGGGTGGTGGGACATCTGGTCCCATTTTCCTGGATCCTGCAGCTCCCAGTGGAGGATTTGTTCCAGGGTAAGAAGAAGTGAAGCCTGACTCTACATCATCTGTTCTCTTGACCCTTTTCCCATGGCCTGCTGTTGTCCTATATCTCTATTCAGGGGTTGCCTTAACGTACAGCGGTGAAGGGAAATGCTCCCAATAGGCAAACCAATCCATCCTAACAAAGAAATGACAACTAACATTAATTGTATTTCTCTTTTGTAGTAGGGAATACCTACTGCAGGGAATAACCATGCAATGTAGGCATTAGTATTGCCGAGTTACAGACACAGAGCTTGAGGTCCAGAGACCACACTGTTAGTAGGTAACAGAGTTCTGATTTAAACTCAGGTCTCTAGACTTATGAATCTGAACTCTATTATTTTATATCACTTCACTGGAAAGAAAAAGAAAAGCCACTCCTGCTTTTATGCATTTCATAAATGCAGGATTTTGAGGAATAGTTCATGCTTGAGTGGCTAGCTTTCAAGACAGGTACATGTAAGCCCCCAAATCCAGGGAGAAAGAAGTATAATTTTCTTCCTTATGATTGTGTCCCAGAACAAGTCTTAGTATAGTCAACAGCCTTACAAGGAAAATTTTAGTAGATAAACTTGTTTATTCCAAGCAATATTATTGTATCATAATTTCAGACGAGACAAACAAATGTACCGTTTCCTTTTCTTTATTTTAACAGAATTTAATTTATGTACAGAAAAGAGCCATGAAGAGGTGGATCTTGATATTTGGGCTGCATGAATAGACTCTTCCTTGAAGTACAAGACATGCAGTTGTAATTAATTTGCCACCATCCTTTGAATGATATTGGCCCCTGACTGGGAGCTTGAGTGTGTTTTTTATCAGTTAATTTAGACTGATTTGTTTTAGTCTTTCAAATGTCCCAGGAATGCCCACTTTTTTTGATACGGTAGCTTCAAAAAGGGGTCGTCATTTATTTCAAGTAGTTCCACAAAAAGATGCTTAGGAAGATTTATAAAGAAATTGCTAAAATTAAAATTTTTGGTCCTATGATCTGTGTGTCCTCGTATCTCTAAAAAGGCATCTAACTAGAGAATCCAGGGCAGGATTGGGTCCCTGTGTTTCTCAGCTTTTCTTAAAATAATCATCTGAGTCCATTCATCAAAGATACATGTTCCCAGGCCCTACTCCTGTATATTCTTATGCAGTAGGTACAGATGGAGGCCCAGCGATCTGTATTTTTGCATGCACACGAAGCTGTGAGAGTACAGAAAGATGCTTTGCAGATATTTGGAGACACTGCCTCTGCATTCTTGAATAAGGAGCAAGTGGACTGTCACACTGAGCAACACTTGCCGTCACACACACACTGTGCATGCCTTTTGAATTCCAGTGCATTCTAGACCACACATTTAGGGGGAAGCAAAAGAAGACATCCTAGACTTCCATGGTAAATGGGGAAGTGAAGATGGAATTTGGGGAGGTGTTTCCATATTCATGGCTTTATTGCTGAGGGGTAAGCAGAGTCCATGAGAAAAGAGACATCTTTGTTAATATTAATTAATTTATTTCTTGTGAGCCTAATACAGTTATATTAAGTTTTATTAAGCTTTCTTTGCATATTTTTGTATATCTTGCACATTTTTCTGAGATGATTTGGTGTAGAGGTTAAGGACACAGGCTTTGGAATCAGGAAGATGTGATTTCTAGACCCACCTCCATCACTATTTCTTTGATCTTGGTGAAGTCACTCAATTTTGCTGAACTTCAGTTTCCCACAAGGTGTATATAGTGATAATTCACACAGTTGTTGTAAGAATTAAATAACACTAGGTAAAACATTTAGCATGGTGCTTGATACCAATTATGTACTGGTCCTTGTATCTATGATAATTGATTCTGGAGTATTAAGGAAAATATAAACCACTGAAGCAATTTTATGTCCCACCTATATCTCCCACATCTACTTAATGTCAAGGTAGGGCTTATAGGTATAAATGACCTGTGATTATTTAGGGACTAGTTATCCAATTGGTGGATTGTGGGTATCCCTGCCTCGCCTCTTATCAATGAGCTGAACTTAGTTTCGATGCTTCCAGCACTCTGCCAAAGGTGGCTGAGATGTGCAAAAGAGGAGTGTCGCATGATCTCTCCTATGGGTTTCATAAGACAAAGAGATTTGGGGAAATATATGTGTTACCAGGAGCAGATGGGAACAGCTTCTTGGGAGATGTGATAGTCAGCCTGGTCTTGCAGATGGGTAGGGTATTGAAAAGCATTATAGGAAAGGTACCATTTCTGGGTACCAAGTACAAAAAATGAGGGCTATCCAAGTGTTAACAATTCTTCCTTTTCCTCCCAAACAGAAAGACTGAGCAAAACCTAAGAGTCAGGAAGAGCATGATATAGTCAAGAAATAGTAAAATTCTTGTCAACTGGAGCAGAGGTGCAGAGGTCTGAACGGAGGAAGAGTAGCATACCATTTAAATGAGCCCTGCTTTGAGCCTTACATTGAATATCATCTGTTTACATAGCCATAGACTAAAGTTAACAATATAATCCTAAAAGTTCAACAACAGAGTTTGGAATTGATCAGAAACAATCGAGTGCCAAAAGTTCTTGAGCAAAGGGTTGATAGGATGAAACTAGTAAATGTTCCATTGGTGGCATATCTGGAATATGTAGAGATGAGAGAATGGATGAGGCTTTTTATAATGGTACAGAGACAAAGTACTGATGCCCAGATCGGACAACAAAATGACATCACTGAATTCAGAGTACACTATGAAGGAAGAGTTGAAAGGAACTCGGTGAGAGGGAGGCAAACCATAAGAGACTCTTAAACACAGAGAACAAACTGAGAGTTGGTGGAGGGATATTGGGTGGGGGATGGGCTAAATGGGTGCTGGGAATTAAGGAGGGCACTCATTGGGATGAGCACTGGGTGTTATATGTAAGTGATGAATCACTAAATTCTACTCCTGAAATCATTATTACACTATATGTTAACTAACTTGGATTTAAATAAATTTAACAAATTATAAAAAAAAGAAGAAAATCATAGCACCAAGACTCAAACAAGGGTCTCTTTGACACGATTCCTTCAAACAATACCACATTGCCCTTGGTGGGCTAGAAGCATTGCAATTTATTAACCTACCTCCTTTTGGATACATTGCATAAAGTGATTGGAAAGAAACCAAGGGTTATAAATGCAAATCTTTCTATCTCTCACAAAGTGTGCATGATTTTCTTAAACCAGTCTTATTCTATGTAGCAAGAAATTGCTAAAGGATGGGGGATAGTGGTAAAGCTTAATACCAAGAAATTCTACAATTGCTTTTTTTAAAAAAAGGACTTGGTCCTGGCAGATGGGTGAGTTTATCATTGTTTATTGATAGCAGAATGAGCCACAACATTCCAAATAGACCCTGGACCTCTAGGAGCTTAAATAAAGGAAGCGAGTTTTTTTTTGGGGGGGGGGAGAAGCTCTTTAAAATACAATCACCTCTTCTTGCTTATCATCAGAACCCTTTGTTAATTAACACTTAGCTAACCATAATTCCTGGAGGCAGCAATGACTATCTTTAATAAGCTAATGATTTAATTGACATTATTTCCAAACTGGGAATTCCAAAGAGTTAACTTTCTAAACTGGGACATTCATGGAGTTAGTTTTCCCAGTAGAAAATATGCAGAAGAGAAACATGAATCCCATCACTTGGGTTATTAGAGAATCACTGGAGCTTCTCCAATTGGAGAGAATTTAGAGTTGGACTGACATGAGGATTTCATGCTCATTACTTGAGAGTTTTCTTTATTTCAGTCAAGCTATGAAATCTGGTACATTTAAGCATGAATTTAGACCTTGACTCCGGGGTTTATTGTTGTTGTTGTTGTTGTTTTTATTTTTTATTTAGAAAGAGTCAAGGATACTAGTATCAGCCCAAGATGGTAGCTTTCAACATTTTGTTTTTAAAAAATTCTTTCAAGTAGGGTGTCTGGGTGGCTCAGTTGGTTAAGCATCTGACTTTGGCTCAGGTTATGATCTCACAGTCTATGAGTTTGAGCCCCACACTGAGCTCTGTGCTGACAGCTCAGAGCCTGGAGCCTGCTTCAGATTCTGTGTCTCCCTCTCTCTGTCCTTCCCCTGCTTGCATTCTGTCTCTTTCTCTCTCCCTTGTTAATAAACAAGCATTAAAAAAAAATAAAAAATTCTTTCAAGCTATTAGAATTTTTCTTATCTGGGTATAAATTAATCACATGACATTTAGTTAAAAAAATACAAGACCCATTCTGTTGGTGTCTCTTAGAAGTCACACTATTCTCATGTATGTTTGTGTGGCAGCTGCCATTGTGTGGAGCAGCGGAAATAGCTCCCATTGCATCTAACTGGGCATTGTGTGACGGTCTAGTGTGCACGTGCAGAACTGGTTCTCAGCAAAATTGTGATGCAGGGAAGTGTCTGTTGTCATTGTTGCTTTTCTTCAACATTTTCTATCTGTGGTACCTTTGGGTATTATTTCCCTCTCCCTCCTCAGGGCCCTAATATTTCCTGAATTCTCTTTGCTCCAACCTCTTAGTCCTTCTTCAATGGAAAGACTCTGAAAAACCTCATTCACACTAAATGTTAAATCAATATTGAGGTTTACTTTTAAAAAAATCTCTCTCACGGTGTTCTTGTTTGTTTGTTTTGCATATCCACAGGGGAGTTGGTAGGAAGTCAAGGATTTGCCTCCAATTCTGCCTGGGATGGAGAGCACAGTGGGAGCGGGAGGTAATTGATTCCAAAGTTCAGTCAAGATGTTGCTGCAGTCAAATGTTCTATCCCTGAGCTATCCCCCCAGTCCAGTCAAGATGTCTGGAACAGTGGTGCTCAAATGCTGCTTTGCAGACCTGATCTGGCTTTGGTGAAGTTTTCACTTCTCTGATGTAAAACAAAGGAAATAAGGACATGGAATCCCCCTGGAATTTTGCCAGCCATTGAGGTGAGGATGGCCTTTGGGAAAAGAGTGGCTGGGAGAGACTTTGAACTCTTTCAAGTCACCTTTCCCAACTCTGACCCTACCTCCAAAGCTGCCTCCACACGCTGTGACAACAAGCAGTTGAAAATCCCTCATAGATTGGTGGGAGTGGGGTCTCCTATATTTACATCTTTTACAAAGCACAGAATTGAGAACCATGGTAGAAACTTAATCATCAAATACTATAAAATCAACAATACAACTCAAAAATCTGTAATCATTTTGAGTTTGTTATTCTGATATACAATGAAGGTTCTTTGAGATGCAGTTGGATTTATTAGTTGGTATCTGTTGCTTAAGGCCACAAAGGCGGAAAGGCAGTCAGTGTTTATTGAGAACCTAGATGATTTTACTTGTATCATCTCATCAATTTAGACTGGCAATGACTCTGTGGGGAGATGTTATTAGACCCCTTTTACAGATGTGGACCATTGGCAAAGGGAGGTTAAGTAACTTGCCTCAAATCAAGCAGTTAATAAATAGTAGGAAGGGATTCAAAGACAGGCCCTTCGGGCTGTTTTTCCTTTATTACCCATTTGGAGGTAGGGTTCATGTAATGAGAGACAAGCATGATTGTTTCTGACAGCAAAGAGCTTTCTCAATAGTCATAGGAAATGGAGAAAGGTTAGTTCTGATTTGCTTTTATAGAGTAGGAAAGAAGAAAAGTAGAGGTACGTTTTATTTGGTGGTGTGCTGAGGAATAAATAATACTTCCAACACGTTCTTTTTGAAGCAAATATTTCTTAAAAGCTAAATAAGAAAAAATATTCTTATAAAAGAATAAATTGATAAGAACTATACTAATAGGGGCTAGATGAATGTTTCTAAGAAACACGAAACCTGTCCTTAAGTTGAATCAGATCTCTACATGTGGAGAAATATCATTCAGTCTATTTGATATATGATCTTGTTTGCCTCATAATTAGAGGTACTTGTTGAGGTGATATGATTACTATTAATTATATTGGCAATCTGCTAGATGTCATACCAAATCACGGCCTGCGTCCACATTCATATCTGTCCTTTTAATTTTATGGGTCCTGAAAAATCTAATGTGTTTTAAAGGATTCACATCTCTCATGTTTAACAAGCAGGAAACAAAGTTTCGAAAAGCTTTTGAGATGTCTCAGAATAATGTGATCCTCTAACAAGAACCAAGGTATATAGATTTTTTAAAAAAAATTTTTAACATTTATTCATTTTTGAGAGTGAGAGAGACAGAGCATGAGCAGGGGAGGGGCAGAGAGAGTGGGAGACACAGAAATTGGAAGCAGGGTCCAGGCTCCAAGCTGTCAGCACAGAGCCCGACGCGGGGCTTGAACCCACAGACTGTGAGATCATGACCTGAGCTGAAGTTGGACGCTTAATCGACTGAGCCACTCAGGCACCCTTATATAGATTTTTTTTAATAAAGTTTTTTGATATGTTAGTAATGTGAATTGACAGCCTTATATCACTTATTTCTAAAAATAAAATATGAATCTTGATTTAGATTCAAAATGAAAGTACTCAAAGGCATTTCATGCATGCATTTTTTTACTAATATTTCATATAGAAAGTATTTGCTTTGATAGGGAAATAAAAGGGAAACATTTCTTAAACTCTGAGTTAAATGAAGAAGGGAAATCCATGAGACGTGAGGTTGTGGCTGCACGAGGGAAATCTCTCTTAACTGGCATGGGGATAACTAAGTAATCAGAAGTAATGATTCTCACTCTGCCTACTGTCTGTATTATTCAGATGAGGAACAATACCTTCAACCCCCACTGTCATACACATACTCTCATATGTACATATCCTTGCCCCCCATTACTCCTTTGGTTGGGTTTATGGTTAAAAGGAACAGAGAAAGTAAATTCAGTTATAGTAAGCATTCATTATTATTACTGATTATTTTCTAGGTACCAAGTTTTAGGCTAAATGAATTGGCATATACATTCCTTTACTAATAACAAGTTTCTGAGGCAGGGAATATCATGCCCATTTTGCAGAGAAGAAACCAAGTCTCAAAGAGAGTATGTAGACTGTTCAAGTTAAAAGGTGGCTAACCTGAGCCCTATAGAATGTTGCACTGACCCTCTTTGCTGTTAGTGGTTAGGAACCTTCACGGGTGAATAGTTCCAGGAAAATTTTTGCATGAGTCTTGGCACATGTACCCATTGCCCGAACTCATTTGCCTCATAAGTTTGTTCCTGGTGCCCTGAAGGATGATCTCCAAGACACTCATGGCCAGGATATCTACACAATTTGCAGAGGCATGGTGCAAAAAGTGCAAGGCTACTTGTCCACAAATGATTGAGAATTTCAGGTACTATGGCTAGAACATTGAGCCAGGATCAGGGTCCACCTGGGGGAATGGCTCTGTGTGTCTACACAGACATAAGCTCATGGAGCCAGCTCTGACTCCAGAGAATGAAGTCAGATGGAATGGATTCTGGACAAGGCTGCCTCTTGGGTTTCTGGTTGGGGATCAGAGTGGGGCTTGGGAGTGTCCTCTGAGTGTGGCTTATCTCTGTCCTGAGGTCTCCTCTGTGTGGAAATCTAGACCCTTCCTACCAAGGATCTGCCTCCAATTCTGCCCAGGATGGAGAGCACAGTGGGCAGGGGAGGTAATTGATTCCAAAGTCCAGTCAAGATGTTGCCTGGAACAGGTGTTCTCAAATGCTGCTTTGCAGACCTGGTCTGGCTTTGGTGAAGTTTTCACTTCTCTGATGTAAAACAAAAGAAATAAGGACATGGCAGTGAGGTGTTTTGGTGTGTGTTTGCTTTTGTCTCTAAAGCTAAACTTATCCAATATAATGGACACTCTTCTATGATTATTTTTGTCTTGAGATTTGGGGACTAAAATGTTCTCTCTGTCATAAAGAGATACTGATGATAGATAGTTATTTTGAGTCATCCTCACTCACTGAATACAAAGTTGGACACTCTAAGGCATGATTCCAAATGTTTTGAGAAACATTTACTGGCGTATGAAATACAAAAGTCTGGGAGCCCATGGACCAGAAAGTGAAGAAAAGCAGAGTAGTATAAAGAAGCGCCCTTGGCTGGGGAACACCCCTTAATCTTAGGAGACTCCTTTCTTTTGTTGGGGCCCTTGTCCTTTGCTCTACACCGAGTCCTGGAGCAGATGATGGCTTAGCCCCTTCCAGCTGCAGCATTCTCTGAAAACTCTGGCCACATAGCTCTCATTGTTAAATAATAGTGAGGATTTGGATTTACAGACCCACTTGGTCCCACTCTCTGATTCATGGAGAAACACTGAGAAGACAACTTAAGGAAATCTGAAACAGAATAACCTCAAAGGCAGCTAGCTCAACAGCTGTTCAATAGATGCTGAGGCGAGCCCATCATAAAATGTACTATGGCATGTCATAATGGTTGGGATACCAGTAAGAAAGTTCTATCTTAAGTACCATTGACTTAGTCACATCATGTTTGTAAAACAGGCAGTGAACATCTGCTTATCAAAAAAAAATTCCTTTGGATTCCTTCCCTTATATTTCATTCTTTAAAAATTCCTTAGGATACATTTTACTTGGTCCATTAAGCCCACCGTGGCATTTTGAAAATAAATTATTTTTTAAATAATAACACATTAAAGAATATGATAAAATGGTTTACTAATTTAGCATAGAGCCTTAGTCGCTGCCCAGCCCATAACAGGCATTCAATAACTATTTGGTAAACAAATACATTTTAATAAAAATGTACTTGCATTCTGATTTTGTCATATTATAAGCATAGCTAGTAAACCACTTTCCTTTTTTTTCCCCAAAAAAACCCCCAAAACAAGCCAAACTTGCCAGAGAGAGGGTCTCTTGCCTAGCTACTGTACAGTCCACTTTGTTCTTCTGGAATCATCAAAACAAACTTAACTGCTCTCAGGCACTCCGATCCAATATCACCGTCAGAATGTTTTACAACGATTTGGCCAAATGTTCGTGGAGCAGCTGTGCTACTAGTCTGCCTGAGTCATTTTCCTTCTTTCCTTTTGGCCCAATCGTGTGATTCATCATTCTGCTTTTAGAATATTTGCCTATTTTTAAAACCCGTCAAAGAAGGCAGCCACTGTTTAAAAGTAAACACACCACACATCAACTCAGGGCAGCTATGCAAGCAGCTTCACAAGCCCTGAAATCTCTGGCTGCAGGAGTGCCAGCAAAACCAGATGGCATCAGGCAGTGGAATACAGGACTGGCTTTCAGACTTGGTTGTCTCCTTACATCTGTCTTTGGTTTTCTTATTTCCGCTGCCATTTCCTGCTTGGATTAATCAACCTTGAACCCATTGTTTAACCAAAGTCTTATTTTTATTTTGCTTGTCATTACAACATCCATTACATGTTTCTATGTCAATTAATTAGACTTTGTTTCTAAACTCAAGAAATCCAATCTTAAATGTTAATCTGCAAAATTATCAGCACAGTTACATATAAGTGCCATGGGTAACTGTAGATAATGACATAGATTTCTATAATGCACTTCATTAATTCTGGGTCATACCAACATTTGCTGTGTGCTTTACCATAGTAAAGCAATTGAATAACTTTCTTCTTTTTTATGATTGAGCAGGAAGGAGTGTGACTTCATAGGGAGCAAGGTGGATTAAATCCCAGGAAGCCTTGAACTCCATTCCTGGCTGTCTTTTAGAATTCTAGAAGGCACTGTCTATTCTGGTACCTTACGGAAATGGTTTCTCCTTCTAATGAGTGCTTGTTCATCTCTGATTATTAGGATTGGGATGCCAAAGTATAATATGTTCCCATTTACCCGTGCCAAATTGTTCTGGCCTTGAACTCAATGCACTGACATAATCAAGATGTCTGGGTTATTGATATTTTATTGAAGTAAATTTAAGTGCACCTTAGACAAAGATCAGTTTTACAAACTATAGGTTTTATAGTGAAGGCTACTGTAAACCATCAGTAGCAACAAGTGAATATTTCTGTCTTTTGTCCAATTCTTTGCAGATGAAGGGGTGGATTTAAAAAGCCAGGCTATTTGGCAGAAGTCATTCTGAGTAGGAAGAGAGCACTCAAAGGGCCTGAGGATTGGGTCTCCTTGTGTCCTCTTGATTCAATCCTCCGGCCGGCAGCAAGGGTCTTGGGAGGATTTCCCCATTTCTACTTCCTCTGGGAAGCTGAATAGTGTTAAGTAGGAGTATTTTTATACCACTCTTGACAAAATTTACCAGAGGCTGTTAACTGCTGTGACCCTTAAGGTGTTTGACATAGGTAAATGCTGTCCTTGTTTGAATTATCTTTCTGGTAATCATCTTTGGTGCCTTCAAAGAATTGTAATGCCTAGAAGCCAGGAGTTCCATTTTGCTCTGGACTTTGTTATTAGTGAGTAGGGAGAGAAGACTTGTTCCTGCATTGGGTATGGCTCATATCACTTCCTCTTGTTCAAATAGATCATCACATTTTGGGGCACCTGGGTGGCTCAGTTGGTTAAGTGCCTGACTCTTGATATTATCTCAGGTCATGATTTCATGGTTTGTGAGTTCAAGCCCCATGTCAGGCTCTGTGCTAGTAGCTCAGAGTTTGTTTGGGATTCTTTCTGTCCCTCTCTCTGCCCTTCCACCCCCACCAAACAAACATTAAAAAAACACCCCACAAAATAACAAATAGAACATCACATTTTTATACACAGATTTGGTTATGGTAGTGAGAATTTAAAAGCCATGATCTTTTCTTTCTTTGTTATACTTCAAAACAGATTTGGCTTTTAAGCTATTCTTTTTTGTTTATTTATTTTTGAGGGAGAGAGAGAGACAGAGCATGAGCAGGGGAGGGGGAGAGAGAGAGGGAGACACAGAATCCGAAGCAGGCTCCAGGCTGTGAGCTGTCAGGATAGAGCCCCATGCGAGGCTCCAACTCATGAACTGTGAGATCATGATATGAGCTGAAGTCAGACACTTAACTGACTGAGGCACCCTGGCACCTTGGTTTTTAAACTACTCTTTAGTCTGTATTTCATCTTATTCTCATAGTCAGCTGCCCTGGGATAGGTGTTGTCAACATGGAGGGGATGGGAAATGAATGGCCCCGCAGAGCCAGAGTCTGCCTGGAGACATGAGGTCCTGCTGACAAGGGGCTGTCCTCAGGTAGGATGGCGGAGTCAGCAGTATGTCCTTGAGGAGATTTGGGGCTGATTTGAATATTTTAAGCCAAACTCCTCTCAGATTTCCTCTGATGCTTCTCAGAACATCTTTTGATGCAGCAACACCTGCCTATTTCCAGTCACTCAGTTTAAGGCAATTGAGGACAGAGTGGCCACGGCTCTTTTCGCTCAGGCTCTCCCCCATCAAGGCACTGATCTGGGCCTCAAGGGGGACTGCTGCCTGGTGTGTTGCTGACTAGGTTGCCACCTGTCATCCACTGTAACCCAGAACGAGGCTCTGGTTAACTGCCTGGTGGTGGTGGTTTGTGGTAAGGGCATCAAAGCTTGCCACCTTAGAGTAGAACTTCTATTTTTCACTAACACATTCTTCTGTCCCATTGAGGTTGTCTTGGTCACCTCATTAGTGCCTTGTTAAAGCACTTTCCTGCATCCCATGTAATCTGATTTTGGCTAACATGAGAATATTGAAGGACTAGTAATACTTCTTAATTGTAGAGCTCCCAGACTGAACATTTGAGGATTCTGATATTTGTTTGCAACATTTGCAACGATGGTCTTCGTGCGTCTGTTTGTACCAAAGATGAACAAAATTGTCTTCTGTCCCCACCGGAAGTGATGAAAATATATATCACACAAGCCTAAAGACGGTAAGAGCAGAACATCTCCCATGAGAGAAAGAGCTCTATAGTGAAGAATCATTTTATTTTCATGTTTTAGATGATACACCTCCTGAGGACTCCATTCCTCTGGTCTTTCCAGAATTAGACCAGCAGCTACAGGTAAGGATATTTCCAGAGTCTTTCTTTTTTTCCTCCTTAGTTTCACAAAATACGATGAATGGACAAATGGCCTAATTGAGAAAAGACTGACTTGGAGACAGAGTGGGGAGCTCTCAAGTCATGAAGGCTTACATTTCTAGAGCTCCAAAGTCACGCAACTCTCAAGCAATGTGCCTGGCTGGGTATCTAGCTATAGAAGTTTGTACAGTGTAAGCAAGCTTCTAAGGGGCTTAAGGAATTCTGGAGCCTGGGAACAGGCTGGTACCTGCTCTCCTTTGCTGCGAATGTCTCTGTGCCATTGCAGTGGTGACTCATTTTGAATTGGTTATTTAGTGATAAACTGTGCAGAGGTGACTTGTCATGGGGCGGGGGCTTGGGGAAGTCTTCAGAATAATCTTCCTTTCTCTCCTCTACCCCCAATCCCTCCCCACTCCTCTGAGAACCTTTTTTATTTTTTAATTTTTTTTAACATTTATTCATTTTTGAGACACAGAGAGAGACAGAGTGCAAGTGGGGGGGAGGGACAGAGAGAGAGGGCAACCCAGAATCCAAAGCAGGCTCCAGGTTCTGAGCTGTCAGCCCAGAGCCCGATGTAGGGCTCAAACTCAGGAACCGTGAGATCATGACCTGAGCCGAAGTTGCATGCGTAACCAACTGATCCACCCAGGCACCCCTGACAACTTTTAATAAAATATAATTGTTTTAAGTTAAACATTCTGAATACTGTCTGGTTTGATCCATGAGAAAAGTATTTCTTGTGCGTAGTTTATGGATGATCTATCAAAAGGATCCCATTTTAATATACCAGAATTATTTGAAAGGAGTTAATTTGTGACATTTCAATTTTCTTTAGATGACATATGGTGATTCCAGGCAAAGATGGCTTTCTGCCTGAAATACTTGGATATTGGCCTTGGGTCTAATGTTCTCCTGAGTGCCTCACTTCGCAGTTACATTTAGACATGTACATCCTGCACGTAGACATTGGCTTAATCTTTACTTTTTTTCTCTAAGTATTGATTTTGAAAGCCTTTAGGAGGGGTCTGCCACCTCCATTTCCCAACAGGCGTGATGTTTCCTCTTGTCTTAACACCCAGCAGCTTTTCCCATTCGCGGGTGTGACTGGCATCCTGAAGTCATTCGCGTTTGGGAGCCCTGGTCCTGCCCAGCCCTTGACAGAGGTGGGAAGAGCCCTTATGCAAACCCAACGTAATGTCCTTTTCTGTTGGCTCTGGTTATCTCAGTCCACGACACTGAGTTAAAAACCTGGAAGCAGCCACATCAGAAGGGAAGAGCTGGTGCTCCAGTACTGGAGTGCTCTCTGAAAGAGCCACCCAGCATGACTCAGGTGTGACTGGGTGTGAGGAGTCCTCATTCTTACCTCTGCCACAGTCCTGGCCATTGTCACAGTGCTCCCACAGAAAGCCCACTCAACAGAACAGTATCAGTTATTCAGAGATTACTGAAGATTGTCTCTACTCTAAAATTTCCTCTGCAGCTATCAGCCATCTTATCCCCCTTCTCCTTCTGCCCGCCTCCCCCCACCCCCTCCCACCCCAGCCGCCTCCCCATGCAGAGTCTTCAATCAAGCTTTCCAGGTTCCTGATAGCTAACCATATCCCCCAACATGGCTTCTTTTCACCAGGGAGAACGACTCAGCTCTCCATCTGCTTTTCTGTCTGGCCCGCTCCACAACACATAGAACATTCCTTGCTTAGATTCTGTCCTCACAGGAGGGCTGTGTTTGTGTTGCTGGTGGGAGTGTGGGATTGTAAGATAATAACTAAATTCCACCCCCCAGTCCCAGTTTTTTTCTCCTTTATTTTAGTGTCACCTCAAAGCTATTTTATTATAATGGGAGTTAGATAAAAATGAGTAAACATGTTTTGGAAATAAAACGGTAAATGCATATTCAGGTTCTGGTTCTTCTATCAAACTTCAGATCATTAATTCTACTTTTTTGTATTGACATTTTTTTTTCCTTTGGGAACATTAATGGTTTTCCCTGGCTCACGGATCATTCTTCACAGGATTCATGGCACCCTTGGCAATTCTCCAGACAATTTTTCTGTTAAAGCTTTGCAAAATCTATTTGGATTTTATGGTTTTAATTCCATTTGACATATATTAGAAATTAAGTCTATTTAATTATCTTAATCCAATGAGACTATTTCATCTTCATTGATCCTTAACAAGTTAAGCAGGTGAGAGGCTGCTTTCTGGCTCCTGGATTTTGATCCCCCCCCAACCCCAACCCTTAAAATATGGTATTATTTAAGCCTTCGTGAATGGGGGGAACATTCCCAGCTTTATACCTAAAATCATTTAAGTAAGCGCTTGTTTGTTGGGTGAAGGATATGATTGAGTTTGTTATGAACATTTGCCAATTCTCAAGCCATTTGGTTAGGGTCACCTCTGTCTGGGGCTGTTGCCTGTTACCTTTATTCTGTCTCCAGAGCATGAATGACAAAAAAAACAGGACAGCAGGAATGGAGAGGGGAAAGCTCACACAGGAAATTGCATCTTCAAGCAGATTCTTCTTTCCATGCTTAGCCGAGGCATATAAATTTAAGCCATTCTGCAGCAGGAAGCCTCTGTATTGAAAGCAATGAAAATGCTTTATGTAGGAAAGGCACAATCCACTCTGCAGAGCAGGCCATCTTCACAGTCAGTGTCATGTGCTTTCATCACATAGTAATGGCTCTTGGAATTTTACCGACCATCATAATCCTCTACAGAAGAATAAAAGTTAGGCTACAATGGTGTATGAAGTGCCTTGTGGTTGTCACTATTTGCTTGAGGATAAACTGACTCTTGATTATCTCTACAGGAGCCTTAAAAACTTTTCAAATGAAAACTAAATGATGCCAGGTGATTATTGCCGGCCCTCTTCTCTGCAGAGTCTCAGATTTAAATCCTGCCATGCACACCGAGCATTGCTAGGCCAGCGATACTTCCCCACAAATAATCTCATTTGAGCCTGGCCACGATTGTGTGAGCTCTTATGTCTCCACTTTTGAGATGAGAAACCTGAGGTCAAATTTTGGTCTAAATAAATTTTCTATTTCTGACTAGATCTCGGATTCTGAACCTAGGTAGGTTTCTTTCCCTTACACCTTCTGTGAAGCCTACGACCTGCTTAAATTACTTTGATAGGTAGAGATTTTTTGTTTCTGGTTTGCAAGGTTACCATAGCATGGTTATAGAACAACCTTGCAAAATCTGTTCTGACTTTCTGATATCCATTACACATTCTTGTGTTGTTTATAAAATGGAGCTACAAAGTATCTCTTTGGTAGATACTCTATCACCAGTTTGACCCCCTAGATTTTTCTGTTGCTTTGCCAAGAATGTGGACATGTTTGAGCATGTAATTTGTGTGGCTTCTATTTTCCCAGAAGCCAAAAAAAGCCCAGTGCAAGAATAGCAGTGACAAACATTACTCTTGATGTCTCTGTTAATGCAAAATGTTGGGCAAGAGACTTTGGGGGTAAGGTAGGTATTAAAATGAACATCTCTTTATAATGTTCATTTGTGGGCCTTAGGCCTCAGCCTGGGGGCTGTGGGTAGGTTGATTCTATTTTATGCGGATTCCTTTCCTGGAACTTGGTTTCTAAATTCTCTATGCCTATTAGAGGCAGTATTTGAGCAGAGCGGGTGTAGCACACCCAGTCCAAAGAAAAGAGGCTCAATTCTAGGTCCACTTCTAAGAATGAATGAAAAATCACTACACTTCTTTAGGCATCAGTTTCCTTCTATTTGAAAAAGAAGCAATGCCTGACCTCCTTTGTTCTGAAGGATGGTGTGAGTCAGCACCACATTTGCCTTAAAATGTAACCATATTGTTATGCTTTGGAGATCATCGTTTGACCTGTAGATGATCCAAAGCTAAGCTGTAATACGGTCCTAAGTGCTTTGGAAGGAAGACTATGCTTTTATAATCAGGCAGGGAACATGCTAATAGGTATATTCTAACAACTTCCTTATGGGACTTACAGTGGCTTGAGCATGGGTATTGGCATTACGTTGGCCTGAATTTGGATCTCAGCTTGACACCTACCAATTTTGTGACTGATATTATTTACTCTCTCTAAACCTCACTTTTCTGAACTGCAAAGTGGAGACAGCAGTATCGATCTCACATCGCTATTGTGGGAATTACATGTGATCATGAGTAGATATAACACAGTGCTTGGCAAAATGATTGCTTCTTCTCTAGTGAAATCGTTTTTTGAATGATGTATTTAAGAATTAGTAATTTATCTTTATATGTGCAAAATGACAAGAGAAGCATCTTTTGGATTTTTGAGTTAGGGATTAGAGGTTCTGATGCTCTCTCTTTTTCATTAAGCTAAGGTACTTGGAAAACAATATGACTTTTTTTTTAAAGTCGAATTGAGCAATAGCTTCGATCCTCCCTAAAGTCCTCCCATCTAATCTGAGAAGATGGTGACAGGTGTCTCTGTGGCACACACTGAACTTGCCTTTTCTCAGACGGAGTCTGGTAAGTCCAGAAACTGATGTCACCACCACAAATAAACAATTTCCTAGCTTCAGTTGTGTGCCATAATATCTCGTTATCTGAGTAGTCTCTTCTGAAATTTCTTTTGGATCTTGCATCAGTACATTGTTTGATATCTTGGAAAGGAAAATGAGAGAAAATGGAGAAGTCTTAGCATCCAGGATTCTGCTACACTGGTCTTGAACACCCACCTGGAAATGCAATTAAGAAAGAATCCCATAGAAAACACTGAACATGTCTGCGTTTTCTCTCATACACATGTGGGAAACTTTCATATAGTTGGCTGTTGGCTGCTGTGACCACACAAAAAATATACACAGATATCTTGGAGCTTTATAATGGTAGCTTTACTTTTTTTTTTTTTTTTTGAGAACCCTAGTAGTCGTCCAACAAGATGCCTTGTTGGAAAAGTCTGAGACACTCTTGAGTTACCTCTCTCTTTAATATTGCTTACATTAATAAAAATTACTTAAATATCCTTCATTTCAATGTTATGTGAGATATGCAGTAAAATTACTAGTGTTGACTCTGACTTTAATGTAGATACTATAGAAATGTCAATTCTTAAAGTATTTTAGGGGTGCCTGGGTGGCTCAGTCGGTTAAGTGTCCAATTTCAGCTCAGGTCATCAGTCCGTGAGTTGGAGCCCCATGTCGGGCTCTGTGCTGACAGCTCAGAACCTGGAGCCTGCTTCGGATTCTGTGTCTCCCTCTCTCTCTGCTTCTCCTTTTTGCACCCCCCCCCTCAAAAATAAATAAACAAAAAACCATTTTAAAAAATATTTTAAATTCTAAGATAACAGAGTTTTCCAAAACTGCAATTAGCCCTATGTTTTTCCATTTAGCTTTAACAAATTATCTGTTAATTTTGGGACATTAAAATGCAACATAAATTTGAACCAGATACCTCCCCCCTTCCCTCCCCCCAATAAAGATAACACTGAGATTCAAGGAATAAATAAAAAGTCTGCTCAGCAACTGTAGAATATTTAGCTTCCTAAATATATCTTCTGTGTGGGAAGCTGGGAGAGGAAAATTAAATTCTTACATTTCTTGAAGTGGATGGGGCCAGTAGTATTTGAAGAAGCCAAGTAGAAAACGGAAGCACTTAACTTGGCTTTGCCCCCTTGCGGAGAGATGCTTGGCTGGGTCCTGTCCCACGGGGCGCTTTCCAGAGGACAGAGTCCATTTCAGGAGGAGCTCACTATAAACCTGGGCAGAGAGCAGAGATGTGATGGTGTGGCTCAAGCCAGCATTCTTGGAAGAGGAGCTTGTGGTTTCTCTCTTACTTCATCTTGTTAAATCTGTCCTGGTGATTGGGGTGGATACCAGGGTGAGTAGTGGCTCACTCACACTGCCCATGTAATTTAAAGCCCTTACAAGCTTCATTCTCAGGCAGCAGATGAGGCTGAGGTGGAGGAAAGGAGGTGAGAAGGAAGAGCCCACTCCCAGGTTCTGACCTCATCCAAACCCCACTCTGGGTCTTGGAAAAATGTGTTTCAAAGTTGGCTTGAGTCCCTGTTAGGGGAATATCTTAATTTAACCTTCTTACCACTGGCTGCATTAGGAGGAGACTAGTACCACAGCATTGAGTGAGTCTGAAGAGTTGTTTCTGTGATCCCACAGAATTCGTTCTCTGGTACAGGAAGAATACCTTTACCTTTTCACTTTCAAATCAAGTATCTTTGGATTCCTTGTCTTTGGAATGTGATATTTCATTCTTCAGGCAAGAGTGTGGGACAAGTGTATCCAGAGTGTGGGAAGACGTAGCATAATTACGGAGAAAATAAAGAAACTTTTTTTTTCTCCTGATGTGAAAAGAAACTCACTGTCAACACGAAGCATTTGTTTATTGCTCGCCTATTCCCAGCACAGAATGATGACTACAAAAACCTATGGGAGAAGAAAAATCAAAATTAAGCAATGAGAATTAAAGCAAAAATAATGTGTTGATTTTTATTCCAAGAAGTGAAAATATTTTTCTCACTTGGTTACCACTGGTATTCTTTTACATTATTGTTTAGTTTTCAGTGTGAACATGTGTTAAACCCTATCTTAAACCCACGTATGGCTGATTAACTCACAAATGTCAATGTTTTAAATGTCACATGATATCAGCCTTATGACAGCTCCATTTTTACAATGGAAACCTGATTATTGTGCTTGAATTTCAGAAATCTGTTTCCTCAGACAAACACTTTCATTTTCTTCAATGAATGCTCTTGGTCATAGATTATCTCTTATCTTGAGGGGTTATAAGAAGGTAAGAAAGTGTCACCCTAAGTGAAGACCTTATCATGCTACCCACGCACAGACACACGTTATATCATAAGGCAATGACAGTGTTCTGTGTTGTACAAACAACATCTCATTACCTATAGTTCTACTTTTGGTGGGGGGTATAAACCTAAATATCTTAAAACTCTTTATTCACTAGAGTTCCTGTTGCAATGAGAACCATATGTATTTCAAAAATTCTTTGCTGAGTTTCTTTTCCTGGGATAACTGTCAAGTGTCTTTTAAAGACAGTGGGTCCTGCTGCCGTTTGTGTGTGTGTGTGTGTGTCTGTGTGTGTGTGTCTGTGTGTCGGGGGTGGTGGTGTTGATTTGTCTAGTGATGTTTAGGCTGTGTGGTGAATGCCTCTGGATATAAAGGGGTGAGACATTTTAAGCTCCCTGGAGAGAAATTTGGGAAGGAGAAAGCATTTGGGTGCAAATGAAGTGAGCTTCAGATAGTGAATCTTCATAACAATTCTTAGATGAGTGAGGAGTAGCAGAGAGATCTAATGACAATTTTTTTTGCATTGTTTTTAAAAAAATTTTGGAAAAAACACATAACAATTTTTTCCATCTTGATAATTTTTAAGTGTACAGTTCAATAATGTTAAGTATATTCACATTGTTGTGCAACTAATCTTCAGAACTCTCTCCTCTTGCTAAACTGAAACTCTATACCCATTAAGCAATGCCTCATTTCCCCCTCCCCCCAGCCCCTGGTGACTAATGGAATGATTTTACGATGTTGTAGTCGGTTATGCAATATAACTTCCCTCCTTGCTTTAAAAACAAAAAACAAAAAAACTACTATATTGCTGTTTAATGCCTTCACACAAATTGTGAGGACTTGAAGTGGTGCCCAGTTATATGCCAGGTTGGGTGAAGACAGAGCTTGTGGGAGCTAGAGGCTGAAGTAGCACCTGGCATCCTTTTACACCTTGAGATGCTGAACACTAAGTATTTTCGGCTTGTCCTTTTTTAATTGTGAGAAATCTTGAAAACAGTGTTATGTATAAGTAGCATGATCACCCTGCTAAGAGCATGCGAGGGTACTGACTATATCTGGAAATACTGTCTATTTCATATACTCTTACAGCATTATCTCATGACCTATACATAATACTTTCAAATTTCCCACAATTAAGAAGTGCTGGTAAAAAAAAGAACAGAGGAAGAAACTTCCCACCTTAATAAGAAGCACTGCAAGGTAGAAAGCTAAGGGGGAAAGAGACCCCTCTGTTCTTAAGAAAATTGTGTATAAAACTTTCAGTTTCGCTTTTGGATGATAGCATCAAGGGATATTTCTCCCTTTACATTTAAAGTAGCCCTTTACATGGCTACTCTCATTTATTTCCTCTTAAGGCATAAAGTCTTTGCACAGAGTCCTCAAATCTTTTGGCTGTCACATAGGTTAACTATGCTGAATTTGTGGCTCAGGGACCTCCAAGTGGTGGCAAGTTATGGCATGGACTGAATATAGTTTATGTGATGTTCGTAAGGACAGGAAATAGGATGCGTAGAGTGTTAGAGCCTTCCAGGAAGGACACAGAACACAGATGATTTAATAGCAACTTGGCTAGGGTGCCCAGAGTAAATTGTTTTCATTCTCTTTACTGTTATACATGGTAATTTGCCAGGGTAACAGGTGAAAATTGATGAGGGGGTGGTGATTTCTAGGACATAGACCAGAGAAGCCAGGAGTTCTGAATTCCTTTGGCAAGGGCTTTGTCTCATGGGGTGCATTATACTGTAACACTACTGGGCAGTACTTTTCAATTTATTATTGTAAAAAAAGGGGTAATGTTTCCAACAGGCTGAGTTTATGCTATGGATGTGTTTATGGGGCAGTAGGGAAAAATGCTACATAATGTAATTACGATTAGATTTTCCATGAATTTGGAAATAGGAGATGATCACGTGAGGTAAATTTCATGCAAATCTATTTCGAATTTTATTTCCTTTAGAAGACCTCTACTCAGAGGCCTCATGATAAATAGGAGGGGTCATCTTATCTATCAGTCAGGCTTTATAGGATTTTGTAGAACTTTACAGAATTTTTATTACATCCTGGGTGGGGTTGCTAAATAGAACACCCAAAGAAATCGTTGTCTTTGAAGAATATAACAAGAGGAGCAAGAAGGAAGAAATGCATTACTTACCAATTTCCTAGTCTAAAATTAGTGAAAATATGACCTAGTGAGACACATGCTTTCATATATAGACTACTGTGAGAAAGGGATTAGACTGAAGAGCCCATTTAACAGTGAAGTTGTATTTCCCAGATTTTATATACTATTTTCTATAAATAATTGAAAAGGGTAATTAAAAAATTCTTTAAAAGACTACTAGCTAGCGTTCCTTAAAGTAATGTTTTTAATAATGTGTTGCTAACTAGAAATCAGAATTATAAACTCAGGGAAAGCCAGTTCTTTAAAAAATAATTTCTAGAAATAAGTCAGATTTTCAACATGTTATGGGTCTATAGGCTTGCCCTGCTTGTCTTTCTTTTCCTTGTAAATGGGAGAAAAACAAAGACATGAATCCATGCTGTCTTTGAACTCACATGTTATAAAGCACTGTTTTACTTGGGGTTTTTGCCTTCCATGGGGTTTGTTAATCCTTGCAAGCTTTATTTCCAGTCCAGCATCATTTCTTCAATTTGGATGCATCTCTCAAAGGAGAGCCTTTCTTGTAGGGTTACTCCATTCTATAGGATGAGATTATGCCTCTGGGCTCCAAGAACAGAAAGTAAGGGGTAATTAAAGCAGACAACGGAACTATTTCCCCACCACTGCCCTTCTCTAAATCAGAGTTTAAGATTTCTGGGGAGAAGTAAAGAATTATTAGAAGACCTATTTTTACTCCAATGCATGACAAATAATAGACATGTCATGAGCCTCCTGTTTCTGGCTCAGGCCTGAGAATGCCCAAGAATGACACTGGAAGATGAATGTGAGGAATATCAACCCACCTCCTATTGTCAGTCAAGCAGAATCAACCAGGCCCTATCCAATGTTGACTGCTGACGCTATTCTCATGCAAAAAATTTCTCTCTAAAGAACATCAGTAGAGCAAAATCATTGATAATTTATTCTGATGCAAAGAAATGGACTGATTTCTTCTTGTTGTTGTTTGTGAAGCCTCTGCCGCCTTGTCATGACTCCCTGGAATCCATGCAGGTGTTCAAACAGCACTGCCAAATAGCAGAAGAATACAATGAGGTCAAAAAGGAAATCGCTCTGCTTGAGGAAAGGAAGTAAGTAACGTTCCCCTGAATACTCTTACCTCTGCGTGATGTCTCCGGGTCATGGACTGGGGGAGGTAGGAAAGGAATGGACTGAACACGAGGGTCAGAGGGAGGGATGTGGGCAAGTGACATTCTGTGGTTCAGGGATTACTAGGCAACTGTCATGTTTTTATCACGTTTGATTACAGAAAGGATCCAAATGGAACTGCTGATTATTAAAAGCTTTACTTTATGGAGTACTGAGACGAATAACAGGAGTACTTCCCACCCAAACTTAATTTTTTAATCATTTTTATTTTATTTTATTTTTTAAAGTTTTTTTTTAACATTTATTTATTTTTGAGAGACAGAGAGAGACAGAGTGCGAGAGAGGGAGAGGCAGAGGGAGAGGGAGACACAGAATCTGAAACAGGCTCCAGGCTCTGAGCTGTCAGCACAGAGCCCAACATGGGGCTTGAACCCACGAACCGTGAGATTATGACCCGAGCCAAAGTCAGATGCTTAACCGACTGAGCCACCCAGGAGCCCCTTAATAATCATTTTTAGATCAGGAAGTTAAAAATGCCAAAACAGCTACCCAGTATCACACTATTTGCCCTGTGAATGTGCCCAAAGGCCCCAGAGCACTTTGGTTTGGGGTGAGTTTTAATTAATGGTTACACAGGGGAGTTTCCATGTCAAGTAAAGAAGCCACTGAGACAGATCTTTGGAATAATGTAAATGTATTAGCATTTTATAGTTCAGTAGCCAGAGGAAGTTTTTTTATCTCGATAGCTTCCATTACCATTTCAGCTCTGCTGTAGGGAACTTTGGGGTTCTATTAATTAAATTAATTAATTAAAGTATTCTAATTTTACTCATACTAAGCTTTTTCTTTCAGAATTCTCATCCTTTTTAATTGCACTTGATTCTGCCAGTGTCTACCCCAGTGACCCTCACTTTTTCATACTTTCAAAGCATCAGACACCTTTCCACCCTAGCACTAGATAATTTGCACTTCCACATTTATTAGTGGGATCTTTTGGTTAATAGTTGTGTCTCCTACTAAGTGATAAACTACTAAGTGCTTTGAACCCCTGAAAGCAGGGCGAGTCAGGTGTTACTCACCACCGTATTTCTGAAGCTGGGCACAGTACATGGGGTGTAGATGCTGAATCCGTTTTTGTTGAGTGAGTGACCCATAATCAAAACCTATTTTGATTCTTTAACTTACTTTTCCCCCTCTTCCTCTTACTGATACATGATATGTATTTGTTTCTTAGTTTTTAAATCAAAGTGAGTGAACTATGTTTTGTTTTGAGAAATTTATAAAATTCTTGGGACTCTTGGAAGATCCCCCCACACCCCCTAAATGGTGGTTGGACAGTATGACATGGTGGGGAGCGGTATGGGTTATGGGGTCAGACTTTGCACTTACTGTAAGACCTCAGTCAACAAACCTTTTCTTACTGCCTTGCTGTGTGTGCTTCAAAAGTAAAATCACACTTGTACTTATGGCCAAAGAGGGTTAAAAGATGTTTAAGAGGAGATCAGAAAAACACAACTTCTCCTTCTATATCTGAGACTTTTTGGTCTGAGAGTTTTCAGAAGGTGGTTGGAAGGCTCAGATTGCACATTTGCATACAGTTTCCTAAAAAGTTTCTTAAAAGAACTGAAGAAGCTTACTAATAATGTGACCCATGGTGAAATTAAAGGAGAATTTGTAGATAATCAATAACCTACAAATGTGTCTTTCTGTGTGTGTGTGTATGTGTGCGCTCACATGACCTATGCTGTTGAGGCTGAAAAAAACCCCAGGAAATTCTGTATTTATTTGTAAACTCTTCAGATTGAAGGTAGTGGAGGACTTTACTTATTTTAATTAACCCATGTGTGGCTTTTTTTTTTTTTGGCAAAGCAAAACTGACCTACTAAATTATCTGTTCTGTGAATTTATATTTTTTGTATGTTTCATTAAAAAATATGATAGGATAACAATGTAAGACTGACGCATCTGGGCTTTTATTGAAACATATCCCTGCTATTTCTGCATTAACTAATCTTATTTTCTCCCCAAGCCTATTTGAACTTTGGACTTTTCTTGAAACTAGGATATTATCTCCCTCCCCCGCCCCCCAACTTTCTTCCTAAATAATTGGCTAGATGCATGGTAAAGGCCAAATGCTTTGGTTATCTCTTTTCCTTTCTTTTTAAATAAAGTCTCTCAAATTCCTTTTTTCGCCATTCCTGCTCATGTTGTTTGGGATCAGGACTTGCTGCTTCACATCTTGGTCAATGGAGTATTATACCTGGTTTCCCTGCTTATGGTTTCACGTTGCTGGAAAAGGACTCAGAGTTCTTGGCCTGGTTTGCAAGCTCTAGCCCCCTGTTGGCCTTACACCCCCTCAGAATGTTCTTTCAAATCCATTGTCTTCATCTCCATTGGCCTCTTCACTTCTTCCTGCCTCTGTGCCCTTGTTCACAGCAGCCTCTAGGTCTGCAGCACTCATTCCTTCCTCAGATGCTGCCGTCAAGGAGAGCTTAGCCAATAGCCCTGCTCAACCACACCATGGGATTCATCTCTCTTCCTGTGTTAAGAGCAAATACACTGGAAGAATTATTTTTGCACATTTGTAGGTTGGCCTTATCAATAGTTATCCTTTGAGCTTTATGTCCTGACTTTCTGACTGTGCATAGTTCCCTACAAATGTGAATACCTTTTAACATCTCTTTGTGTCCCAATCACCTAAGCAGGGACTCCTGCATAATGTCAAATGTAAGTGAGGGTGATTTTGAGCGATCGATTGTAGGATGTGCTAATACCCTCTGTGTATACAAACAATGGAACAAATGCATCATATGTAATTTATATGGTCTATATTTAAAATACAGAGTCTGGGGCTCCTGGGTGGCTCAGTTGGTTGGGCGTCCAACTTCGGCTCAGGTCATGATCTCACGGTTTGTGGGTTTGAGCCCCGCGTCAGGCTCTGTGCTGACAGCCCAGAGCCTGGAGCCTACTTTGGCTTCTGTGTCTCCCTCTCTCTCTCTGCTCCTCCCCTGATCACACTGTCTCTCTCTGTCTCTCAAAAATAAATAAATATTTTAAAAAATTAAAAAAATAATAAAATAAAATACAGAGTCAATATTAGCAATAAGGAATTGCTAAGATAAGTTGTTAAAACAGGAAATGTGGTTATATCTTATATTTATAAATAAATGAACCTGGTTCTCCAAGGGTTATTGGTGATCCTTGTTTCCATTAACACTTTACGGAAGCAGAAATTCGTTATGCAACAGCTATTTTTCCGGAATAGTCTTTGTGTTCAAGCAAGATAAATTAGGCCAAATGGATCTGACCCCACATAATTAAACGCTCTGTGTTTTGATGATTTGGATAAGAATTTCTTTCCCATCATTTCATAAAGTGTGGGTGATTATGTTGTCTCTGGTGATTGGCAAGTGTAAGCTAGACACACAGAGAGATGTTAACTCAGGTATTTTATATTTTTAATTTATTTTTTTAAATATTCTTTTTTTATCAACGTTTATTTATTTTTGAGACACAGAGAGACAGAGCATGAGCAGGGGAGGGGCAGAGTGAGAGGGAGACACAGAATCCAAAGCAGGCTCCAGGCTCTGAGCGTCAGCACAGAGCCCTACATGGGACTCAGACTCACGAACCACAAGATCATGACCTGATCTGAGGTTGGTCGCTTAACCAACTGAGCCACCCAGATGCCCCTTAACTCAGGTATTTTAAAGGAGAGTTTTTCTTTAGCAGAGTCAGGTGGGGGCAGGGTAAGCTGAACTTCTCTCTCATCTCCAGAGGGGGTCACCCTGGATCAAGTTTGGAAGACTGCAGAGGAGCGAGAAGAGTTGATTATAATTATTATTTTAAATCATGTCTATTAGATAGATAAAGAGAGTCCAACATTTTCTAGGACTATAAACTCAGCATGCAGTGAATTTAATTTAAAGAATCACTTCTGGCTTATTTGATGTATGAAAAGCTTGTTCTTACTTTTATTGGATTTTTTTTCTTCTCAATTGCAAAAAAAGGACAATTTTATTGAAAGCTTTAAAAACTTACCGAGAATTCTGACATCTTTCCAGGACTCCTACTATTACTTTTTTTGCCTCTTTCTAGGCCTTTTGAATGTGAATATTTTTATAGAATTGCATATATAGTAAAATGAAACGTATACATGCTTTTCTCAAAAAATCGTATAAACTATTAAAATATAACACATGCAGTTTTTTGTGGATGTAATGGAAAGAAGTGAGAGGTAGACATTGCATGCCTTCTGAAATTTATCATCCATATTTTGACAGCAAGTGAAAGTACACGATTAAGCTACAATTAGATCTAAAAATGAGATTTACAATTAGTAAAGGTTGCTTTGCTCCAGATAGGGTATTTTATCTTGTTCAAAGGAGAAACCATTTGTCTTCTCTGTATGTGAAACATTGTGCCAGGTGCTGTGGTGTTTAAAAGATTGACTTAGAATGTCAGAAAGAGAGATAGATTCTTAGAAAAGTCAGGATGAAAAATGTCACATAATTAAAAAAATATAACTCTGTGGTTTTCGGTATACTCACAGAGTTGTGCAGCCATCATTACAGTTTAAGAACATTTTCATCATTCAGCAAACAGACCCTGTAGCTCACTCTTCCCTCACTAACCGCCCCCCACCCCCGGCCAGCCACTGGCCACCACTCATCTACTTTCGCTCTATGCATTTGCCTATTCTGGATATGTCATAAATGGAATCATATGGTATGTGGTCTTTTGTGGCTGGCTTCTTGCACTTGACAGGATATTTTCAAGGTTCATCCGCATTGTAGCATGTATTCCTTTTTATTGTTGAGTAATATTCCCCTGTATGGATAGTCCATACTTTATCCATTCACCAGCTGATGGACATTTGGGTTGTTTGCCTCTTTGGTTATTATGAACATTCGTATACAAGTTTTGGGTGGATGTATGCTTTCAGTTCACTTGGGTATGTACCTTGGAGTAGAATTGCTGGGTCATATGGTAACTCAAAGTGTAACCTTTGGAGAAACTGCCAGGCTGTTTCTAAAGTAGCCGTAGCACTTCATAGTCTCACCAGAAATGTCAGAAGGTTCCGATTTCTCCTTATCTTTGCCAACACTTAGCATGTCTTATGGCTATGCTAGTGAGTGCAAAATGAGGTCTCACTGTGGTTTTGATTTACAGTCCTCTGACACCTAAATATGTTGAGCATCTTTTCATGTGCTTTTTGGCATTTTTATGTCTTCTTGAAGAAATGTTCGTTCAGATCCTTGCCCATATTTTAGTTGGGTTAGTTCTGTTTTTATTATGGAATTGAAAAAAATGTTATATAATTTTAGTGAGTTCAGGTAAAACATTAGAAAAGGATTTTCATATGGGGGTAACACAAAAATGTCAGACCTATATTTTCATATCTTTTAAAAAGACATAAAATGATGATTGAAAAAGAAACATCTCATTGAGGGGATGAGGTGGAAAGGAAGAATATGTAATTTGTAATAGCATAGTCTAAAAATAGTCCTGTTCTGATTTGTTTACTTACAGTGGTGGCATTTAATTTATTCTGAATTTTCCAATAACAATAGATTTTTATGTTTAGCCAGAAACATTTATTTCTTTAGGACATTCCTGATGGCGGAGATTTTTAAGCTGTATTCTGGGGAACCTTTCAAAGGTTGGGGATGGAGGAGGTATCAGGCAGGGGACTGTCCAAAGGCCAACGAGAGAAGATCCCATTATATCTGTGGTTTTTTTTTTGCTTCACCTCAGACTAAGATTTTCTTTGAAAAAAGGTATCACAGCTAGAATACATTGAAAACCAAACTTCACTTTTATATTTATTTATATGTATTATATATTTATTATATTTATATTTATTTTATTTTTAGCATTTATTTTATTTAAAAAATGTTTATTTTGGGAGAGAGAGAAAGAGAGAGAGCACAACCAGGGAAGCGGCAGAAAGAGAGAGAAAGAGAGAGAGAGAGAATCCCACGCAGGCCCCACACTCAGTGCAAGTCCCAATGCGGGGGTTGATCTTATGACCATGAGATCATGACCTGAGCCAAAATCAAGAGTCAAATGCTTAGCTGACTGAGCCACCCAGGTGCCCTATATTCCAAGCAGTTAAAAAAAATTATTACGAAACACTTACACAGCCCCCAGAGATTAGGTTTCTGCTGTCATAAAGAAATAGTAAATGGAGATATTTCTCCATAAGTGTTTGCAATGTAGGTAGTAATGGGGGAAAGTCCTATCCTTCTCCCTAAGACATCCTGATATGGGTATTCCTCTGTATAAGGTATAGGAGTTGCATTCATTTTGTAATAGCGGAGATATGCTTCCTGCGACCAACTTGGCTAGCAGGAATCGAGGAGAGCACCTGGTTTGCAATAGGATGTCAATAAATATTTGAATGGATGAATGAAAGAACCAAAGAACTGTCTTGGCTCTTTATTTTGCTCCAGAGGTATAGCCAAGGGAATTTTTTCATTTTAGGATTTAGCTTTGTGTGAAATCCCAATGTTCCAAACTTCATCAGGCTTTGAGATTACACTTTCTGTTAATGCCCTAGTCATAATGATTTGGGTCTTTTATGCTACCTAATTACATACTATTCAGTCTTCTAACTGGAATCTCATTCCTCAGTATCCCTCCATCTAATCTCTGCCTTGGAAACATATTAAAAGGGACAGAATATTTACCACTCCTCAGTGAGCATGCCTTTAAGTAGATCTCTCTGGCTAAGGAAAGAGGTTCCAATCTTTGGGGGAGCAGAGTGAGGAAACATTTTGCCTTTCATCTGTTCCTATTCCAGGATTAACTCTTTGTGGGATGATTGATAGTGGAAATCTCCATTTCCCCTGGAATTAGTGGTTCTTAAGTGGTCCAACTACTCAGCCCCCAACCCCCAGGATATTGACAACACCTAGAGACATTTTTGGTTGTAATGACGGGTTGGGGGAAGATGCTACTGGCCTTTAGTAAATAGAGGCCAGGGATACTGCTAAATCTTCTACAATGCCAGTGGATATAGGACAGCCAATAATAGCAAAGAGTTGTCTAGCCCAAACGATCAGTGGTGCCAAGAGAAACTCTAGAACAAATCTCACTTCTTCCTGCAAGTAAGTGTTGCCCCTTGGCTCCCAAATGATATAATACATTTATTCCTTATGCATTATGCATTTGTAGGGCTTCAATGCCACAGTCTAGAATGTGCTTTGCAATTCTATTTCAATACCATTTATTATTTCTCCACCTGCATAAAATGAAGGTGGACTTTCATATATGTTTTGTCATCTTGAGGCATCTACTTCTTCTCTCCTGTGTCAGTGCTTGTACTAAAACACACATCTTTTAAGAACCACCAGAAGTACAGTTGACATCATTATTTAAAACAAATTCTCCCCAGTATTTTATAACATTATTACCCAAAACTCTTTAGCTCATTATGTCCAAACTGTCTAGGATTTTATCTTTTCCAAATGAAAGTCTTAGTTAACTTTGAAAGTCTAAAAAAACCATGATAGTGGTCTTTCCCAAATTAGAGAAATGTTTGTCTTAATGATGAATTCATATCCCAACCTCCTACAACATAAATAATCTACTTAATTTTGGAGTTAATTTCCACAAAGTTTCAAATTTCTCTTCACTTGGACTTCCTCTTCCCCTATTTGTTGTAGCAAATAAAAACTTTTCCAGGCATATGGCTTATGATGGGAGTGACAGAGAGTCTATGATGGACCCAAGGTTATGGTCTTTTTACTATTGAAGTCCATCGTATTGGAAACTGTATTACAGATTCTTAACTTCAGAAAGAGGATTCCTGTAATTATGGTCTTCTACCCCCATATCACATTACACTGAAGGGAATGATAGAAATGATAAACACAAAATCAAAGGCAAAATCACATTCTAGCCAGTTATAGATATTGATTTGTTCCTCAGATCATCTATTTACAAGATGGTCTCCATAGCTTGATGTGCCAGGTTTAATTATGAATTGCTAATGGATGAATATAAATACATCTATATAAATAGGTCTTGGACAGGAGACAACAGACATTTTGACAGTGTTCATTGAATATATGTATAGTTGCTTATCAGATACATCAAGCTAATTTAGAAACCTATCAGTTGAGTCCTCTTGATTCCAGTAAGGAAGAAATTATTATTGACTTTTTCCAACACAAGAAAACTGGACTACACAATCGTGATCATTCCTTTTAGTTGTAAAATTTGTGGTTTTCTGATTTATCTTTTCTACCAGTCAAAACGAATAACGGATGTCTTCAGGAGTTTTAAATGAGGTCAGATATGGAACCAGGACAATAGCCATTGTTATATTGGTACTGCCCATTTCCAGACCTTGATTTGAAAGCAAACTCTATTTCCATTTGAATTACTTGTGTGAGACAGTTAATTTGAAAGGAAAAAAAGAACAAGAATAGATTGAGAGACACGCGTCCTTTTTACTTCTCTAAGTTTTAGGACAGTTACCTAAGGAGCTTTACCAGTATTTAATTATTGACATTTATTGCTTAAACTATGCTTAGAGGCAAAGAGCCATAAACATTTAATCAGAAGGATAGGTTTGATTTCTGGCTTAGTCTTATTAGTTGTGGGACTTTTTCAATTAAGTTAAGCCCTTTGCATTTCTTTTTCCTCATCTTTAAAATGCATGTGATTTGTCTCTGAGGTATCTAACTCTTCAGTTATTCATTCAGCAAGTATTTATTGGGAGCCTTGATATTCTAAATATCAGTGTTGCAGTGCATGTCAGTATTGTAGCTTACCTTCCCTTTGTCCCTTCTGGGCACTTTCTTTCCAATGCCCGGTTTTGCTCAGTGGTCATAAAGCAGGTGCACAAAACAGTCCATTGGGTGGAGAAAGAAAATCCTAGAACTTTCATTCTGATTTGTGTTTTGTCCTTTTCCTGGGGTAAGTGTTTATTTTGACAGTTTCAAACTTACAGAAAAGTTGCAAAATGGTGTAAAGACCTCCCATATATCCTTTCCTGGATTCACTGATTATCATTATTATAATATTATTATTAAATATTTATTATTTACCTTTGGGAGAGCACAAGATGGGGAGGGGCAGAGAGAGGGGGACAGAGGATCTGAATCAGGCTCTACATTGACACTCTGACAGCAGCCCAGCCCTGACTGTCTGACAGCAGTGAGCTAGTGTGGGGCTCATACTCACAAACCATGAGGTCATGACCTGAACCTGAACCTGAAGTGAGATGTTCAACAGACTAAGCCACCCAGGCACCTCTGGATTTACTGATTATTAAAAACTTCCCCAGTTGCCCTTTATTCTGTCTCCCCCAACAGTGCACACTACCAGGGTTCTCCTTCTTTCCCTCTCTCAGTGAGATGAGGCATCTATCTGTCTGTCTATTGTCTCTCTATCTCTATGAATCTATCTATCTAGCTATCTATCTATCTATCTATCTACCTACCTATCTATCATCTCTCTATCCCCCATATAATCATGCCTCATTGTTCTAAATACTTCAGTATTCTCTCTTTTTTAAAATTTTTAAAATATTTATTTACTTATTTATTTTTGAGGGAAGAGAGAGCGAGCAAGGGAGGAGCAGAGAAAGGGGGACAGAGGATCCAAAGCAGGCTCTGTACTGACAGTACCAAGTCCCCTTTGGGCCTTAAACTCATGAACCATGAGATCATGACCTGAGCTGAAGTCAGACACTCAACTGACTGAGCCACCCCGGTGCCCCAGTATGTTCTAAGAACAAGGACATTCTCTCACTTAACCACAGTACAATCATTACAAATTAAGAATTTTAGCATTGATACAGTGCTATTTCACAATCCACGTTTGGATTGCATCAATTTCCAAATGATGTCCTTTGCAGCAATTTTTGTTTCCAGCCCAAAATTGCACATTGCACTTAGTTGTCATTTAAATGTTGAACCATTCAGGCTAGCAGTTTGAAGAGTATAGGCTAGGAATTTTGTAGAATTTCCCTCAATTTGAGATTGTCTAGTGTATGCATTTTTGGCAGGAATACTAGAAAAAGGATGCGTCCTTCTCAGTGCATATGATATCTATTTATCTCCTTACTGGTGATGTCAAGCTTGGTCACTTGGTTAAAGCAGTCTTCCAGGTTTCTGTGCCCTTTTGCCTACAGAGAAGGAAATGTGACACACGCTTATAGGCAAAGAATTCTGTTAGATCTAGGTTAGGATTAACTGACCCAATAAGGGAAGTGGACCTGTGTTGAGTTGTCATGTTTAGTAAATCTAACCATGGACTGGGAATCGTTAGCTCCTTATTATGTGTATTTATATCAATGAATTATTGACAGGTAATTACTGAGAACTGAATTTGTTTAAGACCTTGTCACTCCTTATCTCTCCAATAAACTTAGCCTGCTCTCTGAATTCTACAGTCAGGCCAGCAGGAAATGTAAATATATTGTTTTGTTAAATAAGGCTGCAAGATATCTATATTTAAATATCTATATCTATATCTATATCTATATTGGCAATAGGGAAAGAAAGGCATGGAAAATAATATTTGCAGAAAGGAGTTGGGTTCTTTAGTTTAAAGAAGCCTGATAAGGGTTTGTTAAGCTCTGAGGTAGAAAACAAAGGAAGATAGTAACTGAATTTGGAGCACAAAGACAAGGTAAAGGACAAACTATGTTTCTACTTGTAAGACAATAGATAATATCTTAAATTATAAACTGACTTTCTGGGTTTTTTTCCCCTAAACTAGTTGTCACTTTTATAGTTTGTTGTACCCTTTAAAAAAATATCACCTTTTTTGAGTGTCAAAGTACTTATTGCATTTTTTGGGTCTATGTTGGGTATTTTGGTAGAGGTGCTACAATAAAATAAAGTGGCTAAAACTTGTGAAGCTGAAAGAGCTAAAAGGAAGTCACTGGAAGCAAGTAGAGATGGTGAAATTGAGAAATGCAGAATCAAACATTCTGCTTCTATTATGCTGTTACTGCATGATTTTGTTTATTTGCATTAAAGTTTGTGCTTTTTTTCCCTCTTACCTGCCCCCTGGATCTTCAGGAAGGAGCTCATTGCCAAGCTGGATCAGGCAGAAAAGGAGAAGGTGGACGCTGCTCAGCTGGCCCGAGAATTCGAGGCACTGATGGAGGAGAACCGGACATTGAAGTTGGCTCAGTCTCAATGTGTAGAACAGCTGGAAAAACTTAGAATACAGTATCAGAAGAGACAGGGCTCATCCTAACCTGAAACTATTCAATGTGAGCATAAAAGGTTGGTGACTGCTGTGTGCTGGCCAAAAGATTTTCATTTTAAAGGGATAGTGTGTAAAACCTACTGTTTCTTTTTATTACCCATGTGGCAAACCTCTGTAATGAATTTAATGCTTGACGGATTGAGTTTGCGAGAAGGGAGATTATATTTTAAATAAGATAATTAAAGCAAGCCTATTGCCAATATATGTTTTCAGAGATCATAACTCATTTCCAAAGATATTGTTTTTCTTATTTACAAAGATGTGATCAGACTATACATCAGGGTAGAAAATGATGAAAATAGAATATTGACTGACTCCACTAACAATCATGAACAGAATTAAGTCAGGAAAACAAACTAGTAAGACGTTCACTGTAGTTTCATACCTGTGTATTTTTAAATTTCACGTCTTGAATATTTCAACTGTGCTCAAACCTGAAGTCAGAAACTTCTGTGCACACTTTTATGTTAACCAGAGTTAGGTTTAATCCCTCAATGATTGATTGTACTGAGAATAAATGGTTGCATATCATAAAAGCTTTCTCATGAAAATATTAGCAGAAAGCGTGTTTGTGCCAAAGCATACTGCCAGTGCTAACTTGCTGTTGTAATAAAAAGCTGATAAGGCTGCATTTTTTTTCACACCATGTTACCAGCCAGTAAACATCTCTGCCTTTGCTTGTGTGTGTTTTGGGGGCATGCGGGAAATGGAAAAGTATTGTTTGGACACTACTTTGGTGAGTTCCCATGAAAACGTCAGTAAAACTATGACTATGACTTTGTTTTGGCTTTAAGGAGAGGTTTTGGATCAGTGATAACTAGGAAGAATATGTGAATAAATTCAAGAATAAAATGATCCTTTCCTTGTTCCACCTATCACCATAGTTCCCCAAATGGATCTCTTTGTTTTACGTCCATTTCTATTCATGTAACTTCTTTTTCATTAAACATGGATCAAAACTGTCTGTCTGTAGTTTGTCCCTTTCTTAACTTCCCTTATGTGAACATTAGTTGGGACTGTCTAACCTGAGTCAGAATGTGTTCTCAGTTGTATTTGTATGTGCAAAATCAGCAGTGAAGCCCCTTTTCTTGGAAGACTGTGGTTTCTCATGTAAGTCATTCAGAGTTCTAGTACTCAATATGATGTCTTAGTGTCTTAAGGTATTTGCCCAGAAAACATAAAAAAGGATAGTTGATTAAAACAATAGGATGGCCAAGGATAGACCACTTATTACGGACAGGGGGTAACTTACCCCTGGGGGGACATGTGGCAAGATCTAGAGCCATTTTGTTGTTATTATTATGACCAGGATGAAGAGGTGCTATAGGCTTCTAGAGAATAGTGGCCAGGAATGCTGCTAGACATTGTGACATGCACAGGATGACACCCCCAGCTACAGAGAACTGTCTGGCCCAACATGCCAATGGTGACAAGTCTGATACACCCAGGACTAGACTAGTCACTGGGCAGGTGGGCAAATGTCAAGGGGAAGCACATTACAGCGTCACGAGTTTCTTGCCATGTGGTGCAGAGTCCATGAAGCCTCTAAATACCCTGACCCTCAGTTTCCTCATTTGTAAAATAAAGCTTTTTGCTAGATCTCAAACTTTTAATGTTATGTATGTCTCTTCACCCTGAAGATGCTTTAACATGTGACCAAAGATGAAAGTCCCTATTATCCTGGTAGAACCTTCTTCTTTAGTAACCCCAAGGCTTATACATACTAATATACAGCCAGGATTGTCCACTAAATTTATATAAATCCAGGGTTAATGGACTGGGAGAATGAAGTATACCAATGTTTAAACACAGGAGTTAGTTTTTGGTCACTGCCCATCTGAAGAGGGTTACATGTGTTTATAGAATTCAAGCAGTCATGGCCCCTTATAGATAATTGGGGGAAGAGAAATACAGTTCCAAAATATCTTTGCTCTACCAGAATGAAAATAATTTAACAGGGTCAAAATGTTGCAACATCACTGGTAATATATATTGAGGAGACACTGAGTAAATAGTTTTAATGTCTGTGCCTGTCTCAGCCTGAAACTTTACTATGTGTTTCTGAAGGTATCTATTCATGATTCAAAAGCAAGAATTTCCCTACGTGTGTGTGTTTGAGGCAGGCTTTTATTCATTGAAAATATGAAAACATTATCTACTTTTGAAGTATTGCCAGAGAAATCTAAAGGCAAAATTTCTTGCATCGCCAGTCTTATCTTTTCATTCAAATTCTCCCCAGTCTTACTCACCTCTGCATATTATCTATATAACACAGAATCATTTAAGAATTTCCTATCTTCAAATGTATTTACAGTATTCTTGATATTAACAATAATGAAAATGATATAGAGCATTAAAAATGAGCACAGAAGGTCCAATGAGCACCTTAATTAAGGTGAAGATATTTGCTTTAGAGGCAGAATTAAAGGAAAATGTAACCCATATTATATTCTGCAATTGCTCTACTGGAGATTCACTCTTTGTAGGTCATTTAGTTTACATAGACACGAAAAGAATGTGGTTATATGTGGGTAGAGGTCAAATCTCTAATCACTGGAAAGGGCAGAGCATGTGCTTTATCTCATTCTGGTATCTGGACTTGGATATATCATGAAGTCAGTATAAATAAGGAAATAAAAGCCATCTGGAATTCAATTCAACAAAAGTTTATTATGCACTTTCCTAGTGCAGGGCAGAGGAATAGCAACAGAAGATGCAAGAATGAATTACAGAGTCCTAGCCTTTGAGATGCTTCCAATTTAGTAACAGAAATAGCATATATGTTCCAGTTCCTGAAGACATGAATAAACATAAGTGCAATAAGATAGATGAAGTTTTCAGTAGGAGTTCAAAGAAGGAAAGAATGGCATGAGCCGAAGGACAGTGGCTGGGAAGCACAGAGTTAGGGCCACAAATATGGGGGCAGTGAAGAGTCTTCCTGTAGAGTATATGCAAGGGGATAGTGAAAAATGAAGTTGGGAAGTTCCACTGGGCCCTGGTTGCAGGGGCATTTAGGACAGAAACGTTTAAAAAATTATTTTTAATGTTTATTTTTGAGAGAGAGAGAAACAGGATGTGAGTGGGGGAGGGGCAGAGAGAGAGGAAGACACAGAATCCAAAGCAGGCTCCAGGCTCTGAGCTGTCAGCACAGAACCCAATGTGGGGCTGAACCCACAAACCATGAGATCATGACCTGAGCCCAAGTCAGATGTTTAACCAACTGAGCCACCCTGGCGCCCGGGATAGGAATGTTTTGAAATGAGTAGTGAATGATCAGGGCAGGACTTGAAGATAAGCAATATGGTTGTAGTGCATGGGATGGATCACATGAGATAGACACCAGAGGCATGAGGAACTGTCAGAAGGGTAATAGAAAGGAGTGTGTAAGAAGGAGAGAGGTTGCAATTGAAATAGAGTAACAGACTAGGAGGGATGGAGAGACATGATAAGTAGAATCCATGTGGCTTGGGGTGGATTCCATATGCAACTGAAGCAAAGAAGATGAGAGGTAACATTTACTGAGTCCCTTCTGTGCCAGACTATGCCAGTGCTTTATATAGGCTGTATTGTTAAATTCTTATAATGACCTGAGAGGTAACTATAATTATTCCCATGCTCCCAGTTTAGTAACTCATGTTACATAGGTTGTTCAAATTTCCCTAGCACTGGGATTGAAATACAAAGTTTCGTTCATTTATTAATTCATTCTTTTAACTATTTCCTGAACGCTTGTACTTTGCTAGGCATTCTGGAAGGTGCCAGGAACACAACAGTGAACAATAAAAAAAAATGGGTGCTGTTCTCAAGGCACCCTTAGTCTAGGAAGGGAGGTAGACATTTACCCAAATACCCATTTGGGGTAGTCTTTTATTTTATTTATTTTATTTTTAGTTTTTGGAGAGAGAGAGAGAGAGAGAGAGAGAATGAGCAGGGAAGAGGTGCAGAAGTAAAGAAAGAATCCTAAGTAGGCTCCATGCTCAGCACAGAGCCTGACATGGGGCTCCATCCCACTATCCTGGGATCATAACCTGAGCTGAAATCAAGAGCCAAATGCTCAACCAACTGAGCCACTCAGGTGACCAGGGTCATCTTGAAATATATCCAAAAATCCCCTCCAAAGGTAAGGTATAAATTCCCTGCCCCGTAGTGTGGGCTGGACTAAAAGACCTGTTTTTAACAGACAGAATAGAGAAGTAGTGGCAGTAAGTGACTTCTAAGGCTAGGTCATAAAAGACACAGGAACTTCCTTCTAATCTGTTCTCTGGAATCACTTGCTCTGGGGAGAGCCATCTACCATGTTCTGAAGAGACTCAAGCAGGCCACGGAGAGGCCCACAGGCTAAGGAACTGAGGCCACATGAGTGAACTTGGAAGCAGACCTTCTAGCATCAGGCAAGACTTTGAATGGCTGCAGCCTGGCTGACATCTTGATGTAACGTCACGAGACTCTGAGCCACAGCCACCCAACCAGTCTGCTCCTGGTTCCTGAGCAGCAGGAACTGAGAGATGATAAATGTTTGTTGTTTTAAGCTATTACATTTCAAGGTGATTTGCTATGTATCAATAGATAACAAATACATCATGTAAATGAGGTAAGTGCCAAGCAGAAAAGAAACCTAGTTTATGAAAGAGAATCTAACTGAGATAAGGAGGCTGGATGGTTTCCTTACACTGGTGACTCTTGAACTAAGATTTGGTAGATGAGTAAGAGCTAAAGAGGCAAAGCAGGTGGGCGGAGGAGGCATCTAGACAGAATGAAAACATGTACAAAAGCCCCGGGTCACGTTCAAAGACTTGGAAGACCAGTGTGGCTGAGCACGAAGATGTAGGGAGAGTGTGATACAAGATGAGGTTGTAGACAAAGGCAGAAACTTGAAGATCACGTTAAGAATTTTGGCCTTAATCCTAAAAGCAGTAGGAAGACATTGAATTTAAGCATAGGGCGTATCATGTGAACACATTATCTTCTATAGTGACATGTTTGAAGATTTTTTTTTTTAAGTTACTTCACTTTAAGTTGCTGAGAGTGCCATACAGTAGTATTTATATAATATACATTTAGCTAGTGGGCTAGATATAGACAGATGATAAGTTAGTTATACAAGGTTATTATATACATTTGATTTGAGAAGTCATTTTAACGAATATTTTTTTCCTTAGAGAATAATAAAGGCTTTGTAGTATCATGTGGCCTGGTGGAATAAAAGACAGACTGAATCTACCTTCAGCCACCATTAATATATTAAATTGGGTGACACTAATAATCCTTTTTTTAAATGAATATTTCTATTATCCCCCTGTTTTTAAATGCTTATCTCATGTTTCAAAGTTGCCAAACCTAGAACTGACAAGAGAATATTCTTAAGCAATTAGAACTTCTACGAATTTTTCACCCATCTTGTTATTTTTATTTATTTATTTATTTTTTACTCGTTATAGCTGTGATCCCATCTTGTGATTTTTAAAGAATGATAATAATCAGAGACAAGAATGAAATCGTCTCATACATCAATGTAGAAACTTGAAATGCACATAGGTTGAGATTAAATAACCAATGAAGCTGATAGCATGAACCTTTAGTTTCTTTGAATATCCTTCCAATTCTAACAGTCTGTGTTTTATTTTTTTATTTTTATTTTTTTAAATTTAGTATGCAGTATTATTGTTTATTCTAGGAGATAAACACTTGCCATCTATTTCATCAAATACATCATTTTCTTTAATTTTTAATATTTTTAAACATCTATTCATTTTTGAGAGACAGAGACAGAGCACGAGCAGGGGAGGGGCAGAGAGAGAGAGGGAGACACAGAACCCGAAGCAGGCTCCAGGCTCTGAGCTGTCAGCACAGAGCCCGACACAGGGCTTGAACTCACGGACCACAAAATCATGACCTGAGCCGAAGTTGGACGCTTAACCATAACAGTCTGTGTTTTAGTTAACTGGGTATATATGACTTCTCATGGTTACCAACAAAAGCTCCCTGAAAGAAAAATGTCTTCTACTCAAAAGAGTTTTAAGTTATAGTGTTCAAATCACATCTACTTCATTCTGCTCCCTGAAACCTTGAAAACGTTCCTTCCTATCCAGTCTTTGTGTGTAGGTGGCTTTTATGAGTGTAGATAATGTGATAATGATGGTGAGGTGATGGCCTGAGTCACACAAGCCAGAAAACAGAGTGGGTCCCTGTGGAGTTGGTCTTTTAAAAACTTTTTAGGGGTGCCTGGGTGACTCAGTCGGTTAAATGTCCGGCTTCGGTTCCGGTCATGATCTTGTGGTTCGTGAGTTCGGGCCCCGCGTGGGGCTCTGTGCTGACAGCTAGCTCAGAGCCTGGAGCCTGTCTTCGGATTCTGTGTCTCCCTCTCTCTCTGCCCCTCCCCTGATCACACTGTCTCTCTCTGTCTCTCAAAAATAAATTAAAAAAAAAACATAAAAAAAAAATCTTTTTAGTGGCTGCTTTTGGACTGAGGAGTTTAGGATGAGAATTCTAAGCGGAAGGACAGAGCCAGTGTGAATAGAGGAAGAACCAAGTTTTTCAACAGCTGAATGAGGGAGAAATTGCATTTGCAACTGGCTGCTCTCAACCTATTTTGTCTGCACTGAACATGTCTGGGCAGTAGCTGTTGTCTCAGATTTGAGTCTTGGAAAGGGAAAGAGAAAGAGATAGTAGGATAAGGTAGAATTATGTGTGAGACAGACTATTCTCCCCCCCCCCCCCCAGCTTCTTAATTGCCTGCTCACTTCTCAAAAATGAAGTAAATACTGAACATGCTGACTCTCCCCATCATTCCTGTAAATAAGGATATGACTCACAGGCCCTGCAATCTCCAGAATGCCATAGATACTATGGTGATTTGATTTAAAAATAGCTGGGAAAAAGCGAGAAATCTACCATAAGTAAGTTGGGATGGTTTTTCTTTTTTCTTTTCTTTTCTTTTCTTTTCTTTTCTTTTCTTTCTTTTCTTTTTTCTTCTTTTCTTTTCTTTCTTTCTTTACTTTTCTTTCTTGTTTTTGTTTTTTCTTTTTCTTTTTTAAACTTATTTTTATTTTTTTTAATATTTTATATTTCTTTTTATTTTTTTAAAAATATTTTTTAATGTTTATTTATTTTTGAGAGAGAGAGAGAGAGACAGAGTACAATCTGGGGGGTGGGGCAGAGAGAGAGGGAGACACAGAATCCGAAGCAGGCTCCAGGCTCTGAGCTGTCAGCACAGAGCCTGACGTGGGGCTTGAACTCACAAACCGTGAGATCATGACCTGAGCTGAAGTCAGACGCTCAGCTGACTGAGCCATCCAGGTGCCCCTAAACTTATTTTTCAATGTTAATTTATTTAGAGAGAGAGAGTGCGTGTGTGAGGGGCAGGGAGAGAGAATCCCAAGCAAGTGCCACACTGTCAGCGCAGAGCCTGATGCAGGACTCCATCACACGAAGCACAAGATCATGATGAGCCGAAATCAGGAGTCGGACGCTTAATCGACTGAACCACCCAGGTGCCCCTGTTTTTGTTTTTCATTTAACTTGTTATTGTGTCAAGCCCGAAATATTCTGAGAACATCTGGTTTCCCAACCAAATTTTAGGGTTTTCTGCTTTCTGGGAACTAGCATAGTGAACACAGTGGTCAGATCTCAGATCCCAGGTGAGAAACAAAAGTCAAGACTCATGAGTCACTGTGGTCTACATGCAAATCTCTATCTGGCTGTATGTTCTTTTCACAGAGAAAGATGAGTGTTGGTGGCATTTGAATACACTGACTCCCACCCCTAAACTGTTACACAACCATTGCAATATTATAAATACAGATATGTAGGGTGCTAATTATAATAATAGTGGTTGAAGTAGCAATAACTATAAAAGCCTACGGAGTGGCATTCACTGACCTTTAGCTAGCTGATCCAGAGACGGGAAGCAAGGAACCTCTTTACTGTTGGTGCCAAAACTCCCAAAGCAAGACTTTCTGCAAACCTAGTTTGAGATTGAGGATTAAGGTGCAGGTGAGGAGTTTCTATCTCCCCCAAACCTCAGCCCTACTCTCTATAATCAATGTCCTGGTAGGAAACAGGAGCATAGTCAAAAGGGGCCAATAAAAGAGACCTAATGAAGGGAGTATTTACAAAGTTGGGGGCAGAGTTAAGGAAGTTGGAGGCAGAGTTAAGGGAAGGTGGAGGGCTGGTGAAGCCCTTGGGACTGGCAGCCTCAGGGATGTCTCTTCTATATCCTCAAAGATAAAGGAGGGAAGAAGCAGTACGAGGACCTAGAAGGAACTATGTCTGGAAAGGAGGCTTCTTCCCATCACATCCCCAAGAACTTGTGCTTTGGTGGGGAGGTGAGGCCACAGCCTACCCAGGGCTTAGCAAGGAGAAGCCTGGAGGACAAATCCCCCAGTCTTTTCCTCCCCCTGTCCTTCCCTCTTCTGCTAGTGGCTCCCACTGGGCAAACGCAATCACAAGTCAGAGGGCAAGGGAACTTTGTTGTCATGGTCCCGGGGCACATACCAGAGTGTAAAAGTGGAGAGAGTGGATCTGCAGGGGTGCACAGAAAGTCTAGCACAGATGACCAACAAGCTAAAGAGGTAGAAATACCTCAGTAGCTAATAAAAAAAAAGGAGGATGTTCAGAATGGCCAGGCTTGTGATTTAACCCTGTGTCCTTCCTAGTTTGTAAATGTCTGGAAATATGAACCAGGAGGACCATCAGCCCCTCCCTCCCTGAGGACAGATCAGGGGCAGGGTTGTCAGACAAAATATGAGATGCCCAGTTAAAACTGAATTTCAGAAATCAGATAAACTATATATATATATATATATATATATATATATATATATATATATATATGGCATAAGTATGTCCCAATCATTGTGTTAAAAAAAAAAAAAAGCTGTTAATCTGTAGTTCAATTTTAACTGGGGACTCTGTATTTTTAAAATTTTTTAAAATTCTTCTTAAAGTTTATTTAGTGGAGGAGGGGCACAGAGAGGGGGAGAGAGAATCTCAAGACAGCTCCACACTGTCAGTGCAGAGACCAAGGCAGGGATTGAACTCATGAACTGTGAGATCATGACCTGAGCCAAGATCAAGTGCTGGTCACTTAACAGACTGAGCCACCCAGGCGTCTCTGTATTTTATTTTAAATGGTTTATTTATTTATTTTAAGAGAGGGGGGAGAGGGGCGGAGAGAGAGGCAAAGAGAGAATCTGGGCGCTGTTGGCACAGAGCCCCGCCACAGGGTTCGATCTTCTGAACCGGGGGATCATGACTTGAGCTGAAATCAGGAGTAAGGGGCTCAACTGACTGACACCACAGTGCCCCCCCGCCCAGGTGTGCTGGGAGCTCTATATTTTTATTGGCTGAGTCTGGCAATCCTAATTAGGGAGGGTGGTGGAAAGAGGGTCTGTGCACACAGACCCTGGCCCCTCCCGACCTCATCCTTAACTGCTGTTTGTTTATAAGAATGTGATCTGGAAGTTGAATGTGGTATAGGATTTCTGAAACTATGCTCTTGCAACATCGGAGTTTGAAATGTTAAGTATGTAAAAAAAAAAAAAAAAAAGAGAGAGAGAGAGAGAGAAGGAAACACGGTTTCAGGATCAAATAAATTAGAGTGACACCAGGCTAAAAAAAGCTAAAGAGTTCTCTCAGCTTTGGGATTTCTCCCAGCCTTTATTTATTTATTTTAAGATTTTATTTTTAGGGGCACCTCGGTGGCTCATTTGGTTAAGTGTCCAACTTCAGCTCAGGTCATGATCTCACAGTTCCTGGGTTCCAGCTCCGCTTTGGGCTCTGTGCTGACAGCTCAGAGCCTGGAGGCTGCTTTGGATTCTGTGTCTCCCTTTCTCTCTGCCTCTTCCCTGGTCACACTCTGTCTCTGTCTCTCAAAAATAAATAAACATTTAAGAAAATTTAAGATTTTATTTTTAAGTAATCTCTACACCCAATATGGGGCTTGAACCAGCAGCCCCAAGATCAAAAGCCACACACTTCACTGAACTGAGCCAGCCAGGTGCCCCTCCCCTGGCCTTTAATGCTAACATGCATTGTGACACTAGTAATAGCTTTTCCTTGCTTTATTGAAAATCCAAGACAATGAACAAATGACAAACCCAAGGTCCTTCTGTTCCACAGTGACCAGAGGTTTCCACTGAAAGGCAATTTAAATTTAGCAGTCATTTTGATATCCATCATGTTAAAACAGAGTTTTACTAATATCTCAGAATATTGCTTTAAGGCTTAATTTGCATTTATAAAGGCATTTTAAAACTCCCCATAAATGTTTGCAAAGTGATAGCTTTCTATTTAATAAGATATTAGATTGCCCACTTGATCCTGAATGGTTTTGCTTAGCTTCATATGAGAAATCAGTTAAAACCAAATTATTATCCAAGCAGGGGCAATCCTAGATTTTTCAGAGAGAAACACGAGGATGAAAATATCAGCTTTCTCTGCTTCACAAGGTTATTTTTGGCAAGAAATGAAATGTTGTGAAAGGTGCCAAAAGATTACTGTGCTGTAGGAAATCTTATTATCACCCTCACTGTAGAGCTGGTGGGCTACACAGGTCTCATGGCTTTCTTTCTTTCTTTCTAGTCATAAGTATTTTAACTAATTTGTTGTCCAATATGTGATCCTGTTCTGTAATGTGCAGTGAGAGAAAAAGGGAGGTATATCGGGATTAGAATCAGCTGCAAAGGGGCAGATTCCACGCTTGCGCCCCACCCCCAATCACCACCCCCCAGTAACAGTGGCAGGATTCTTCCATGACTTGAAAAGGTGTTTTTTTTCACATCAGAGGGTAGATGGGAACACAGGGTCCTGGGTTGCTTTGAAGGTTCTGCTCCATAAAACCTTCAGAGCCTCAAATTTATCTGCCCTTATTGAGGGATGTCCCTCATTATTATAATCCAGATGTCAGCAGCTCATTGTTAGGGTTCAAGATGGCTACTGGGAGAAGAGACACAGAACAGGAGGAGCCAGTAGGGTGGGCTGGCTATCCCGGAAGCTGCCACAAGATGCTTCTGGGTCATGAGGTCCCCAGATATTTGGTCAAACATTATTCTGGGTGTGTCTGTGTGGGTGTTTTTGCGTGAGACTTACTTTTTTTTTTTTTAAGTGTTTTTATTTTGAGAGATAGAAAGAGAAACAGAGAATGGACAGGGGAGGAGCAGAGAATGAGACAGAATCCCAGGTAGGCTCTGTACTGTCAGCACAGAAGCTCAAAATCATGAACCATGAGATCATGACCTGAGTCAAAATCAAGAGTCAGATGCTTAACCGACTGAGCCACCCTGGTGTCCCGGGATTTACTTTTTAATTAGTAAAATGAGTAAAGCAGATAGTCCTCCCTAAGGTGGGTTGACCTTGGCTGATCAGTTGAAGCCCTGAATAGAACAAAAAGGCTATAAGTAAGAGGGAACTCCTCCTGCCTGCCTGCCTTGAGGTGGGATGTTGGCTCTTTCCTGCCTTTAGACCAGAGAAGAGACATTGGCTCTTTCTGGGTCTCAAGGCCGTCCACCTTCATATGAGATCTGCACCATTGGCTTTCCTGGGTCTCTAGCTTGCAGATGACGAATCTTGGGACTTGTCAGCCTCCATAATCACAGGAGCCAATTCCCTTTAATAAATTCCCCTCTCTCTCTATCTCCTTTTGGTTCTGTTTCTCTGGGGAACTCTGACTGATAGAATCCTATTGCCTGGAACTTAGCATGGAAGAAAAAGAGCAAGTATATGGGGTGAAGTGTGTGGGGTCACAAGCAGAAGATTCTGCCACAGGAAGGAAGCTCAGACCCTTCAGGGTATTGGTGACTCAGCAGTGATGGTGGCACGTTCTTTTATTTTGGGAGCTGATCAAGCTCACTGCCGTATCAGCAGGCCAGACTCTCCATTTAGCAATTTGGGTACCAGTGTCTTCTGTCCTACGAGATGAAAGTTCTTGGAAGATATTAATCATGTCCAAATTCCTTCATTTTAAATATGTTTTCAGAGTATCTTAAAGAAATTTTTTTTATATTTTATTTTTTTGAGAGACAGAGGGAGAGAGAAATCTCAAGCAGCCTCTATGCTGTCCGTGCAGAATCCTGAGATCATGACCTGAGCTGAAATCAAGAGCTGGATGCTTAACCGGCTGAGCCGCCCACGTGCTCCTCTATCCAGAGTATGTTAAATACAAATATGTCTACAAATAAAAAGCCCTGTCACTTTGTGCAATGATGCACATTTGTATTTCTGTGAATATGTGTGTGTAAAACATGGAAATAGGACACTTGGTCTGTTTCAATGCCTGAAATGGAAGTAAGGGTGATTACTTTTGTATAGCAAGTAATATACTCCCAGTTCATAGGCATTTTCTTTTTCTATACAAGGTAACATCTGTCAAGGGTGAAGGATGACAAAAGATGGTTTTGACAATGGTGAAGAATTACTCAGTTCCTAGATTGAGGATTTTGAAGCCACTTCACTAGCTAGGGGCAGATATCACCCGTTATCAGAGGCCTAGTGTTCGATTTTTGGAGTGGTTATCCAAGCTCTTGTAAGAACTGCTAAAAGGAAAATGCCTCTCTTCCCAAGCTCTGCACAAAGATCAATTGTACGTAATTCCTGATCGTTGTTGCTCAAAGTCATTTGTTGACTCCTATTCTTTCCATCTGTGGGAAAAGCATGGGAGTATGAGATCTCAGTTTAGTTTGCTATTATTCTTGGACCCTAGTATAAGGCCATCAGAATAATCAATAGCTGGAAAGTTGAATAAATGCTTACTTTTAATTTGTAATTGGTTACCAAACTGAAAGAGAGCTTGATGTAGCATCAGGGTATATTGCATAATTTGTGGACCAGTGTGAAATGAACATTTGGGGCCCCTTGGTTCAAAAACTAAGAATCTCTTGACACTGACAGTAAAGCACTTAAAGCCTGTGCAGGGCCCTTCTGAGTACGGGTCCTGTGCAACTGCACATGTGGCCCATCTATGAGGCCAGCCCTGCTTAGCACTGTATGATCATCACTTTGATGCCCTTGAAGTCCCCACAAAACTTTCACTTTATCCTCTCCCTCCAGGTCCTTGAATCTTCTCTTTCTCTCGAAATCTTTACTTTGTGTAACATTATAGGAAATGAGAGAGTCTAAAGAGAAAACATTAATTGGTTTTAGTTTTTTTTCCCCATTTCCTTCCTATCAGGGCTCTCAGACATTTTCCTGTCTTCTGACTTCCTCTAATATGATGCAGTACCCTGGGGTGCTTCCTTGTCATGTATACACACGTGGAGAACATTCGTGGGGCTGTAGGTAAGACTGATTCCTATCAAATAAACTAGGAATAGTCTTCAAAGGCACTTGACATTTAATATGGAAAGATGACCTATAAGAATTGCATCACCCACATGGAGTGAAGAGTGAACTAATTACCCAGGGAGATGGGATATACCTGGATCCTGAAAGATTTATAAGGCAAATTAAAGGCACATCTTTTAATCAAAATAGCTTCTGATTGCTTTATTTCCCGTGACACTGTATTTGTCAGGGTTCTCCAGAGAAACAAAACCAATACAAGGAACTAGCTCATGCAATTATGAAGGAAGGCAAGTTCCCAAATCTTCAGGGTGAGTCAGTAAGCTGGCGATCCAGGAGAGCTGACAGTAGATTTCCAGTCCGAGGGTGAAGGCCTGAGAATCAGGAGAGCCAGTGGTGGGTTCCTGTCTGACGACAGGCACATGGGAGACCTTCGGAGGAGCTGATAACCCAACTGAACGGCTTTCAGGAAGGAAGAATTCTCTTTACTTGGGGGAGGGTCAAGTTCTATTTTTGTTCTATTCAGGCCTTCAGTGGAATGTAAGGCCCACCCACACTGGGGAGGGCAATCTGCTTTATTTAGTCTATCAGCTTCAAAGTTCATCTCATCCCAAAACACTGTTTCAGAAGCACCCAAGCTGATGTTAGACCAAATATCTGGGCATCCTGGGGGCCAGTCAAGTTGATACATAAAGTTAACTGTCACGGATCCCCTGTTGTCACAAACTCTGTACAGCACTTAAAATTCCTGGCTTCACACTTAGCACAAAAAGCTAGTTACTGTTCATCATATTTGTTCAGTTCTACTATCTGGCCATACTTGAAGATTTACTTAGGACAAAAAATAAATTCTTGGGGCGTCTGGGTGGCTCAGTTGGTTGAGCAACCAACTTCGTCTCAGGTCATGATCCCATGGTTTGTGGGTTTGAGCCCCGCGTTGGGCTCTGTGCTGAGAGCTCAGATCCTGGAACCTGTTTCAGATTCTGTGTTTCCCCCTCTCTCTGCCCCTCCCCCACCCAGGGTCTGTCTCTGTCTCTGTCTCTCTCTCTCAATAATAAATAAACATTAAAAAAGGACAAAAGGTAAATTCTTACATCAGCAGTTTGCTGAGTGTGAGGGACAAGCCAGGGATGAAAAAATGACCAAAAATAGCTGATTAATATAAGGAATATTGGTGAAGAGGCAGCTTTATTTAAGTGGGTTTTACCTAAGAACTTCCTTCTTTCCCTTTTTATCCCTCTCACTGTGGATGTGATTTTATTTTCTCTTGTGATTGCCCTTTTGGGCTGGAATCCTGCAAGTGTCCATACTGCTACTGTATGGAATAAGTTGGGGTTGGTAGGAGACACAGATTGAGGGTGAAGTACTTAAAGTGGATTAGAAAGTAGCTATGGGTACAAGCATCCATCACCATGGGGCAGCAAGAGCTGGAAGGGGTAAACAGAAGAAGAGATAGGAAAGAACGCTGGATGGAGCAGAGAGGGTGAGACTGGATGGGAGAACGATGAGATGAGCCAAGTGGGCCGGTCATGATCAGCTCTATGTTCTTGAAGATGCTCAGGTTATGCCAAGGAAAGAGAAACCAACCTGGAGTCCAGAGAAGGCTCAAGTGGTGAGAGAGGAAAAGGAGCTGTTATTACTGAAATCCTTGAGAAAAAACTGTTAATAAAAAGTTTGATGCCTTACAAGACAGTGGCATCCATGGGTCAAACAAGCTTGAACTAAAAGGCAGATTTGATTAAATAATTAAGCATGAGTGCCAGGTTCTTTCTTACCTTAGGGCTTTTTTCATGCTATTCCGTCTGCCTGGAGTGCCTTCTCTCTGCCATCACCTGTTTACTCTTGTTAATTATTAGGTCTCTGCCTACCTGCTTTTTCTCCCAGAAGACTCCTCTGACCCCTGGAGAGTGGGTTTGGTGCCCTCCCCGTGTTCTTGCCTCACCCTATTTTGGAACTTACTGTACCCATTGCGATTGCTTTCTGCCATGCCTGTTTTCCCGAGCGAGCTGGGAGATCCTTTATGACAACGGTTGTGGCTTGTTTAAAGTTGTGGCTCCACAATATCCTTCAGTGCCTGGCGCTGCACAGGAGTTTATAGATATTTGCTGTTAAACTGGGATAATGAAAGGATGCATGAGGGCACTACTTCTGCCTTCTCAATGGCATTGATGGCCCCGTGCTGGGTGTTTGGCGGTGGAGCATCAGGAAGAGTGAGGCAGAAGTGGGGATGACACAAAGCATTTGGACACTCTGCCTGGCCTCAAAGGAGCCTGGTAAACACTGTGATTCGTGGTGTAGTACAAGACAACTGACATAACACAATCCTGTAGCACAGGACAGGAGAGTAGGAGTGCCAGATTTAGTAAATAAAAATACAGGGTGCCCAGTTAACTTTGAATTTCAGATAAACAACTAATAGTACATATAAATCTCATGGGATATTGGGGGCATACTGATGCTGATAGTTATACATTGTTTATTACAATAAAGGTTTGACTTGGCCTCCTGTAATTTATCAATCCTAAAAGAGAGGAACATGGCCTATAAGAGGTGCTGTAACGTCTGTCTTATATAGGGGGTATAATGGGGATAGAAGAGAAACAGATGATTCAGAAAAGATTTTCTAGGCAAAATGGGAACTGAGTTGAGTTGCAAAAGATATAAGCCAAAACGTGAGGAAATGTAGTTCAGGCAGAAGACAACTCTGGTGAAAAATTCAGTGGCAGGTCCAGAGACTGGCTGAAATCTGGTTTGGCTAGGGTGAGAAGGCAGGAAATGAATGGTGAGCAACCTAGCTAGATGGTTAGGCAGCATCTGGTGACTCCACTGTGTCAGAGCCCCAGCACCCCAGTACCCTTGCCTCCCTCGCCTTGGCCGGACTTCGTGAACAGGCAGGACAGGATCTTTCTGCCTGGGCAAACGTTTCATCTTTACCCAGTTGAGTAGCGTTGGACATTAGTCTCTCTCTGTCAATAGTGAAAAAGCACCAAGGACATTTTGCAAGGGTCATAAATTGCTCAATTGTTTGCATTTTTTCAAATATTGGTGTCAAAACAGCACATCTAGCCACGTTGAGGAGAAAGTGAATATTAGCAATGACTTATCAAAACAAGATGGGAAATACTAACAACTTCTAAGGTATTTATAATTTAGTCTTTTACACTTTTCTCTTACAACTTTTATTTAGCATTATGTGGTAAATATATAATGAAATTGATTAAATAGTTTACTTACCACCTAGGTAAGAGGTGGAAATGTTTATGTAACCTTTTTTGAGCACTTGCTATGCTCCAGGTGGCAACATATCCCTGATCTTTTACCCTAATCTTTTTTTTTTTAAGATTTTACTGTTTTAAAGTAATCTCTACGTCCAAGATGGGGGTTGAAATCACAATCTTGAGATCAAGAGTTGTCTGCTCCACTGACCAGCCAGACACCCCAATAATTCCTCTTGGTCTTAATCACAACATTACTAAATGTTATTGTACATATAAACATATGCAATAAGAATATAACACTCATGTGTATATAAGCATATACAGTAAAACTATAATGATGGTTATGTGTCTTTTGCTGGGTGAGGTTCATGTTTATTTGAATGATCATCTGTGATCATTCAACTAGCAACTTAGTGATTTTGGAATTCAAATCAGATTTGATTCCAACATCTATATTGTTTCTATTATATCACACCTATAGATATAGACCCATGAATAAATAACAATTGATGAACCTCATGGCATACACACTGTGGGAACAGAAAGGAAAGAACATCTAATTCTGCCTTATGGGTATCAAGAATGGCTTTGCAGGGAAAGTGATGCTTGAGTAGTGATTGACAAAATTATCTCATCTTCTGATCATATTAAAAGAAGTATTACTAGTTTTAAAAACAGATATTGTATTAATTCGAAAAACTCTCATTAGGCTTTTGTAATCTTTTATTAAATGTTTCACATGATGACACACTTATACTTACATTCTTATACTTGCTTCCTTTTATATTAAACACCCACTAATGTAAATGGTCATTATTTATAATCTTCAGCTACTTATAAGGTTATTGTTTGATACCTCTTTTGTTAGAAACACTACACATTCACACAGAAATATATTTTACATATCTTGATAATTCTATGACTTACATGAATAGTTACATAGTTGGGTTGACTAAATTCCTCCCACATAATTATTTCAATTATGTAAAATGTTACTTACATAAGTAGAATGGTATTATAGTTGTAAAATATTCCATTCTGCAACTATGTAAGATTAAAGTAAGTAAGAAGAAAGGACTGAAATTTTAGCAACATACTTCCTAGAGAAAATCTGAATGTTTCTATTCCTATATTTTATTTTTTTTCAAGTTTGTTTATTTATTTATTTTTTATTTATTTTAAAAGTACACTCATTACTTTTTTAAAGTTTATTTATTTGTTTTGAGAGAGAGAGTGAACGGGAGTGGGAGAGGGGCAGAGAGAACAGGAGAGAGAGAAAGAATCCCAAGCAGGCTCCTCATTGCCAGTGGAGAGCCCCACACAGGGCTTGAACTCACGAACTGTGAGATCATGACCTGAGCCGAAATCAAGATTCAGAGGCTTAATGGACTGAGTCACCCAGTCACCCCTAAAGTTTATTTATTTAAGTAATCTCTCTACCCAACATGGGACTTGAACCCATGACCCCCGAGATCAGGAGTTGCATGCCCCTCTGACTGAGCCAGCCAGGTGCCTCTCTATTCCTATACTTTAAATGATACAACTATAATGATAAAATATGAAAACAAAATGTTTTTCAATGTTTTGCTTTCTTAAAAGACATTAACCAAATTATAGTTTAAAACCTCAGAGTGTTAGTTATGAATATGTTCTTCTGGGTTGAATCCTCTTTGAACCCAAATCTGGGTTCCAAATTCTCTTTCAAGGAAGCCCTCTAGAGGGATTGCACTTGCCCTGGTTAATACTTACCTATTTTTCCTCAGCAACTCATTGTCCATTGCCTTAGAAACTTTTACAGGTTTTTCTCGTATAGAAAAAGCTATTAAAACATGCCCAGGACCCTATTCTTCACTCAGTAAGCTTAGACAGCCATCTTTGACTGACTTTCTGACAATGACTGCCCAGAAGTTTCAGGAAGAAGGGTGTAATTCTGACCTTGACAAGAACATTTGTGAGTAAGTTTATGTGCTTGAATTTCAGATGTGTTCCTCAGGGAGTCTTACAAATTTGATGCTTATACTTATTAAGAAGAAATATTTTTTATTAAAGGATAAATTTTAAATGAATGTAAAATTATGACTTTCACACAGTATAAAATAAACACGTATAGCAGATTTTCTTTAACTCAGGAATTAATGAGGGGGCAACAGATGTTGTAGCCAGTTTAAAAGAGAACCACAGTTTACAGTCAGATAAAGAATGTGAAATGAATTTGCAAATAGATGCAAAACTGGCAAAACCCATCAATATTCACTGGAATACAATTTGCATTTTTGCGGACAAGACGTGTTTGCATTACAATAAGTTTTCCACAACTTTAACTTCTGGATCTAAAAGGTTGAAGGGGCGCCTGGGTGCCTCAGTCAGTGGAGCAGCCGACTTTGGCTCAGGTCATGATCTTGCAGTTTGTGAGTTCAAACACCCAGGCTGTCTACGGTCAGCATAGAACCCGCTTTGGATCCTCTGTCCCCTACTATCTCGCCCCCCCACCCCCACTCGCTCACGCGCGTGTGCGCGCATATGCTCTCTCTCTCTCTCTCTCTCTCTCTCTCTCTCTCCCTCTCTCTCGCTCTCACTCTCTCAAAAAAAAAATAAAAAATAAATAAAAGCATTTAAAAATATTAAAAAATAAATAAAAGGTTGAGAAATGGCCTTGTTGGAGGCAGACAAGGCATAGATAACCCAGATGGATGAGGTAGAAGGTACTTAGTAAATTTCAAAGTCTGTCCCATTTTTTTCTCATGTATTTTTTTTTTTAAGGGTCCTATTGGGGGTGCCTGGGTGGTGCAGTCGGTTGAGTGTCTGATTTCAGCTCAGGTCATGCTTACGGTTTGTGATCCAGCCCCACATGGGCTCCCTGCTGGCAGCACAGAGCCCCCTTCAGATCATCTGTCCCCTTCTCTCTTTGCTCCTCCCCCTTTCACTCTTTCTCTCTGAAAAATAAATTTAAAAAGCACTTAAAAATAAATAAAGGGTACTTTTGGTGCATCTGGCAACTTTTTAATGATAAATAGCTCAAGATTTAGAAATTAATTAGTGAATAAATTCATTGTTGCAGTCAAAGTCTCACATACAAGAATCTGGTACTGAAATTCATTTTGGACAATAACATAAAACTTAAGAATTCTTTTGAGAATCTGGCACTAACTAATTTTACATAGACACCAAAGCTGAAATGTTATTCTTTTTTCTGTCCATGTCTGAATGATTCAGATTAGTTATCTAACTACTAGCAATTTCCATGCCCCTCACAGATCTACCTCTATAAAAGTAACAACAATACCAGCAATAATAATAAAAACTATGGCAGCCAAGTCTTACCAATCCCTTAACATGTGCCAGACACTGTGTTAGGTCTTTTACCAATAAATGTTTAATTTTCATAACACCACATACAGTGGGGTATAATTATACCTATTTTATGGAATAGCAGTTCATGCTTTCCTTACTGTAACCCCTTCTTTTTTAATAAAGAAAAGGAAATTTTAAGCAAACAAGTTTCATTGAGTGATCTGAATTATAGTATTTCAAAAGCAGCACGGTTTAGTGAACTAAATAGCAATCCTATTTTGGCTCTGGTTTCCTCAACGACTTGGCTTCTTTTCCCTCAGTTTTAAGTTATGAATAGCTTTATATAATTGCTGATGTTTAATCTCTGTGCAATGCTTCGAGAAATCTCTTAAGGTATAAAACCCTCAATTATTCCTCCTTTTATGAGTGGAGAGAATTGGATAGGACTTGAGTGCTTTGCTTTAAACAGACAGATTTAGAGTCTGGAACTGTTGACTCCTAGCCATTCAGAGAGAATCTAAAAGAGTAATGCAATAAAACTACAAAACAAACATCTTTTGGGGAACTGAGATACTCTCTGGACTGCCCACATTGGAAAACTGCGTTCACACTTACCCTCTTCTTTGCACTCCTTCCTCCTTTTTTCTCCACCTCTGTTCTCTTTATTGATGAGATACATACTCTTTGTATGATAAAAGAGTCATTTAGTACCTGACCACACAAAAAAGAAATAGGTGGAGTTTGACTTTCTCCATGGCATATGCAAAGGAATTCATTTTAAAACATGTTACATTTATTTTACAGATGACTTTTTCTTGTTGTCCTATAGTTACAGTTCTAAACTCTCTCCAACTTGCTCTGTATTTTTTATTTCCTCGCTTTGCACTGTGCCAAAAGGAAAACAAAAAGCAATCCTTATACCAAGGACACCCTCTAAATAAAGATGGTTTCCCCCAGGCCTGACTGTGAGCTTTCTCCTCCCCACTGATAGAAAGTGTTAGAATAAGGAAGTAGCATGAGTCATTACTATTGCCACACATTCAGGAAAACCCCTGCTCGGTCTTCCTCTCTACCCTGTGTATGACAGGAGGTAAATTTTCAGAACATATGTTCAGGAGTTTTCTGTAAGAATGCAGCATCGATTTGATTAAAAAGAAGGACAGACAGGGGAGCCTGGGTGGCTCAGTTGGTTGAGCATCCGACTTCGGCTCAGGTCATGATCTCACAGTCTGTGGGTTCGAGCCCCGCATCGGGCTCTGTGCTGACAGCTGAGAGCCTGGAGCCTGCTTCTGATTCTGTGTGTCCCTCTCTCTCTAGCCCTCCCCTGATCACACTGTCTCTCTCTGTCTCTCAAAAAAATAAATAAAGGTTAAAAAATTTTAAAAAAAGGACAGACATAAAAAATCTTTGAAGAACAGAAGAATGAGTCTGATCTAAATTTGTTTATAGGCTAGTTGTTTGGAAGTGGGAATGCAGTTTCCATTTCTTACACATCCTCCAAAATGGCTAGGACAACTCCTAGATTAGGTCACCCAAGCATACCCCACCCCCAAGTGGCTAACTTACACACAGGATTGTTTCTGTGGGAAGACACATTCAGCTTTCCAGTTTGATTACCAGCGTCATGTTTAACAAAATGGAAAGACAACCTGCAGAATGGAAGAAAATGTTTGCAAACCATATAGTTAATTTTATACATGGTGTGAGGTCGGGGGTTCAACTTTATTCTTTTGCATCCAGGTGTTCCAACACTATTTGTTGAAAAGATTATTGTTCATGTGTGTGCATGTTTAAAGTATAATCTCCATTTGAGTTTAGTTTTTGCACAGATCAGTTTGTATTCAGTCCTTAAACACTTAGCTCCTTACAGGGGCTTTGGTGGAGGTCATGGGGCAGCACGTGTGGGTCTAAATCAGGGTGGGGTCCTTCTGTGCTTCACGAGGGTGATTCCTAACTACTTTGCTGTGAATGGCACAACTCACACAGTGATGTAGTTTTGTATACAGCTTGAGAAGCATATAGGTGTCAAAGACACCTGCTTCAGAAATGTCCTTGATGGCAGCAGCCTCCACTGTGTTCGGAATAATGAACTTCCTAATGGCCTTTTTCTTGGGCACACAATGGGGACAGTTGGTGCAGTGAGCAGGTTGCATTTGGCCGTGGCCCTTTCTGGCATGACCCTTATTCCTTCTTTTCTTGGTCATCTTGGAAGCAAGGACACGAGACAGTGAAAAGATTATTATTTATCCATTAAATTATGCCAGTACCACATTGTCTTTACTACTGTATTACTGTTGCTTTGTAATAAGTTTTGAAACTGGGAAGTCTAAATCCTACAAGTTTCTTAATCTTTTAGAAGATTGCTTTGAATATTCTGTTTCCATGAGTTTCTATATACATTTTAGCCTGTCAGTTTCTTCAAAAAATAGCAGCTGGGACTTTGAGAGGGATTGAGTTGAATGCATAGATCAATTTGTGGAATATTGCCATCTTAACAATAGTGCCTTCTGATCCATGAATATGGGATGTTTTTCTATTTGCTTAGATATTCTTAATTTCTCTCAATGACATTTTGTAGATTTTCAGTATATAAATCTTGTGCTTTAAATAAATTTATTTCTATTCTTGTTTTGCTCTTGTAAATGGAATTATTTTCTTGATTATATTTTTGGATTATTCTCACTCTTTCCTTTAATTCTTTTTATAAGCATTTAAAAAATTTTTAAATGTTTATTTATTTTTGAGAGAGAGAGAGAGAGAGAGAGAATGAGCGGGAGAGGTGCAGAGAGAGAGGGAGATATAGAATCTGAAGCAGGCTCCAGGCTCTGAGCTGTCAGCACAGAGCCTGAGGCAGGGCTCGAACTCACAAACTGTGAGATCATGACCTGAGCCAAAGTCGGATGCTTACCTGACTGAGCCACCCAGGCTCCCCTCCTTTAATTCTGTAAACATGGTTTCCTTTGGTTCATTCAGTGATTTAAAGTCTTTGTTTAAAAAGTCCAAAGTCTGGTCATTGTTAGGGAGAATTGTCTGGTTGTTTTCTTTCGCATGGGCTATACATTCCTGCTTCATTTTGTGTCTCATATTTTTCTGTTGAAAAAATATTTTTCTGTTTTAAACAATATATTGTGGCAACTCTGGAAATCAGATGTTCTCCCCAGGCTTTGTTGTTGCTCTTTTTTGTTTTTGTTAATGTTGTTGCTGTTTGTTTTTTTCATTGGTTTAGTGACTTTCCTGCAGTCTTTCTGTAAAGTCTGTGTTCTTTGTCATCGGTGGCTGTTGAAGTCTCTGTCTGGTTAGCTTAGTGGTCAGCTAATGATTAGCTAGAGATTTCCATAAGTGCTTTGAACTAATAACTCTCTCAGCCTTTGTGTGTTGGGATCTTACAGCTCTGTTTTAGCTTGTGCGGAGCCTCAAGGCAAGCTAGAGAGGAGAGATTAGGACCTTCTTAGGCCTTTGCTGTGTATGCACATGGTCTTCTTGATTTCCAAGAATGTGTGTGAGCTTTTCAAAGTCTTTTATGGACCTCTCATTGCCCTGTTGTTCTTTTTTAAGTGTTTTGATTAGCCCCACTCAGTAACCTCATCTCAGATAGCTGCAATATTAAACAATTGCCACTGATTTTTTTTCAAAGCCCCTAGAATTAGGGATGTTGGTACAGAGTATGTTCTCAGTCAGATCATATAGAGACAGGGTCTGAAAAGGGGGATTTTCAATAAGCAGCCATATTGGTCAAATGTTGACAACTATGGGGCTTTGGGGAAGTTCCCAACCCATTCTACCCTCTCCAGTTAGACTGCTGGTTCCCACAGCTATCACGCTGTGAATCTTTTGGTCCTCAAAGGGAGAGGAGGATGGTTCTTACCAAGATTTAGCCATTTTTATTGACAAATATGACTTGGAATTTCATAATTATTTAGTTAACTTCCAGAATACAGAAAAATTTGATTTTGACTTTTGCCACAACTTTTATTGCTTTTATGGAGAAGCAGATTTTTGGAGATTTTTTATTCTGCCATTCATGAAGCACTCCTTTTTTTAATGAGGTTAAAAGATAATTTTTAAAAAACTTTTTATGTTTATTTATTTTTGAGAGAGAGACAGAGTGTGAGCAGGGGAGAGGCAAAGAGAGAGGGAGACACAGAATCCGAAGCAGGCTCCAGACTCTGAGCTGTCAGCACAATGCCAGATGTGGGGCCTGAACCCACAGACCATGAGATCATGACCTGAGCCAAAGTCAGACGCTTAACCGACTGAGCCACTCAGGTGTCCCAAAAGATAATTTTTTAAAAAGGTAAAAACATGATACATAAATCAATACAAATATTAAATAAACACACGGCAAAGATTTTATTTAACTCATTACTTAATGTGGAACCCAGTAAGATGTTATATATTCAAGAGAGTATTGAAAGAACACGCACACGCGCACACACACACACACACACACACATACACAGACAATTGAGAACACTGTATAGTTTTACAACTGATGTTTATTTGGTTACTACTGATAGCCCACCAATTATACTTTACAGACCTCAATTCACTTGCATTTCTTCAGAATATAATCATTAGCATTATGAAGAGTTTTCTACAAATTTCAGAGTTGTAAAATGGCTGAAAGACGGTGAAAGGCAAAGATACATTAGAAGGGTAGGTGGACAAGACACACGGTAATCTTTTTTGTCTGTATCCAAGTCTTTCGCGATATTTCCTGCTACAGGAGTGGAGAGGAGAGCACGGAGATGGCACACAGGCATGTGGCCAAGGGGGCTGTTCACGGCCCCACCCTAGGAAGTAAGTTCTTTTATGCCCCAGACTCTTCATCTGTGAGAGAAAAGGGGACGCTCTGGGTGATCGCTAAGTCTCCTTCCATTTCAGCAGTGTTCTCCAAAGTGTGGGTCTTGGACCAGCAGTGGCAGCATCACCCAAAAACTTGCTAGAAATACAAATTCTCAGGCTTCATCCCAGGCCAACTGAATCAGAAACTCTAGGGTGGGTCCCAAGAATCTGTGTTTTTACGAGCTCCCCAGGTGATTCTGATAGTTACATTTTGAGAACCATTCCATCCCAGGTTTCTATGAGATGAGTCTTTGCTATCAGGGGGACTCAGTTATCATAAGAATATATTCACTACTTCCTCCTGAAGTTGGAAAGCTTACGATTCTACATATGTGTAAAAGAGAGAGTCAATTTGTTTGAAGCTTCGTTGGTCTAGGCAAAATTTCAATCTACTATTTATTTCAACATAACCAGTGTATTTATTTATTTATTTTTAAATGCTTATTTATCAGTGAGATCATGACCTGAGCTGATATCAAGAGTTGGATGCTCAAATGACTGAGCAACCTAGGTACTCCTTTGCTATCATTTTAATCCAAACTTTCATTTCTCTTTCCCTTCTCTGAATTCCAATATCCTGTGTGGTTTGTTTTATACCAGTATTGTGGCTGGGTCTGGGAAAATTCTATGAGGATTATAGTAAATTTCTGAAAATAAGTAACATTCCCTAAACTATTGAACACTATTAGTTTTCTAAATTCAGTCTCTCTGTCTTTCTTTAATTGTAGGAAAGGGTGGGGGGTGTATTAATGATCTCTTTCCATTTAGAAAAGTTCCTAAGAGTTAAAAATATGAATTCTGCATCTATTAAAAATAATATTCCTTGTCACGTTAATTTATTTTCAGATGTCTGACTGTCAGGCCCATGTAGTGAAAGCCACGATAAAGATGATACAGGAGCATATATAGAATTCTCTAGCAAGATTCCTTCACTATGGGCTTCACTGCTCCAGAATGCTGTTGAGGGGTTGCTCTGCACTGGTGGCCGTGTTGCTTGTAAATGAATGATGTGTTTTCAGTTGCCTTGTCATCCACTGAAAGTTTAAAAAAAATAAGAATGAGAATCTATAGGGTAAATGTCGATTTTTCCATTGCAGGCCAATTTAATAATATGTTCATGCTAGATGTTAACTAAAATGTCTGAGATTTTACCATGTCTTCATTAGATAGTGAATGTGGTTTTGATGACCCAGTCCTCCAAGTATTTTCAGAGGAAACAGTGACAGGAAATTTTAAATTCTGACAAAGATTTATTCAGTTGTTCATTGGTGGGGAAGAAGAGCTGTATAGTGATATTTAAGACATTCAGAACTCGTAATTGTTCTTGTTCCGAGCAAATGCCGGTTCCCTAGGTTTATTAGCATCTAAGATCACAGAATTCCGAAAATGTTCCTGAAAGTTCTCTCTTCTTCAACACTTGTACTCGTATCTATTCATGTCAGTAAATAAGGTAGCCTTAATATATTAGAATATGTATCATGTAAAAAGGAAGTGAAAATTACAAATATGGGAAAAGAATGTGATACAAAGAAGTGCATTCTGTGTTTAGCAGACAAACCATGAAAACTTCTGAGAAAAAGCTAACTGTATGAGGTCACTAACTCAATATTTTAAATTCCCAAGTGCTGAATTTTTATGGTTTGCAAGCAATCTGAAAGGCATTAAGTTTCTAGGAAAAAGTGTTGCAATTCTGGATTTTTGCCTGTCTTTGACCCTAATAAGGCTGTTTAAAAATAACGTTATCAAGGGAACTTGGTCTGTCTCTAAAATGAGGAATCATGCTCTGTTCTCACAAGCCTCTGATATCACATACCTTCATACTTCACAAAAGCTCAGATTCACTGAGCATTAAAATATTAAGAATCTAGTCATGCAGAGAAAACAGGAGTTGTTTTCTGTGTCAAAAATGATTGGCTCTGAAACTCTAGAATAGCGTCATCCAATATTACTTTCTGTAATGGACAGTCTTTCATATCTACACAGTTCAATATGGTAGCCATTAGCCACATGGGCCTATAAACATGGCTAATGTGGGTGCCTGGGTGTCTCAGTTGGTTAAGCATCTGACTTCAGCTCAGGTCATGATCTCACCATTTGTGAGTTCGAGTCCCACGTCAGGTAAGCTCAAGCCCTGCTTCAGGTGAGCCCCACTTCTCTCTCTCTCTCTTCCCCACTCTCTCTCTGCCCTTCACTCACTTGGAGCATCACTTTCTCTCCCCCCCCCCCCACCAAAAGCAATGAAAAAGAAAAAGAAACATGGCTAATGTGATGGATATACTGAATATTATTTTTTACTTTTTTAAAAAATATAAATAACTACAGTGGCCAGTGACTACTGTGTCAGACAATTCAGCTCCAAGAATATTTTCTTTCCATTATGAATTTAAAGTTTACAGCAATATTATTATTTGTTAGTGTTATTTTCTAGTTTATGGATTTAGAAAAAAAATGTTTTGGGGGCACCTGGGTGCCTCAGTCAGTTAAGCGTCTGACTCTTGACATTGGCTCAGGTCATGATCTCACAGTTTGTGGGTTCAAGTTACACATCGGGCTCTGCATTGGCAGTGTGGAGCCTACTTGGGATTGTCTCTCTGCCTCTCCCCAACTAATGCTCTCTCTCTCTCTCAGAGATATTTTTTTTAAATAATGACATGAAGTAGTCCACGAGACAATGTTGTGTAAGTGATAGAAATGCTTGACCTAAAGTCTGAGATCCCCTCACATCTGTAGTCTATGGGGAAGGCTTCATTGGCATACAGAAAAAGCACCAAGAAAAACCTGAGCACGGTGATGAGAAATCACCGCTGGTCCTGTAGGTCTGCCATTTTCTATTTTTATTTCTATTACTCTTGACCAAATCATTTGATTTATTTTATCTTTTTCTTAAAAATTTTTAATGTTTGTTTATTTTTGAGAGAGAGAGAAACAGAGCATGAGCAGAGGAGGGACAGGGAGAGAGGGAGACACAGAATCTAAAGCAGGTTCCAAGCTTTGAGCTGTCCGCACAGAGCCTGATGCAGGGCTTGAACTCACGAGCTGATGACCAGAGCCGAAGTTGGACACTTAACCGACTGAGGCACCCAGGTGCCCCTATTTTATCTTTTTCTGCCTGGCATTTAAATTTTGAAACTAGGCTAAATAAAGGACTCAGTTTCTAGACGTGTACACTGCCTACCTGCCACCACCAGCAGGAAGGACTGAAGATGATGAACTAGTGTGAATGGTGGCCTGCGAAGGAGCTCCCTGTGAGCACTGTCTTTATTTTATTTTTTATTTTTCTATTTTTATTTTTTAATATTTATTTATTTTTGAAAAAGAGAGAGAGACAGAGCGCACAGGGGAGGGACAGAGAGAGAGGGAGACATGGAATCTGAAGCAGGCTCCAGGCTCTGGGCTGTCAGCACAGAGCCCAAACCCAGGAACTGTGAGATCATGACCTGAGCAGAAGTCAGATGCCCAACCAACTGAGCCACCAGGCACCCTTATTTTAAATGTAATGTTAATTGTGTTTCTTAAAACATCATCTTTTCATTGGTTCTTTCCTTCAGGATTATATTACAGACCACATAGGAAAAACTGGTTTCATTACTTAATAATTATGCTTTAGAGATAAAACCAGCATTTGAATGGGCTGGACTTACTAGGGAGAAAAGTGGAAAACAAACTTCTTTCCAGCCCTCTGTCAATTCTCCCTTCCTGCCTCTGGATAATATCTGTCTCATAGATCTCCTTTTCAGGAACTAGAAAATTTAGCCCAGAGTACTACTAAACTTCCAATCACTCATCCCATGGAAACCTTCTCCCATCCACCATAGCTCAGGTCTGTGGGTCTGAAAGTCTGCAGTGGGGAAGGGGTATCCTGTCAACTTCTCTGCTCTTCCCTGCACTTTCTCTTCCACCAGCTACCTGCTGTTTCTCGTGCCTCCAGGGTAGGATGGAGGAGGGTAGGGAGTGTTCAAGGAGTGGGAGAGTCTTAATGGGCTGGCACTATTGCAATTTGGTGTATTAGGCCCTCTGGGGACAGATGCCCAAAGGAACACTCAACACTTTCTCTCATGGAATGGTTGTGAGAATGTCCAAAAGGTCCTCATGCTGCCTCATTCTCTGACTCTGAGTATCAAAGCCCTTCTAATTATGAAGTAAGCTGTGTACCCAGATGACTGCTTATGAGCCCTGCTTAGCAACCTCCTCTGATGGGGCATCTCTCACAGATTCTTCTCCAAGGATGGCTTTGTCCTGTCAAGCAGACTCCTTCGACAGTGTCTTTTCAGGACTTCTAAAGATGGTTACTTTCCACAGTGCCCATTTAACCCACAGAACACTCAGCACCTGGCTTCAGACAATCTAAAGATGTAGGTCTCTCTTCCCTTTGCTTAGGAGGGACCTCTAGCCAGCCTCTCATCAGACTTCACTGGGTTAGAGTCAGGCACCTGACCAATGTCGCTCCTGACAAATCCAGGAAACTCCAGCCTGATTTTCCCAAGAACCTCCACTCAGGAACCATGTCACTGTGGGGCCCAGGAATTGCTCCAACTTAGCAGACATCCAGCTGTCTAGGGATGATGGATGGCGGAGAGGGAGGAGAGGTGGTGAGATGTCATACTCCTGCCTGCCAGACACCCCAATCTCTACAGTGGTTCTCTTGAAGAACCATTTGGCATGTGCTATGTGTCTTCCCCCAAATTCATATGTTGGAGCCCCAATCCCCAGCATGATGGTATTAGGGGTTAAAGCCTTTGGGCGGTGATTACGTCATGAGGACAGAGCCCTCATGAATGGGATTAGTGCCCTTAGAAGAAGAGACAGGAGTGAACTTGCCCATGATAACAAACCCAGGAAGAAGGCTCTCATCAGGAACTGAATTGGTCAGCAGCTTGATCTTGGACTTCAGAACTGTGAGAAATCAATATCTGTGTTTAAACCACCCACTCTATGAAATTTTCATCATAGAAACCTGAGCTAAGACAGCCTGAGAAAGGGAGAGAAGCCCCCCTTTCACTCCCCCTTGAGGGGGCAGGACTAACATACACAGACATCCTTAATAATCTTCCTACTCCAACTGGATAGAAACTTCAGGGAGGTGGTGTAGATAAGTTTTGAGTCACCTCTTAGGGACTCATGCACAGATGTTCTAATGCCTCCCTTTAGGACTTGAGATACAGTGTACCGTGATAACCTCAACAAACTGAGAGAATTAATTGGCATCTGGTGGAAGCAACCTCAAAATTAGGAGGCACAAGAGTTATAAAAAGCAAGGAATATAAATACATTAAAAATACCTTTTTTCACCCTCAGGGGATGATGATCAAAGTGGAAAAACATCAATATTCATCCCTTGTTGACCACAAATCACCTCCAAGTAGTCCACATTGTGTACTGATATGTGGAAATGCCTTCACCAGGTTTAGCCTATATTTACATTTTAACTATAGATTTAAGATGATTTTAGAAAATGCCTAACAGAAGACATGAAGAGACACTTCTCCAAAGAGGACATCCAGATGGCCAACAAACCTATGAAACGATGCTCAGCATCACTCATCATCAGGTAAATACAAATCAAAACCAAACTGAGATACCACCTCACGCCAGTCAGAGTGGCTAAAATGAACAACTCAAGAGACGACAGATGCTGGCGAGGATGTGGAGAAACGGGCACCCTCCTACACTGTTGGTGGGAATGTAAACTGGTGCAGCC
>CM053573.1:14686386-14896873 GCA_028646485.1 Cryptoprocta ferox | reverse complement strand
GAGGGCAGAAGGGGAAGGGGGAAAGGTAAAGGGGGGTGATGGTCATGGTGGAGGTCACTTGTGGGGAAGAGCACTAGGTATTATATGGAAACCAACCTGACAATAAACTATAAAGTTAAAAAAAATGCGTAAGCAAAATTAGAAAGTGGAAAGTTTATATCTGATCAACTCTGCCCACCTGTCCTTTCCTCCTTTGGACACTATCCTAACTTTCTTCCCTCTGAAACCCGTGCCCCTGCCAAACATAGAAACACAAATACATGAACTCATAAAAACATGTTCATAGATCCTGCATATGGAAAAACAAGCCCTCAATCTTTATGCTTCCTATTTGTCCTCTGGCCCTCTTTCTATAATGTATAACACATTTAAATCTTCCAGTGAACTGTCTCACGCTTGAGATCTTTCCTGCCTTTCAAAACCCTGACGAGATTTATGGTCTTTTGTCCTAGACCCTTAGGTTTTGGACTTTTCAGTAATGAGTCAGAAAAAATAATTCACACTAGTGTTCTTGGTAAAAGAAAAGACATTAATATGTGGTACCTTTCAGGTGCCAAGTGCTCACACTTGAACAGTACGTGACCTTTGGAAATTTACAGGAGTGTCTCAATGATTGCAATGTAAGGCACTTTGGGGGCTGGTGGAAGAGATACTGCTGGAGAGTAGGACCTTTTTTGTTCTCTTTAATTCACACCATCTAGATAAGTTTACAAGGAATTTCTTCTAGGGAGTTGTCACTCATCAAACTAGTTTTGGAGGCAAAGCCAAAAATGAGACAGAAAAGTTTTATTTTATCACCCATTGCAATAGCGGATATTCTCCAGATTTTTACATGTTAAAAAATATGATGTTTATATTTTTTGAAAGCAGAATTATTATATTTCTAAGATTTTTTTAAGTAATGTGCACACCTGATGTGGAGCTCCAGCTCACAACCCCAAGATCAAGAGTCACACGCTCTACCGACTGAGCCAGCCAGGCACCCTGCAAGTAGAATTATTTATCAGTACATTCTAAGTGGCTTTGAAATATATGACTAGAATTTCATGGAGACAACAATTTCATTTGACACAAGTTTAATATTAAAGCTTTCATTGTTTCCTTCATTAGTCTTTAAGCAGCAAGTCCTTGTGAAGTGAACTATGGGAATTTGGTAAAGTATGCAACACCCCTGCTCCCCGCCTGCTGTGTGCATTATCGCCATGAAGATTGTTACTGCAGAAATGCAAAGAGAGAGAGCCACATTTTGACTTTTGACTGCCAGCACAGGCTCTTAAGTCCTTCTGGGTTCCTTTTAGTCCTTTCCATGGGCTGGCTCCTACTTGTTCTTTGTCACCTGGCTGCAAAACACCTTTGTCACTTGACCAGAATGCCTTCTCCAGTTTCTGGTAAGTTCTCTTATTTTGGCTTCATAGTGTCGGAGCACAATTTTGTCTCAGTATTTAACACACCTTGACATTACTTATGTTACCTCTTTCTCAGCCCTTAGAATGTTTTTGGCAGGAATCTTGTCTTACTCATCTTTGTACTTCCCCCCACCCTGCCCCCTACTAGTGTCTGCTTAATGCCTACCACATAAGAGGTGCTCAATAAATTTTTATTAGATAGAGGGAACTAGGTAGGATTGGGAAGTATTCTTTTTATGAGAGAGAGAGAGAGAAAGAGAGACACAGAGAGAGAGAGAGAGTGAGAGAGAGAGCAACCAGGGGAGGGGCAGAGGGAGAAGGAGGGAAAGAATCTCAAGCAGGCTCCATGCTCAGTGCAGAGCCTGATGCAGGGCTCGATCCCACCATCTCATGACCATGAGATCATGACCTGAGCCAAAATCAAGAGTCAGATCCTTAACCAACTAAGTCACCTGGATGCCCCAGATTGGGGCATATTCTTAATCACATTTTGCAGGTAACAGAACTAAGACCAACCAGGAGTTGGCAAACTCTTTTGGTAGAAAGCCAGATAGTAAATATTTTATGCTTTGCAAGCCATCCGGTCTCTTTCACAACTTCTGAAGTCTGCCATGTAGCAGGGAAGTAGTTATAGATAATACATAAATGATCGGATGTGGCTGTGCTCCAATGCAACTTTATTTATAAAAACAGGTGGCACACAGATTTGGACTCAGGGATCTAGTCTGCCAGCTCCTGCACTAAACTAAGAATGGTTTACTGACCTGACTTAATTCTACACTTAAGAGTTTATTTGTATATAGCTGTTCTTCTCCAGAACTCAAAGTATTTTTACATATTTGAATGATAGCATATTAGGGTGGAATAGTAATCTTCTCAATAGTTTGCTAGTGGCCTAAAGATTTAACATACAAGCAAAGATGTATAATTTACAACCAAGAGGTAGCTTCCTCCTAAGAGAAAGCAATTTAAGTCCCACTAAGTCTAAAGTACTTGTGAGTGGGAAGAAACAATTAATGTTGGCTGTTCAAGCAAACAGTACATTTTTAAAGAACAATCTGTTCCCCTAGTGTCTCCCAGGTGATCAAGAGAATGGACTCGTTAACTGGCAGGAATTATGTATTTAATAAAATTGTAATATTGGCTCTGCTTATCAAAGGAAGCTCATTACTCACAGATTATGTGTCTCTGTGCCCTCCTGTTCTTCCACCATTTCTTGACATTAATGATGTCCTCTCATAAGGCTGTCTCTCACAGGGCTCTGCTGATCTTGGCTTACATGGATGTCTGCCAAGACTAAGCTGTGGGGGGCAGGACAACAGACTCCAAGATCTCTAGGATCCCATTCAGTTTTCAAATTTATAAACTTGTTTGTCCTTTTTAAATTGCCTCATTTCCATCCCTGCTCAGCTCTGGCCTTGGCACATTTTCTATGTTTAAATTAGCTGTTCCTTCTCTGAACTCCATTGCCTCTTTAGGCTACAGCTCATACAGCGATGTTAGCTTGAATATTAATCTGATTTCTGTGTATTTCCCTTTCCTTCTGTGTCTTACCTTCGCATGAACCCTGGGGGAATCCCCAGACTTTAATCAAACACTAATGCAAGCACTTTGAGATGCTTACTTGTCAACACTTCATAAGTTTAGGGCTGAGACTGTGAGAAGGGATGTGGAGGACATCTGGGCTATGAAAGGAAGGTGTGGATCGCTGAGTGGAGCCAGGGAGGGGAAGGAAGGACCAGCATGTGGCATGAGTCAACACCTCACTGTGCTAGAGATCCATTTGCTCTCAGGAACCTACTGCCCATGGACAAGCCACCATCTAAAAGTACTTATTTGTGCCCTGGACAAATGTGGAGTACTTGCAGGGGAGAGGAAATATTTTCTTCCTACTACTCTCCTAGGTTCTCTGGCTGAGGCCCTATAAATCGGATAGACAAAAGACACATGAATAAGAGAAAAACAGCTCTGGGGTGGCTCTTGGTCCTGGTGGCAGTGGGGGTACAGGTCATCCGAGGCAGGTTCCCTTGGTGCTCCCCCATGGAGGAGACAGTGTGCATGGCTGCAGCCCCAAATGCTCTCACCTCCTACTGCACAATGATGAAGGCACTGGTCACACAAGCTCAAGAGGGGACAGCCCGTGTGGCCTGTGTGGGCCTGTGAGTGCAGGTGACCAGGGTCAGATAGTGGAGGGGAAGCCATAAGGCTGGCCTCCAACTGGGGCCAGAGCTACTTCGTCAGTGTTTAAAACTTTAAACGAGAATATAGAGTATTATTTACAAGGAAATAACAGTAAATAAATCATCTCTACTTTTCCAGCCTTTTTTTTTTTCAGAAGAGAGACCATATAAAGCTTACATATTTGAAGACTGCATGTTCCAGTTTCCAGCACCAGCAGTTTCTCTGTTTTGTCATTCCCAAGAACTTCTTCACTAATAAATGAAATGATCCAGGAGCATGGAAAATATGATCTTTACATTGGTCTCAAATTGACTATGGGCTTCAGCATTTTCATTAAAGGGAATTTCATTTGGGGAAAAAAAAAAGGTCTTCTGCAACTTGCCAGGAAAGGCTCCATGAGAGCAGGTCAAGCTGGCCATGCACATCTTAAAGAATGGTTGTGGTGGGCTGGATTGCTATCAAGTAAGTATACAGAACATTTCAAGAAAAATATTATGGTTGTATGTCAAAATATTTTCATATACTAGTACAGCCTCATATTACAAGCACATTTAAAAACTTTAAATAAGTCCTTATTTCTTTAATGAACAAAATCAAAATATGTAAAATTTAAGCCAGTAAAAAGGATTTAGCATCTTAATAGTTTATTTAATTTGAATGGGAAGACTTTCTTTTACCTGTCTGATTAAAGCATGTCTGACGTAAAAAAAATAGAAAAACAATCAAAAGTTTATTAACATGTGCCACATGCTTACATATAGGAGCACTCAGAGATGAGTAACTCAAAGGGTTGGTTAGAACTTGGGCTTATATAGCATCTTAGCAAAGGAACAATACACTTTTAGAAAAGTGACAAGACAAAGGAAAAGGACTTTGAGTTTTCATGGCAGCAAATTGTGGGAATGCAGATATATGACAAACTAATGGCAGATAAAGGCTAGCTCTAACGAGGTTTGTTATGTAATTTCCTCTGGTGCCATCTCCAGGCTGATAAGGTCCAAAGTTGTCTCTAGTGATTAACTCTTGTTCTTCTTGGTGGAGAGGGGGGTCACCTTTGTAAGTTTATGTCCTGTTTTTAGGCAAATAGGAGAGGGAAGAGAGCTTTTCTTATATCTGCTTCTTCTCATTTACCTTTAACTCAAAATAATCCTTATGCCAAAGTGATATATTTGGGGGTGGCATAGTCTGCCACCATACAGTCACCTTGACAAAGCAGGAAGTGTGAAAGAAAAACACACTGTCCTGGCCTAGATGGATCAGAACAGTTGGAAATTTCCCTGTGAGATGGAACAAATGTGGACCCACCACCATCATTACACATTCTGTTTGTCTGCTAACATTTGTTATTTTTTGTGAGTCAGTCTTGTGTTTAATTACTTTTCTATTAATAAATTTCTCATCTCAAACTGGGTAGAATAAGACCAACTTTGCAGAGTTACTGTAGGGATAAGAGAATGTGTGCAAGGCTTGTAAAATTATTCTCATGTACCAAATAAATAATTATTGTTACATTCGGCTCACTGAGGATCAAGTTTTATTCATCACTTATACCACATGATGACTCATATGTCAGAATATCTTCAAGATATGAAGTTTATGGAAAGTGTTTCCTGAATATTTATCATATTGATATTACACTCAGGAGTCATTGGAGTTACAAAATTTCTCCTACATTGAATGTTCTCACTCTCCCTCAGGCTTCAACTCAAATGTCCCTTTCCCTGTAATGCTTTTGCCAACACTTCTGCCCTAGCCTACCCAGTTTTGTTCATTCGTCTCTTATATACATCAGATTGTGTAATGATTATTTATTTACATCTCTGGTTCTCCTGCTAGTTTACGAGCACTTGGAGCGAGAAAAACAGAGCCCATATTTTATTCATCTCTGTATCCCCAATATTTGCACCATCTGACAGCATTAATGTTCCACACAGTCCTGCAGCTTCTGGAGCTGTGCTGATGTTTGTGGGACAATCACGTTTGGAACTCTGATAAGAGCATTTGAATATTTCTTAGCCTGTAAACACAACTTGGAACTAAAGACATCTGGTCTACTGTAAAATCTTCTGAGTGGTCTCCACTTTCCATTCTTATCTCCTTTCACTCATTTTCCAAATACTGCCAAAGAGAACATCTTAAAACAAATCTATTCATCACTTTCTTGGTTAAAGCTCTTTAAAGTCTTCTCCTTTTTGAGGGATAAACTTAAACTTTTAAGATGGCACAAGACCCTACATAACTTGATCCTGTCTATCTCTCAGGACTTATCTCTTGATGCATCTTCTCCACTCTCTCCACACATTCCACACCGCCCCCCCCCCCCACCAACCTGGCACTATAGAGATGCTGAGGTCCAAATAATTATCTAAGTGGGCCATGCTACATTAACCTTTGCATTAACTCTTATCTTTACTCATCATCCTGTTCTTTTGTTGTTGTCTCCATTCCTAATTTTTTCTCCTTGATTATTTTAACTCCACTTAATTTATAGTCTTGTTCAGATCTGTTATATCTAGTATTTTGAATGTTTTACTTATTTACATTAGATTTTTTAATGTTTATTTGTGTGTGTGTGTTTGTGTGTGTGTGTGTGTGTGTGTGTGTGTGTGTGTGTGTGAGAGAGAGAGAGAGAGAGAGACACAGAGAGAGGGAGACACAGAATCTGAAGCAGGCTTCAGGCTCTGAGCTGTCAGCACAGAGCCCAATGTGGAGCTCAATCTCACAAACTGTGAGATCATGACCTGAGCTGAAGTTGAATACTTAACCCACTGAGCCACCCAGATGCCCCAATGTTTTATTTATTTTTGAGAGAGAGAGAGCACCAGCAGGGGGGAGGGAGTAAAAGAGGAGGAGTCAGAGGATCTGAAGCGGGCTCTGTGCTGACAGCAGGGAGCCCAATATGGGGCTCAAACTCATGAACTGTGAGATCATGACCTGAGCCACCCAGGCGCCCCAATTATATAGTTTTTCTAATGTGAACTTTCTATTCTATTTGTATTGGAATGGAATCTCTCTCATGATGATGGATTGTTTCCAAGAGTGTGTGTGTGTGTGTGTGTGTGATTTTTAATTTATTTCACTGTGAAATCATCTTCATTAGGGGTTGGTTTTCCCCACTGTGGGAGTAGTGCTCTGGGTAGTGGCAATACCAGCTTTGCCAGCTTTCTAGTGGCTGCATTTGGTCTCAGACCAGCTTAATATTAATATCTTAGCTTGGGATTTTGATGGGGAAAATATAAATTGGACTCTCATATGCAAATGTGCCTTAGGTGTGGGGTTTTCAATTTTTTCCCCACCCTGAGTTCCAGGAAGAAAGCAAGTTTCCTTGCTACCTCTCTAAGTTGGTGGGAGAATATTTCTAGTTTCTTTTTCCTGGAGAGGCCCAGCTAATTGTGGAAGTCTCAGTTCTAGCTCTCTACCTCACACAGGCTGCTTCTTTTCCTTTTTCCTGCCTGGATATTAACACTCAGCCTTCACTTTAAGGAGGGCTGACAACCGTGGGAGGCTGTTATCAGTTTGATTTACTACTCTGCATTTGATTGCCCCCTTCATTTCTTGAAAGTATAGATTGTTTTCCTTTCCTTTCTTTCAAGCTTGGCTATTTTTTTCTTATGCTATTTTATCCAGTATGTGGAAGAATCTGTGTCAGTTTTGTCCACTAGGTTGCTGGAGGGCCTCTGCTTTACCCACTGAGGTTGTCTTCACAACTTTTTTTACATAATGTCCTGCCCTCACACTAACTCAGACCTCAGAAGAACCTTGCTCATCTCTTAGTACTTAGGTCAAACACCCTTTCCTCAGTGGAGATTTTCCTAATCCTTCTCTGGGGTGAAATTTGTCTTTCCCCCACTCTGACCTCCACCGTGCACTTCATTCTCCTACTGTAGACCTGGGACATTAATGTGCTCAGCAGCATATATGACTCTCTCTTCTTCCCTGAAGATTATATTTTATTTTTCTTTGTGTCCTCAGGGTCTTGAACCATACAGGGTCCATACTATGTGTTCAACACATGCCAGATGAGTGGATGAATAAATGAATGAATACATAAAGTGAATGGGTAAGGAATAACAAAATTTAATAGTGTATCTGCCTCTTTTATGATATGTTAAGAAAATCAAATTCAAACAAAGTATTTTTTCCTGATTAGAAGTGAAATGTCAGATGTGCAATGAAAATCATGGCAGCGATCGTAGGTAGTGCTCACCATGAGCCAGGTGCATTAAATTAACACATTTAATTTTTGTAACAACTTGAGGCAGATACTTTTACAGACACAGAAACTGAGTCACCAAAAGGTTAACTTGATCGAGCTCATAAATAACTTGACCAAGCTCATAAATGGCAGATCTAGGATTTGCACTCAGGTAGTCTGGCTCCAGAGGCCATGCTTGTAACTATAATATTAGACAGACTGTTAATACCAATGAAAGAGACATATTGAAATTTCTGGATCCAAGGTTTTTTTTAAAGGCATTATTTGTAAGTCCAAAGTAAATAGTTGTTTTCTAATGACTGCTCAGGATCTTAAAACCCTGGTATATGGGGAGTTTACAACCTCACCCAGTATGTTATTTCTCTATTTAACTTATCAGTCTTAAAATCCTTCCAGAATTGAATTTAGATCTCAGATGTTGCTGTTTAAAACACTTGCTTCTTTTTTCATTTTCCTTCCTTATTTATAGGTAAGAGCAGAACAAACAAACAAACAAACAAACAAACAGATATAGGAACCTTTTCCTTGTGTTGAGAATGAAAGTTGAGGCTTGATTAAAGATTATTTAGTAGTAGTACATCCTTTTGGTTTTGGAATCCAGAAAGCACCTCAGTATTTTGGACATACTGATAACAAATTCACCATGGCTCTTACTCACTCTTCTAATCACTGACCAAGATGTAAGAATCAAGACATTCTGCAGGAGAGCAACATGTTCCACTGACCCAGCCAGTCTGACTCTCATATTGGTTTTGGGTGGTTACCACCAGGCTTATCCTTGTGGATGCAGACAGCGGTGATTCCTATGTTGCTAAAAGATCTCATCTGTTATCTAAACTCCTTTAATGGAAATGTGTGGAGAAATGATGACTTTCTCACTGACTATAGGCAAAATGGGAATAAATTTTTAGAGCAGCAGAAGTTTTTTAGGGTTATTAAAGAATACGCTAAAGAAAGATAAGCAACTTGAGCGGTTACTAAATATACCAAGCACGCATGGGGCTGAGATATGTGAGGTTATGTGCAGCTGAACAAACAAAATGACTATTTCGGTAGGGACCCTGTGTGTTTGGTGCTTTGGTTTTGATGACGCACCTTACTATTTAAGGAGTGCAGGAGAATTATCCTATCTGAAGTCCAGAATAGATTTTCCTCTTCAAGAGAAATTTATTTTTACATATTTGAATGGCCCTTGAGTAAAATATATCTATCATAAAAATTATCCAACAATTTACATTGCCATCAAGATGACACAGACTAAGAGCCATGATGAGATCAGAAGAAAATAGATGTTGTCAGTCCAGTACAAGGAATTCATTTTTCTTTTTCTTCAGGAAAGTGGCTCTGTTACAGTGATAGTGATTTCCAGAAAATAGATGGTTATTGAGATGAGATTACTTTTGAGGAATAATTTGGATTATTAGGTGAAAAGTTTTTTCTTTCCTTCTTTTTAGGCCTGAGTTATTATATTTAATGTTCAAATACATGGTAGAAGTTATTACACATTTTAAAATTTAAATAGCTGACATTTAATTAATGACTGGCCACCTTGTTTAAGGTGTTCTAGCCATGAGTGGCACTGTAATAAGATTTTTCAAACATTAAGAGAGAAATGATACTGAAAGACAATATCTAATAAGGGATTCAGACAGTTTGAGTTCATGTTTGAACAAGCGTCAGGCAAAAGATTTATTGTTTTAGAAATGATCTCCCTGTAAAAGATAGCTGAGTTGTTTATGAGTTACTAGCACTTTCTTACAAAGCTCCAGTTGTCGCTTTTCTCAGAGAACTGGGAAGTCCCTTTTGATTTTAGTTGTGTTCAATGGGCGGCACTCCATCTATAAAGACTGGTTGATCTCTCTTTTCTCACTAAAGGACAAAATCAGAAGCGTACACAATGATTAGACACAGGGGCCTCAATGCAAGGAGTTTCTCGCGTTAGTGCTCTCAGGGTCTGAAATTAGTTATAATTCTTTAGTTTAGAACTAGATACCTGTCAAAATGACTTGGAAAGAAGAACACATTCTTTGATTTTTCAAGGATGTATTTTTAGGCTCAGAGGATATGAGAGAGGCGATCACGCAGTATCAGGATAGTTGACCTGAGTTGACCAAAGCGCGTAAGCTGAAAAAACAAAAACAGCGGCTTATTTTAAAGGGTAGCTGACACTATACAGAAAAATTGTGGATAACTCAGAGAAAAAGCAGGGAGGGTCTGACGATTCTAATCCGGAGGACATCGAACCTGACATGACAGATTGTGATGGTAACACAGTTGTTTATTTTGCACCCTGCAGTTTTTCAGTTCTAAGTGACAAAGATGGGTAAGAATATTTTTCAGTGACCATTTTAAAGCAATGCGATTATACTTGTTTTTTGAGTATGTGCTTATAAAAGGGTTAAAAAGAGACAGTGAAGGAATATATTAACCCTGCAGCATAGAAAATAATCTATGAGTAGTTTTATAAGTAAAAATGTTTTACAATGTTATTTGAATTGAACCGATAGAGAAAGTAAACAAGTGAAACAGAAATGACTGAATTTTAGATTCATTTCTTTCTTTTTTTATATTAAGTTTTTATTTTAATTCCAGTGTAGTTAACATACCATGTAACATTAGTTTCGGGGTGTACCATATAGTAATTCAACACTTCCATACAACACCCGGTACTGACCACAAGGGCACACCTTAAACCCCAAAACCCATTTCCCCCATCCGCCCACCCACCTCCCCTCCCGTAACCATCAGTTTGTTCTCTATAGTTAGGAGTTCTCCTTTTTGGTTTGCCATTCATTTTTTTTCCCTTTGCTTGTTTGTTTTGTTACTTAAATTCCACATATAAGTGAAATCATATGGTATTTGTTTTTCTTTGCTTTATTTCACTTAGCATTATACTCTCTAGCTCCATCAACATCATTGCAAATGGCAAGATTTCACTCTTTTTGATGGCCGAGTAATATTCTTGGACTGATTTCTTAATTCCCAGAGATATTCTTTTCATTTCCTTTCATTTCATTATTTTATCTTATCTTTTTTAAAAAAAATAATGTTTATTTTTGAGAGAGAGAGAGAGAGAGGGAGAGAGACAGAGCACAAGCAGGGGAGGGGCAGAGAGAAAGGGAGACACAGAATCTGAAGGAGGTTCTAGCCTTGAGTGGTCAGCACAGAGCTTGACGCAGGGCTTGAACCCACAAACCATGAGATCATGACCTGAGCTGAAGTTGGATGCCTAACTGACTGAGCCACCCAGGTGCCCCTCATCTTATCTTATCTTATTTTAATTTATTTTATTTTGAGAGAGAGAATGAGAGTGTGAGCATGGGAGAGGCAGAGGAAGGAGAGAGAGAAAATCTTAAGCAGGATCCAAGCGTGGAGCCTGACTACATGGGGCTTGATTTCATGATGGTGAGATCATGACCCAAGCCAGAATCAGGAGTTGGATGCTTAACTGACTGAGCCACCCAGGCGCACCCCCAACGATATTATTTTCTGTAAAAACTCCTCTTTAAAGGGAAATATATTAAGCAAATTTAAAAAAGGGATTTTATGTTTTTTAAAAACAGAGTACTTCAATTTTAGATAGTAGTTTTAAGATACCCACTAAGAAGATAGAGGTTTTATCATATGACATTTCTTTTCCCTCCCCTCTGTTATAGGGTTAGGAAATTACAACCAAATCAGGGCTGGTACCTGTTTTTGTAAATAAAGTTTTATTGTAACTTGCTCAATTGCCCACGCTCATTTGTTTAGGTGCTGTCTATTCTTGCTTTTGAGTTACAGCCGCGAAAGGTGTAGTACTGATGGGAACAATATGGTCCTGTTTTGGTAAATAAAGTCTTAGTATTAACACAGCCACATACTTTCGTTTGTGTATGGTCTATTCCTGGTTTTGAACTATCGCAGTAAAATTAAATAGTCTTGACAGAGACCATGTGGCCCACAGCCTAAATTACTTACTATCTTGATCTTTTTAGGAAAGGTTTGCTAACCTCTATTATATTACTTTTTATATTATCAAGATGTATAATACAATCTCCTTTGCAACCATAGTTCCACATTTTTTGGTATATTTAAATGGATACAGTGCTCATCACTATGTCCTCTTTACCGTGACTTCTCCAATTTTGAGTTTTTTATTTTGATTCTTTTCTGGATTTCATCAAGTCGTTTCTTCAGTAAAAGTTTATAAGAGCTGAGTTTCCTTTTTTACATTAAAAATGTATACCTGTTACAAATTACTTTAAAATATCCTGAATAGCTATTATATTTTTTGGATATATATTGTATTATACATTATAGTTTTTTGGAGCTATTATATTATTTTCTAAAAAAAACTATGTATATCAAGTCTGTCTGATAGAACTATAATTCTAGTAGCCACATGAAAAATATTGGTTATAGCAGGGGCACCTGAGTGGCTGTCATTTGAGCATCCAACTCAATTTCAGCTCGGGTCATGATTCCAGGGGTCCTGGGAGCCTGCTTTTGATTCCTTCTTTCTCTCTCTCCTTTTGCCCCTCTCTCCCGCTCATGCTATCTCTCTGTAAAATAAATAAATAAGAAAACAAACAAATAAATATTGTGTAGAACAGATAACATTAATTTTAATGGCATATTTTATTTAACCCACAATGCAAAAGATCATTTTAACATGTAGTCAACATAAAACCTTATTAATGGGATTACAATAATTTTTATAGTAAGTTGCCAAAACCCAGCATGTATTTGACACAGCACAACTCAGTTTGAATAGCCATATTATAAGTGTTCAAAGGATATATGCTGCTAGTGACTGTCATATTGGACATCACACTGCACACAATTCTCCTTTATAATTGAGCATGAATATTGCCATGCAGAAGTCTGAGATCTGTCTGATTTTTTTCTCTTTGGAGGTGATTAACTTTTTTGATGCCTGAAAATTGTGTCTTCATCATTTCTTGAAATTCACTAACTTAACTTTATATTAATGTAAAGAGTTCCATACCTAATTTTCATGTTCATTCACTGTGCAGATTTAATTTTTGACTTCAGGGATATTTTCTTATAATATATTTTGTAATACTTTTCTTATTCCATTTGTAATTTTTCTTCTAGATACCAATTATGCATTCGTTGGAGGCCTATTTTGGTAGTTTATTTATGATTATTTAAGTACCCATGTTTATTTACATTACTATGATGTTCATAATCTTTTTCTAAATATGAGTAAGTGGATTTTGTTTTTTGCTCTTTCAATCTTATTTATTTGTTTCTTACTGTTCTTAACTCAATTATTTTTAATGACATTGTTTGGCTCTCATTTTATTTTCTGAGAAATATTTTCCCTTTTCTTATAGTGTTATTTATATTCTAATTGTTGTGCTCTTATTTTTTCAAGGTCAAGTGGTTGTTGTTCACTTGTCCTATTATTCAAAGCTCTTCTGAAAAATTTCCTTTGGTTTCTTGTTTGCTTTGTTTTTCTTCTATGTTAGTTTCTTTATTAATTATACATTATATTTTCTTTCTTCTTTTCCTATTTTTCCACAGTTTCTTTTCACTGTTGTCATGCCAGTACTATTTTTAAAAATCTCATTTGCTCTTATTGTTGGCCATGTTTTTTTACTCCTTTAGCCAGCAGATTCCTTTCTTTCTTTAAGATACTGATACCATTGGACGTTAGGTGACTCCGAGGAGCAAAGGGAGGCATTAGGATATATTCCCATCCACTTGAAACCTTGATTTTTTGCACTGTTTGCTGATTTGATAGTGAAACAAGTGAAAATAACTTACACGGAGTCTTGAATAGTCATCCTTACCAGTACCTGGATCTGGACTAGACTTTGTGTCTAGACTAGCTTTAGTTTGTTACTTCATCACCACCATAAGCTAGCTTGCCAGAAGTATAGTGTAGCCTAAGGGTATGGTGTGTGTGTGTGTGTGTGTGTGTGTGTGTGTGTGTCTGTGTGGGTCTCTGTGTGTGTGTGTCTATGTGTCTGTGTGGGTCTCTGTGTGTGTGTGTGTGTGTGTGTGTCTATGTGTCTGTGTGGGTCTCTGTGTGTGTGTGGTTGGTCTCTGCTTTCCATTTTGAGGCTCTTTTTAATACTGGATACCTGAATTCTTGCTAGCCAGTCAGGATATATTCCATGCGTAGACCTTAGATTCACACTGATTCTCAATTTACAAGCATCTTAGGGACTTTATCTCCTTCACAGAGAATCGGTGGTGTTGTTTAGGTCTTTTGGTTTTCTTTACTGCCTCCACAGTCAGAAGAGGAAGAAGATAAACAATATACTATCCTTCTTTTCAAATGTGTGTGAGGGTAAGTTAGTGAAATTCTCAGGATTTTGTTTATGGACCAATGTGGCTTCTGGGGGGAGGGTAGGAGTGAAATTAGGACCTGCACCAAACTCTTCTCTGTGATACGCATCTTCTGCTTTTTAAAATTCTCTTTAGGGACACCTGGGTAGTAAGTAGCTCAGTTAGTTAAGCCTCCGACTCTTGGTTTTGAGTGAGGTCATGATCGCACGTTTCATGGGTTCGAGCCCTGTGTCAGGCTCCACACTGACCGTGCAGAGCCTGCTTGGGATTCTCTCTCTGCCCCTCCTCTGCTCATGCATATGCACGTGCATGCTCTCTCTCTCTCTCTCTCTCTAAATAAATAAATAAAATAAAAAAATTCTTTTTATTAAAGTTAACAGCATTGGGCTCTGTCCCTTAATTTGTTTGGAATCTCCTGGTAAACTTTTCCTTTTGCAGTTTCAAAAATAGTTAATATTTCTTATCAGCTATTAGGTGAAAGTTATTGTATAGCAGTTTCATTTCTCCCCTTAAACAGTAATTTGTTTTTCTGAAATAATGTTTATCTCTGTGTGTGTGTGAGAGAGAGAGAGGGAGAGACAGAGAGAGGACACTGTGGAATATTTATGAGATAGTCTCCAATTGAGAAGTTATTCTGGGGCACCTGAATGGCTCAGTCAGTTGAGCATACAACTTAAACTCAGGTCATGATCTTGTGGTTCAGTAGTTCGAGGCCACATCTGGCTCTGTGCTGACAGCTCAGAGCCTGGAGCCTGCTTCGGATTCTGTGTCTCCCTCTCTCTCTGCCCCTCCCTAGCTCATATTCTGTCTCTTTCTCCCCAAAATAAATGAAACATTAAAAAAATTTTTTAAATCTATTAAAAAAAAGAAGTTACTCTCTTCTTTCCAAAAGAGAGATTCTTTTACGTGGTATGTTCTGCCTTTGACATTTATCCAGGTTGTTGCATGCATTGAGAGTTTATCCCTTTTCACTGGTCAGTGCTTTGTCTTTTTATGTTTGCATTTCTAGGATGAAACCCACTTAGTCATATTGTATAATTATTTTATATATTGCTGGATTTTATTTGTTAATATTTTGTTATTTATTTGGTTTACTTGCATAGTTTCTTTTTCTTTTAATTTTTTAAATTATTTTTGAGAGAGAGAGATAAAGAGTGTGAGCAGGAGAGGGTCAGAGAGAGAGGGAGACACAGAACCTGAAGCAGGCTCCAGGCTCTGAGTTGTCAGCACAGAGCCTGATGCGGGGTTCGAACCCACGAACTGTGAGATCATGACCTGAGCTGAAGTGGGCCGCTTAACCTACTGAGCCAGCCAGGCGCCCCTACTTGCATATTTTCATTTAATTCTTATAGTAATCCTGTGAATTAAGAGGTATTCCCAATTTATTATTATTTTTTTTTGAGAGAGAGAGAGCACACACAATAAGGGGAGGGACAGAGGGAAAGGGGGAGAGAATCTTTTTATTTTATTTTTTAATTTAAATCCAAGGTAGTTAACATATAATGTAATAATGATTTCATGAGTAGAATTTAGTGATTCGTCACATCATTCAGTGCTCATTCCAACAAGTGCCCTCCTTAATGCCCATCACCCATTTAGCCCATCCCCCACCCAACACCCAACACCCCTCCAGCAACCTTCAGAGAGACAGAACCTTCAACAGGCTCCACGCCTAGTGCAGAGCTTGATGCTGGGCTTGACCTCATGACAGTGAGATCATGACCTGAGCTGAAATCAAGAGTCAGCCGATTAATCGACTAAGCCACCCAGGCCCCCTGAGGTACCCCATTTTATAGAGAAACATAGTGAGGACTGAGAGTATTGGTAATTTGCCCAAAGTTATACAGTGAGTAAGTAGTAGGGCCAGGAGTTTGATAAATGGATTTCTGAATCTAAAGTTATTCTCTTTCCACTCTATCACCAAGCCCGGGATTTGGAAAAGAGAGAGAGCTTCAAGAGATCTTAAATGTTGTCATGCTTTCAGTATTAGATAAATTACTTCTCAGAGTGTAAAGGTCTTCTGGATTTTTTGTTTGAGACATTAAGGAATTGGAGAAGTGAAAGAAGCCTAACAATGTGCAAATATTTTAAAAATGGATTTAAGAAATTCTAGAATCTTTTATTAGATAGATGGTTGATGAACACTTGGAACAGAAGATGATAATCAATAGGAATTGATTATAAATCAATTGTAAATGATGTACATTTACTAAGAAAAGGTCAAATGTAACTCATTTTTTTAAATCATATATTTTCTAGATTGTATGATCACCATAGAATAGTAGACATAGCATATATCTTATGGGTTCTGGGACCCCTAGTTGTCATCATTGGACCAAAGTCCACATGGAAGAAGATAAAGTAAGGAACAACTTCAAATTAAAACTAACTTTTATAACCAATAAGGACCAGTCTTAACATTACCTAGAAGAAGAACTACGAAGTCTCAAGTCAAAGTCTATGACGTCATCTTCCATGACTCAGGTAGGTGTCCTGCATCTCTGTCATTATTGTGTCTATTGCATCCTAAATATACAGTGTGCTCTTTTCACACACCCTAAATTATCCCACAATATTTCTAGGGGCAGATGAAGAGGCATATTTCCTAAAAATATGTTAGCTTTCTAAGGGGATAAGGATTTCTTCATTTTCATGACCATTGGCACATGATTTGATATTGTGGCCCCTCACCTGAGCTGTGTGGCTTCTTCGCAGTTTTTGCTGTTGTTTTTGTGATTGGTTCCTCCTTTGGCTTTTTTTAACCAGTTAGCTATCTGTGAAGTTCTTTTTTTTTTTTTTCCTACAGAAGTGACTAAAAATAGCACAAATAACCACCCCCACTCCAGCAATCTTTATTATTGTCTTCCCTTGGATAAAGCCTATCTAAATGATCTGATGAACAAAAGAGAGGCACGTGGGATGGCTGATACTACAAACATGACTTTTCAGGTAGCTTGACAATCACATGAAAGGATGTGAATTAAGGGAGGTCAGCCTGGAAGGAAATTTCTCCAGGCATGCCACAGTTCTTCGTTCTTGAACTTCTCCTGTGAAAATTTTTATCAGTGACTTGGACATAAACATAAAAGGCATGTTTATCACACTTACAAATTTACAGTTTATAAAGCTGAGGGTAGAAGATGAAAGATTTTACCAGGCTGGACAACTGGCTACAAAATGATGTGAAATGTGTTTGTTTCTATTGTCAATTTCAAAAGGTCGATTTTATAATAAGATATAACATCACAAACGTTTTTGACAGAAGTTTTTGTGACAACAAAAATAAAACATGAACAAATTAACTGTGAATTTGCAGTGAGATCAAAATACTACATAGCTGCCAAAACCTTAACCCAGTCTTATACTGCAGATATTGCCCATGAGATCTGAGTTCTAAATACCACGTTTAAAGCTTCTTTATTCTCCTAGTGTCTTGCACTTAATAGATTCTCAGTTACTGCTAGTTTAGTAACAGCTATAATGGTCAAGATGTAGCTGGAGTATTGTATTGAAATTTGACTGTCACATTCTAAGGGTGTGTTGCTAAAATGGAGTGCACATAAATAATAATGTTTCAACAGAGAGGGTCTGAAAACTACATTCTAGGCAATCCAATGGAGAAATTAGGAATGTGCAGAAGAGAAGATTAACAAGAGACAAGCTAATTATTTTGATCCAGATTCATTTTATCCTGTCCCAAAGGAAGAATTTGCTTGAGCCTAAGGGGAGATAGCTGTAAACTCAATATTAAGAAGAACTTTCCATAATTAATGGAAACAGTGGTGTGGACTGTTGAATGATAATCGGTTAGGAATATTCCAAAGGGAATTCTTGCCTATGTATTAAGTGTGGTGATTTAGCTTGGATGGCTTTTCCAACTCAAAGATTATAGGTGGTAAGTGGTAAGGTTTAATGTTTGAAAAATGATAATACACGTGTATAATATATGCATTTTTCCATGAATGGCAATACTTCATTAAAAGACCTTTCCTTTATAATGATTTAGCCCAGAAATAGGGTTTCTTTTTTTAAATTTTTGTTTAAGAAATAAGGCTTCTACTTCTTTTTTACTATAGTTTTATTTTTTCAATTTGTTCCAGGTTAGGTATCCGTAGACATTTGCATTACTAACATCTATTATTTTGTCAAGATGTAGCTATATCTCTGTTGGATTTTTAAGCCCTTAACATATTTTTCTGAATTTAAGATATAATTTTATAAGAATTTTTCATAGATCATTGTAATTATTTTCAAAGTGAATAATATATTTCTAGTTTCATATATTTTACACTTTCCCTATAGTTAAATAAGCGATGAACATTAAAAAATTTTAAGTGCTAATTTTTATTATATTGTGACTCAAATACCTCAAAAATGAAAACCTGAGCCAAACTAATTGCCTTCCCTCAAAACAGTTCAATGTAACACTAATTTCTATTTGCTAACAACACAAGTCAGCAGTGTACTATTTAGTGGATTTACCACCACATTCTTAACATTATTTTACCCTGGAACAGTGTGTTTTCTGGTTCTGCTCTGCCTCTCTGGCTTATTCACAGCTGCCTCTCCCTCATTCTCTTCTTAATTGTTCTAATCAAACAAAGTCCTTGACACTCTCTTGTCTCTTTGGGATTTTCTGCTTTGGGTCTCATCTACTTCACCATGGACGCATGGTGAAGCCCCATTATTCTCATCACCTGCCATGCCCTGGCTCTCCAGCTCCTGGTGAGGGCTCTCCATTGGAGTTACAGATCTGAGATCTAACTTAAACAGCCTTTGTTTTTCCCCCAAAACAAAACCTTGGCATCTTCTCTGTTTCTGCCAATGATCTAATCTTTCTCTCAGCCATTAAAGCTCCCACCCTCCACTCCTTGCTTATAGAGGTAGCGTCTCATGATTGTGAAGAGCACGATTTCTGATTCAGGCTAACTAGGTTCAAACCCAAGCCCTTTCCTCTTCCAGTTGGACAACTTGAACTAATTGTTTAGCCTGCTGAGGCCTTGTTTTTCACATCTATCAAATGGAAATGGTGGTAACAAACTGTGAATGTTGATGTCCACATCCACTTGTAGATGAAACAAGTATGGACTGAGAGCCCAAACTTTCAGGATGACCAGGTCATTATTTTGGTTATTCAGACATGTCTCCGATGAAACATGGATATCAACAAAACATTAGATATGAGAGGCAGATCTATTTAGTTTTTAAGTGACTTTTAGTGGTAAATTTTTAATATAGTAATTTATTCACTGGGATATATACTTAAACTGGAAAAATTAATATATTGTGTTAGTTTGCCAGGGTTGCTATAACAAAAATACAAAAGACTGTGTGGTTTAAGCAACAGAAATGTATGTCCTCACAGTCCTGGGGACCAGAAGTTGAAATCAAGGTGCCAGCAGGCAGGCTTGGTTTCTCTTAAGGTCTCTCTCTTTGGCTTGTAGATGGTCATCTTCTCTCTGTGTCCTCACGTGGTTTTCCCTCTGAGTGTATCTGTGTCATAATCTCTTTTTCTAATAGAACACCAATCATACGGGATTAAGACCTACAGTAAAGATCTCATTATGTCTTAATCACCTCTTTAAAAGCCTTATCTCCCCCAAGCAGTCACATTCTGAGGTACTGGGGATAAGGGCCTCAACATAGAAATGTTGGGGATGGGTAGGGTCACAATTCTGCCTACAGCTTATATCTACCTGAGGTTTTAACTGGTGAAAAAAAACTGAGTAGAGTTTTAAATTTATCTTCTCTTCTCTTTTCCATGAGGTAATCTAAAATAACCTGGGGAATCTAGGTGGTTTTTAAACCAGTTACTTTTGTGGTATTTCATCATTACCTTTCAAAGTGGAGGGAAATGAAACTCAAGCTGGCCTATTTGGTTTCTCTGACACAGCTTTGCTCACCCTTCCTGGGGGAGGGTAATTTTGAAACTACAGACTAGAAAGGCTTTTGGATTGTGTGAGTCATCCTCTCTCTGTGACCCTTCCCATGCTTTATGATCAGGAGTTGGCTGTAAAATTACTGCTCTGGGCAAAGACCAAATTTCCATTCTAATATCAATCCTAACACCACTGTTGCTCTGATACATAATGCATTATTGTGTGAAGCTTAAACTCAAGCCACTTAATATTTTCCCTTTTGTAGGTAGAGATTAGTCCCTTTAAAGATCAGGTTCATAGTCATGAGTGGGGACACACGGTGGGGAAAGTCGGAGGGTGGAGGGAGTCACAAGGAGTTTGCCTCTAACCTGAGTATGGGCTCAAGTGCCCTCTTGTGTCTGCTTTGGCTTACTTTACAGAGGAAGAGCTGAAGTTACATGGAATCCCATTGCCATCTAATTTCTTTCTTTCTTGATTTTCAAACAGGTGTTAATCCCAATTAGATAACCAGGTGAATAGACCCATTTTTAGTAGGGTTCAGATGTCTCGATGATCCTTTGAAACTTTGAACTCACACTGTTGTTTGAGTTGTGTCACAGCTTAGTCATTCTCAAAAGCTATTCTGAGGTCATAATTACTGTGTGGTTTATGCAAAGAGGAGCTCTGGCCATCATCTAATCCAAGTAGCAAAATCGGGTACCGTCGGAAGAGAGAACACAAATCCACCAAGCACAGGAGAAGCATTTCCTCTTGAGAAGTTCATCATTTTGTGAAGCCCAAGTGCAACCGAGTGATAAAGGAAAGAGCATCTCCCACTGGAGTGTGACAATATTTTCAGAATGGAGTTAAGTTGCTTTTCTGACAGCTAAGATGTTTGTTGACGATGCCATGCATTGTTTTGCTGAGTGGGTATTTAGGGTTGGCTGTGGGAGGAAATGAAAACATGACCACTGGCAAGGGGGAAGGAAATCTACAGAAATTTGCCTTTTCTATTTATTTCTGGGTCTTTATGTCAGTCTAGTGTTTTGAAACAACTTCCAGTCTACTTACAAGCATTTAAATGAGTTCTTTCCTCTGTTTCTCATGTGAAAACCCAATTTAGCTTCACCCACCTGGCCAAGTTCTTTGTTTTCATTATTTGTCAGTAAGTGTTTTTCTTAAGCACTTTCCTCATCTTCCTTCCTCTTCTGGGGTGCTACCACTCTGCCCACCTGCCTTCCCTGTCCCCAGTCCCAAATGAGGAGTGATGCATTTTACTCCTGCTTTACACAGTTCTCATTAGGGAGGCTCCTTACCACTGACAGTACGGTTGACTTGTGGAATTGTCAAAGATTAAGTGTCAATGGTTTGGGGAGATCACATGGTTTGACCCCCTCCCCCAACATATGCAGCTATTATCTACCCAGCAGTATCTTGTACCTCTATTCTGTATGGAAACCTTGAGCAGAAAAGTCAACGTCTTGGGCTGATAACTTGTCAATTGCATCAAGAGTCAGAAGTCCTTGCTATTGTGGTCTCACCTTTTGTCTGCTGACTTGTAGTGGACATTGGGGATTCCTGAAAGGCCCTTATATAATTTTTGGAACAGGCCAGTGTGAAGACTAAGGAAGAGTTCTCACCAACAGAAGGAAAATTTAGCCCCTAAATTTGGTCTTGCCCTGCCTCTGCCATGTTCTCACTGATTGTGTGGCCTCAGGTGGGTCATTTAACCTCTCTGGACTTAGTTTCCTCATCTATAAAAGAGCGACAGTGACCTGATAGGGGTAACTGGCTCCAATATCCTTTCCAGCTATGGCTGCTCTGTGGTAAGACATCCTTGGATGATCATTGTTTTGGTTCCATTGAGCTGTGCCTTTCAGGAGTTCTTTCTGCTCATCCTTTTTCTCAGACTCATAAGTCCTAGAGTATGACTCATCTCCTCAAGCTGGTCTAGCCAAAGAGTGAATCTCCTTTGCTGTTAATCTGCTGAGGAATAACTCATTGCAGGGACAGTGGACATCATCTCTGAGTGCACCAGTCAGCTCGCTGCTGGCTGTCCTCACAAGGCCCAGGCCCCACCACTAAGCTAAGCTTGCCAAGGATTGGGGTGTAGCTCCCACAGCTATGCTTGAGTTCTGCTTCCCAGCCCTGTCTGTCCTTCCTGGATTAGGCAGCAACATTCTAGGAACAAATCCTTCTACTCCTTCCATCCATCTCATTTTCTGAATCTCATGGTTCTTTCCTCCCTGCCAGGGCTGGCAAGACTGAATTTGTTGGGCCCTGCAAGTCCCTGTGGGTCTGTCCAGGTGGTCAGGACTTTGGCTGCTCAAGGCTTCTTCCCTAGATATTTTAAAATGCTTTTAATTGACTTGAAAAACATGTTAACTGAGTTTTAAAGTATTTGTAAGTGCCCCCCAAGGCGACTGGCTTAGCAGTGGAGTCCTCAACTGGCCCATAAATAAATAATTTAAAAGGAAGAGGTGGAGCCATGAAGGCAGTGGCAGAACTGGAAGCTCAAAGAAGCAGTTTCTCTCTCCCTGACTGTGTGTGTCAATTCCACAGACTTCGCAAATGGAAACAAGTTAACTTGCTTTGAATTCCAAGATATGGGTTGTAATGGGGCAGATATAAACCTATGCTTCCCCGACTGCTTCAAGGCTGATCTATGTAATGGGCACTCCCAGAATTGTGGAACGGTTAATTACAACTCTCTAAGATAATGACGGCTTACCTTGTAGCAACCCAGATCTTCGAGGATGGTCCAACAATTGCTCTTTCATCCCAGGTACCTCTGATTACAGATAACATAGAGCTTGACCCAATCCTAGCTAATCTCTGGCTTATGTGTAGATTAAAATCCAAGCCCCTTAAGCGATGAGATGCCCTTAGAGATGGAATGCATATCCCAATGCAGTTGTGTTACTGCTTTGTGGTATCAGGTGTATTAGTCAGCTCAGCTGCAGTAATACACAGTCTCCAAATCTCAAGGGCTCATGACATAAGTTTTCATTTCCTATTTGCATTATATAATGGCAGCTGTGAATCAGTTGCTACAGTTCTGCTCCAAGTGTCTCCTCTTTTCAGGGATCAGCAAAAGAGCAGGACTTAGTGGAGACATGCCGTTTTTGTGGCAGAGAGAAAACAGAGAATTGGCTAAAAAATGTGATTCGTCTAAGTGCTTGCTTGGAACTGGGCCACTATCACCTCTGCCCGCATCTCATTTGCTCCGGAAAGTCGTACGGCCAAGCCTGATAAATGTGGCAGAGCAGTATATGCCACCCATAGAAAGGCACTACAGGTCACCTGGAAATGGGCTGGGATAAGCAATCACCTTATAGGGAAGAGAGCCAATATGGGAACAATAACATAATCCATCATACTGGGCTGACATGCCAGACATGTAACTTCATGAGAAAGGCAAAGCCCTCGACAGAAGCCTCAGACCCATAAATTCTACCTTTCCTATCCTTGAGTGCTGACGTGTGAAGGAGACAGAGAAGATCTCTTCAATTTTCTCACTTGGGAAGCCCCCTACCAATGTTCCTTTTATGAGATAAAGTCTGGTTTTGATCTAAGTCCACTGAGGTTCACTGATTCCTACCTTACTCTGTGTCTCCTTTCCTGTAAGTTGCTTCCATTTGTTGACCATCATATTTTGATTTCATTTGGGAGCTTGATGTTAATAAAAGTTCACTTTGCTCTTCTGGCTGACTCTGAAATGGTGCTTTTGCAGCTATAAAGTCACTGAAATTTGGAGCCAGGCCAGAAGACACAGGAATCAGCACGGGCAGAGACTGGGTGTCTTAGCTTCAAGATAGGTCCAAGAAGTAGAAGATGAGAGACATAGAAACAAATCCATCAGTTTCTCTATTTTTAACTAATGGACTGGTTGATTGGGTAATTATTAAAATACCAAGGGGAAGTATAAAGAAAAATGAAAAACAATTTTCATATCTCTCCATACAAAATATGAGAAATAATAGCTGCCTCATACTGACATTTTCCTGTATGCCAGACCCTGTGCAAAGGTCTCTGCAGACACAAGAAGTGGGACCAGACTCTCCATACTGGAGATGTGGAGTTGAAACCCAGAGAGAGTTATTGCTTGCCCAACGCCCCAGTGGTGGTGAAACTCAGATGAGGCTCATGGTTATCTGATTGTATAGCTCATGGTTGAAAAATAAGATATTGCTAAGTGAAATGGTTTTACTTAATGCCCCAAAGAGATTCATTTAGCACAAAATTCCCTTTCTTAAAGAGTCAGTGAGTTTGCCTTGCAGACACTTGTTGGGTTGGCATTTTTACAGTCAAGTTGCGTGGGGTTTGTACCCATGCCTTCCACACAGTAGCCCTACTCCATCTGCACACTGTTTTGTTTCAAAATGAACACAGCTCTTTTAGTTTGTAATTTTTTTCTGGTGCCCTGCCCATAAATATCTCACACCCCTCATCAACCTAAGCTTTTCCAGAACGTATGACAGGCAGGTGGAGTTTCCATCTCTAACTGCAGAACAGTGGTATGGATATAGCATTGAAACCTCCAGCTTGATTGGTCTCTCTCATCTCAATGCCCAACATTTTCCATTTTCTCAGTTTCTCTATGAATCATCACTTCCCTTTGAGCCTTTCTTCCACCTTACCCATCAAAGGGACAGTCTCTTAGAATTAGGGCTATACAAAATAAATATATTGACAATGACACACTTATAATGTGGAAGTTTTTCTCTAAAAAGAATTATGCTAAAATACTTTATATAATTCTGATGTATTTGTTCTTCACTGTTTATATTCTTTTTTTAAAAAAAGATACACTGTGCATTAGAAGTTGGCAAGGTCTATCCAAAAGCAAGTCAAATTTATTTTGTGTTGTAATTACATCAATTATATCATGAAATCATGAATTGTGGCTCTCTGTCAGAATGTGCTGTATTTCCTCAGATGTGCAGAAGACATTGCATTCCCAAGCTAACTCACTGAGGTGTCTTTGTTAGGCTGACATATTTGATATAATTCCCAGATAATTTACATGGTCAGAGAGATTCTCATGCAACCCATCCCTGAGCAAGAGGCCCTGGGGATTTTGCTCAACTGCTAAATGTTCAGATGAGTCATTGATTGCTTAGCTAGCCAAATCAAGTTAATTCTCTTTATATGTATGGCAGCATATATTTAAAAATATATGTTGAATGCTTTCTATGTGCTAGATAGATTTCCAAGTGTTGGGGACTCCCAGGGAATGAAACTGATGTGATCCCCCACTCTTAGGGGATTACGCTCTAGCATTAGGTATTAAAACAACACATTCTGAAAAATGTGGTTGGTAATTTTTAAGGCTTAAATAGTTCAAAGGTATTTGAAGGGTAGATTCATATATCAAGCATATTTTAAAATAAATTTTAGACACTTGTCTAAGCCAGCTTACATTATTCATTTACTGCATTTCTTGACAAATAACTTCTTGCTGTTTGTCTTTCAGTCTCCATTCTGTGATGTATTTGCAAAGTTAAGAAACACAGGATAAACAATGTGTTAGCTACATTTTCAAACAATAGGCTCAAAATGTTTTCATGTGAGGTGGATTTGCCGTTTAAAGCAATGGACCTAATTGCTAACCGGGGCGGGGGAGGGGGCGGCGAGAAAAAGAGTCTCATAAAACATTACTGACTGTCTGAAAATTCTGGAAGTGCAAGAAACATTTTATAATTATTATACTTTTTAAAGGTTCTGACAGTTGAAGAAATACGGACTATGTGTGACAATATAAATGATACATGGATGAAAATGAGTTTGTCCTGTTTCCTGACCTTTTATTTTACTTTTATACTCAATACAATAAGGAAGTATTTCCTGATCCTTCATATATATCCCTTGTTTGACCTCCCTTTTATTCTTTCTACATTGTGAATCAGGGGCAAAGATTGGATGCTATTAACAAAAAAGTGGAATGCATGCAGATTCTCTTCTAGAACCCCATGATCTTACCTTGACTGAGGCAATGAAGGTCTGGTTTAATGGAAAGAGGAAATCTACCTTCTGGTTCTACAGCAGTTTCAAAGGGCTTTCTCATATGGGCCAAACTGCTTCTCTTTATGTCCTCCTCTATAAAATGAGAAGTTGCGGGTAGATATTTTTTAAGTCCCTTCTTGTTCTAACATGATGTGGTTCTACTCCATATGTGTCATTGTGAACTTGAGAAGGTAGAAGAGTACCGTTGTTTCCCCATTTTTTGGTCGTCTTTGCCCATAATTATCATCTCTTTAAGGGTTTGGATTCATCATTAATGGCAGTACCTCTTTCATGCTTTATTAATAAAAAAAGCTAGAAAGTCAATTGACTCCTCTCTTAATCAATTAACCATTGTATGAAAGAATGAGAAACGCACACATTGCGGGGAGAACAAGAGCAGTATCCTATTACTTGTCAGTTGGATTTTGTCACTTATTATTGTTTTTGAATATTTTAGTACTAAGAGAAAAGTAATTTTAGCCATTCTAACAGGTGTGAGGTGAAATCTCATTGTAGTTTTGGTTTGTATTTCCCTGATGATGAGTGATGTTGAGCATCTTTCATGTGTCTGTTGGCCATCTGGATGTCTTCTTTGGAAAAGTTTCTACTCCTGTCTTCTGACCATTTTTAACTGGATTATTTTGGGGGGAGTGGTTTGAGTTTTATAAGTTCTTTATATTTTTTGGATACTAACCTTTTATCAGATGCCATTTGCAAATATCTTCTCTCATTCTGAAGGTTGACCTTTTGTTTTGTTGCTTGTTTTCCTTCACTTCCAGAAGGTTTTTTTTTTTTATCTTGAAGAAGTCCTAATAGTTTATTTTTGTGATTGTTTCCTTTGCCTCAGGAGACATGTCTCATAAGAAGTTTCTATTTGAGGTCAAAGAGGTTTCTGTCTGTGTTCTTCTCTGGGATTTTGATAGTTTCCTATCTTACATATAGGTCTTTTGTCCATTTTGAATTTGTGTTTGTGCATGGTGTAAGAAAGTGGTCAAGGATGTGGAGAAAAGGGAACCCTTTTACACTGTTGGTGGGAATGCAAACTGGTGCAGCCACACTGGAAAACAATATGGAAGTTCCTCAAAAACTTAGAAATGAATCCACCCTGTGGTCCAGCAATTGTACTGCCCAGTATTTACCCAAAAATACTGATTCGAAGGGATATATACGCCCCAATGTTTATAGCAGCACTATCAACAATAGCCACATTATGGAAAGAGCCCAAATGTCCAACAAGTGATGAATGGATAAAGAAGATGTGGCATATGTGTACAATGAGATATTACTCAGCCATCAAAAAGAATGAAATCTTGTCATTTGCAATGACATGGGTGGAGCTAGAATGTATTATGCTAAGTGAAATAAGTCAGAGAAAAGACAGATATCATATGATTTCACTCATATGTGGAATTTAAGAAACAAAACAGATGAGCATAGGGGAGAAAAAGAGAGAGAGGCAAACCATAAAATAGACTCTTAACTATAGAGAACAAACTCAGGGCTGCTGGAAGGGAGAGGGATGGGGAGATGGACGAAATGAGTGATGGGGATTAAGGAGGGCACTTGTGAGGAGCACTGGGTGTTGTATGTAAATTATGAATCACTAAATTCTTCACCTGAAACCAATAGTACATTCTATGTCAACTAACTGGAATTTAAATAAAAAGTTGAGGAAAAGAAAAGTATTTTCAGGAATGGTAGTTTCCAGAACTCACAAACACATTGAGTTCTTATATCTTCATGTTTGAAAAATATAAATCAATTTTGTTGAAGATGGTGAGTTAAAGATTTGGAAGAGGAGACCTAAGATATTTCACAGATTTTGACACATTGTTCCTCACGAACTTTCATGTGGGTATCTTGTAAATCAAAAGTGGATAAATTAGTAGCCCCCAAAAGAAGCCCGTGACCAGTCTGCACACAAACCAAACATATGGCAAAGGGTGCTGTTCTGATGCATTCCTCTATCCAGGAGGAGGACTGAAATGTTATTTTCATAGTCAAATGGTTAAAATAGTAATGGTTTATTTACTCTCCCCTACTGTGGTTGGGAAATACACTAGATTAAAACTCAGGCCACTGAGTTTCTGTTTCTGATCTGCCAACTACCAGGGTAAGTTGGTCTCTCCATGTGATTGTCTTGGCAAATGTCTCCTCAGGCCTTTACTGGAGAGACAGGAAACAATGATGACAGAGCCGGGCAAGCCCAGGCCCCACACGAGCCTCCTCTGTAATTTTGGATAGTTCTGGAAACTGGACCATCAACTCTAATTACCTGTGTCGGGAAACCGATGCGAAGTAGGCCATGTTTCTCAACAGCTTGCCGGAGCCATGCTCCTAAAAACAGCTCAGACCTGCTCCACAGGAGCATAAATCCTGGCAGCCAAAGAAGGTGAATTCATACTGGGCAGAGGCTGTAAACAAAAGAAAGATCCGCTGTTAGAAGCATAGACCTGACCCAACTATGTTGTGGCTGTAAATTGTTTCACTTTTGCAACTTGAGAAGCTACATACTTTCACCTTATAGCAGATCTTGGTCAGATAAATTTCAGTGACCTTCTTTCTAGCTCTCTGTGCATTCTCTGCAGATTCAACTACCAAAACCACAACCACCTCCACCACCATTACAACAAAATGAATTTGGGTGGTTGAGTGCCCTTCCTGAGCTGTTTCTCAGCCACCAAGCTAACTAGAACAAATGAACCAAGCTTCTTGTGTCATCAGCACCAGCAGCTGAGTTGTTAAGTCGGAGTTGTGTGTGATTTTTCCACTCTCCACACACAACAAACAGATCCATCATAAAATGATGACCATTCTATTTTTTTAAATCTAAGGCACAGAGTTTACTTATTTATTAAAAAAGTTTTAATGTTTATTTTTGATAGAGAATGTGAGCAGGGGTAGGGGCAGAGAGAGAGGGAGACATAGAATCTGAAGCAGGCTCCAGGCTCTGAGCTGTCAGCACAGAGCCTGACGAGAGGCGCAAATTCACGAACCATGAAATCATGACCTAAGCCAAAATTGAATGCTTAACCAACTGAGCCACGCAGGTGCCCAGACAGACATTTTATAGAAAGAAAGCCAGGGTAGATATCAATTGCCCAAAGGTACAGCTTAGTGATGGAGCCATGAATTCTTTACTCTTTTATTCCATTTCATTTTTTTACTTGTCATCTTTACTCATTTCATCCCATTCCAGCAGCAATCAAATGTAAAAACATGCACAAAAAATATATTTCTATAAATGTTTTATTTTCAACCTAAGATTTTGAGATTTTTTGTGAATATTAATTTACTTAGGTTTTATGATAAGAATATTACTTCTAATGGTTATGCTGTGTTATTACATCTGAGTGATTGTTACAAAGATATAATAGTATGATACTTGCAAATTATTTTGAGACATATTCCACGAATGTGCCTAAAATTTGTTATTTCTATGTAATTCAAATTTTGTATTCATGAGAAATGGTTTAAGCAAGAGAAAGTGTACCACACATTTTTATTTGATGTCTTTTAATAATTATCAGGAAAGAACTGATGAAAAGAATGTATAGACTATAGTCTTTAGTACATTTCAGCAAATATTTATAAGAACTTACTGTATGCAGGACACTTTGTTAGCTACAGGATATCCATTCATTAGAATGTTTGCTTAGGACAGAAGTAATTATCTTAAGGTTTATTAAATGGTATTATATTGACTGAGCTAAAATGTTTAAATAAGTGATCTTGACAGGAAATATCTTAAAAGGAATCATACGGCCAGGCTGTAAAGCAATCTTCACTTGAACTTGGACTTGTAAGAATAAGTACGCAATGTTGCCCAGTGAGAATCAGAGGGTGTTATCACCTTCTGGGATGTTTAACAGATGAAGCGATTGCCCAAAGCTTTGAAGAGTGAACAGAGTCTGAAACTCAAGTTTTCTTATTTCTAGCCATTTGCTGGTTTCAGCAAACCCCTGGTTCTCTTCCAAAAGAAAAAATTCTTCCACATGACAGCTTTGCAAAATTTATGCAAAGATAGTAATTTGACGTTGCCCACTCTCAAGGTTGTGCTTTTGCAGAAATATTCTGCAGAATGGGCTTTTGAGAAATACTTTTTCCTGTCAAGAAATAACACTGAACACCTCACCAAAGAAGATGTATAGATGGCAAGTAAGCACATGGGAAGATGCTTCAGGTTCGAGGTCGTCCAGCAGGCCAAACCTCGCACGCATGGCTACAGCAAGTCCCCAGGTTTGGAGGTCTACGAGCACACCAGGTTCCTAGCAGCCAGCCAGCCAAAGCTCCGGAAGTCTGCGTACCACAAGCATCCCAAACAACAGTGAAATACTCCTACAGATACTACCACACACTTGTTACAATGGCCAAAATATGGAACACTGAAAACAGCAAATGCTGGTGAGGATGTGGAATGAAAGGAACTCTTGTTCTTGGCCGGTGGTAATGTAAAATGGTATAGTCACTTGGAAGACAGTTTGGTTATTTCTTACAAAAGTAAATGTACTCTTACCACACAATCCAGCAGTTGTGTTCCTTGGTATATACCCAAAGGAACTTAAAAAAATGTCCGTTCAAAAACCTTCACAAAAATGTTTATAGCAGCTTTATTCATAACTGCCAAAATCTGGAAGCAACAAAGATGTCCTCTAGGAGGTGAATAGATAAATCAACTGTGGCCCATCCAGACAATGGAATATTATTCAGCATTTTAAAAAAGTTATGAAGCCATGAATACACATGGAAGAAACTTAAATCCCTATTACTAAGCGAAAGAAGGAAACCTGAAAGTCTCTATACTGTATGATTCCAGCTGTATGACATTCTGGAAAAAGCAAAACTATGGAGACAGTAAAAGAATCAGTGGATGCCAGGGATTGGGGAAGATGCAAAGATGGAGCACAGAGGATTTTGTGGACAGTGAAACTATTCTGCATGATGTTCTGATGGGGAATACATGTCATTATACATTTGTCCAAACCCATGATATATACAACACCGAGAGTCAACCGTAATGTGAAGGATGGACTTCAAGTGATAATGTATCAATATAGGTTCATTGGTTGTAACGAATGTAGCCCTCTGATGGGGAATGTTGATAATGGGGGAGGTTATGCATGAGTTGGGGCAGGGACTATATGGGAAATCTCTGCACCTTCCTCTCAATTTTGCTATGAACCTAAAACTGTTCTAAACACACACACACAACAAAGTCTATTAAAAATAACTATAAAAAGAAATAACACTGAAAATCATAGTCAAATTCATATTTTACATTTCAAAGTTACCTTTTAAATTGGATATATAAGATGAAAAATGGGAAATATTTTTTTCATCTAAGAATGTCCACATGAGGGGCACCTGGGTGGCTCAGTTGATTAAGCATCTGACTTTTGATCTCATGGCTCATGATTTCAAGCCCCGCATTGGGCTCTGCACTGACAGCATGGAGCCTGCTTAGAACTCTCTCTCTCTTTCTCTTTCTGCCCCTCCCCCACTCATTCTCTCCTCTCACTCTCTCAGAATAAACATTAAAAAAATAAAAAATAAACGAATGTGCACATGAAGATTTCTTATACTTTAAAATCCTTACCATAAAGAAAGTGAGGGTATGTACACAATGAACTTTGATTTAACCCTTGGTAGGAATGTGATTTTACCATTTCCCAGTGGAAAAACTTTGGTTTATGCTCAACATCTTAGTTCCTTATAACTGTACATTTCTTGAGTTAATTAGAAATAAAAATTATCCAATGACATGTCATGCAGCCATTTCCCCTTTGCTGTATAATGATTCTTGTTTACATAGAGCAAATACTCAGCAAAAAGCAGAATGCATATTATTGAATGGTTGCTTTTTGTCCAGTAGAATTTTTGTCTTTTGGTCACATGAACTTCTAATCTGAGAAGTCAGCAAATTTTGTTTGACTTCTCTTACTTCTTTTAACAGACATTAAGATCCCTATTAAACATTTTCTATTTTCAGTTTATTCACTATTAGATATGGTAACACTGAGTCTTTATTCACAAGAGGAAGGGCTTATTTCCGCATTTTCTTCCTAGTTCCCAAAGTGCTTTTTTTGGATGATTTCATTTCTTCTTCCAAGAAGAACATTGGCTAACCTTCCCTTAAAAGTTATATTGTACAGCAAGTGTTCCAATATTTTATTTAGTCGCAAATGAGAAACAGAATTTTTACAACATGACTTTCCTTCTGCGTGATGAGCACAGTGGGTGGGAGTCAGCATCACTACAGAAAATGACAAATGCTCCTTTGTCTTTCTCCTGTTACAGATTCTGGAAATCCGGGGTTCCATCCAAGCTCTTGAAATCATAAAATTTGTATCCATTTCTCCTCTTCTGATAAGAAGGCCATGAGGAGAGATTTTTAGAATGGAATTCCCTCTTCTGCTTGAGCTAGGACTCCAATTTTTATGTTTAAAGTCAACATTTCCAGCTTTCAAATTTTTCCTATAACGTGGTTGTTTGTCCAAGGAAGAACAAAACTAAGGAACCAGAACTTGGTTTAAGAAAGGACTAATAATGTATATGTACAGTAAAAAAATTCAGTGATGACTGACAACAATATCCAGTTTTCTGTAGTTTTTATGTAATGAGAATGAAGATGTTTTAATATCTTATTATACTTGGTATTCCCAAATAGTAAAACTATTTTTAAGTTTAGATATTCAAAATTCATCCAGAAAATATTTAAATGTCTTTATGATTGGAAGAATTCATTTGAAAATGATTTCCACTTCTTTTAAAAGTTTGGAGCCATCACTTGAGAATATTTCCTTTTTCCATTAAAAAAAGTACCATATTCTGGGCTACCTGGATGGCTCAGTTGGTTAAATGCCCGACTTGATTTAGGCTCAGGTTATGATCTCAGGGTTCATGAGATCAAGCCCCATATTGGACTCCATGCTGAAACACAGAGACTGCTTGGGATTCTGTCTCTCCCTCTCTCTCTTTGCCTTCCTTGCTCATGCTCCCTCTCTCTCAAAATAAATAAATAAACATTTAAAAAAGTACTATATTTTCATTAAAAATATTTAAGAAATATAAAAGTGTTAAAGCATGCCACCTATATACAACCACGATAACATCTGGTGCTTCCTTTTTTTTCCAGCTTTCTCCCCAATATATGATTTCTAAAATATTTTTTTAAAGTTATTTTTGAGAAAGACACACACACAGAGTGTAAGCAGGGGAGGGGCAGAGAAAGAGGGAGACACAGAATCCAAAGCAGGCTCCAGACTCCGAGCTGTTAGCACAGAGCCTGATGCAGGGCTTGAACTCATGAACTGTCAGCACAGAGCCTGATGCAGGGCTTGAGATCATGACCTGAGCTGAAGTCAGCCACTTAACCGACTGAGCCACGTGGCTGCCCATAATATATTTTTATAATCATATTACATATGCAGTTTTTCCATGTCGAAATATTACATCATATGTATTTTCCATAGTATTATTGTATCTCTGGTAAAGAATATTAAAAATAGTTTTTGTCAAAGTAACCTTTTAAATTACTTTTATTTTGTTATAAGAGTAATATAAAATGAAAATATAAAGTCTCCTAACTGGTCCTAAAGTTTCTTAACTTGCTCTCCCACTGCCTCCCCCTCCCCTTTAGAGATAACCACTTTTAAGAGTCTCAGATATTCTTCCAGAAATTTTCAGGCATATAAAAGTGTATTCTTACATAACGTACCATTTTCTACATTACATGTTATCTATGTATGTGTCCACCCCAGACACTTAGAGAATCATTCATACTTTATTTAACTCAATAAAATGGCTCAGTGGTTTCTTTGGCAGACCAGTTGCTATACATTTTTCTCATTTTTAAAAAGCTCAATAACAGTTTATTGTATCATGTTCATTAATTTGGTCCATAGTCCTCTAGTAATGAACATTTAAAATTCTTTCTCTTTTTTTGTTTTTTTTTTAAAGTTTATTTATTTATTTTGAGAGAGAGAGGAGAGCAATCAGGAGAGGGACAGAGAGAGAGAGAGAGAGAGGGAGAGAGAGAATCTCAAGCAGACTCTGCACTATTAGTGCAGGGGCTTGAACTCATGAACTGAGAGATCATGACCTGAGCTGAAACCAAGAGCTTGATGCTTAACCAACTGAGCCATCCAGATGCTCCTAAGTTCTTTCTTGTTTTGTGCAATTATAAAATGTGGACACTAAGGCAGCTGCTTACTCCATGATGCCTTTGTATGGATTAGAAAATGACACTCTTCTATGAAGGACGTCTTCTGAGTCCCTCCAGTGTCACCCTCCATCATTCCCCACCTTGCTTTGTTGCCTGGGAGGCTGATCTGCATATGGATCATATCAATATGCTCTTTTCCTTTTGTGTGGGTTCAGCCAATGGGAGCAGCTGCAGGAGATTGGAAGGAGGAAGTAAGGAGAAGTTGGGGTATTTACTCCCTAGGCTCTTCCTGCCTGCTTGCTGAGGGCTGGCTTCCTTTCTTAAACTTTCTCTCTCGAGCTCCTACCTCACTCTTCTGAGAACTGCTCTCTTTTTCGTCTTTCTAGTCCTAGGACACTGCACTATTGTCTCTGGCTTCTCTACAGTATGCTCTACCTTTGTAAGTAGGCAGAGCACAAATTGCCCAAAGTGAGCGTGCCATCCATTCCTACTAGGACTCTAACTGATTCACTTCTCTCAGCAGATAGAGCCCCAAAGCAGGAGGTTGATTTGTTGATTAGACTGATGATTACCACCCCCACCCCCTACTCCTTGCTACTTTGTCAGGCTGCCCAGTACAGGGCACAACATAGACACTACATGGCAGCCTTGATTGCAATCCAAATGATGTGTGTGTGTGTGTGTGTGTGTGTTTGTGTTATCTTTGCGTGCTTTCATGAATTCCACAGGATAGATTATGAGCAGTAGAATTGGGTCAAAGTTTATACACACTTTAACTTTGAAAGAATTTGTCAAATGGTTATCCCAAAGAGCCTGACTTTGCTTCCTGTCTGTACTTTTGCCAATTGTAGCTTGTAAAACTTTAAAGTTTTTTACCATTTTTATAGGTGAAATGGTATTTCATTTTCTCTTTGACATTCTTTTTTTTATAGTTTATTTATGAGACAGAGAGAGACAGAGCATGAGTGGGGGAGGGGCAGAGAGAGAGAGGGAGAAACAGAATCTGAAACAGGCTCTAGGCTCCGAGCTGTCAGCATAGAACCCAATGCGGGGCTTGAGCCCACGAACTGTGAGATCGTGACCTGAGTCAAAGTTGGACACTTAACCGACTGAGCCACCCAGGCGCCCCTCTTTGACATTCTTTAATTACGAGTTTAGGTGGGTATCTTTCCTACTGGGTTAATATTTTCCTTCTTCACTTAAAAGTACCAGTTTTATATTATGGAAATAAGCTCCTTGTCACATGTGTAGCAAATATTTATTTTTCGTTTTTTTCATCCCATATTGATGTTTAAAGTTTTTATATAGGCAAAGGATAGCAGATTTTCTTTTTCATAGTTTCTGCATTTTGTGTCAGGTCAAGAAATGCTTTTCTTACTCTAAGATAATAATTGTTAAAAATATGATGTCTACTTTTAGCATTTATTATTCTTTTTACACGTACAATTTTGACGCATCAGGAATTCACTTTTGTATGGAAGAGATAGGTGTCCAGATTTTTTCCCCAGATGGCTAGCTAGTTATAGGAAAATATGATTTGGAAATGATTTGATTTGGCAAAGACATTATAATCAATAGAGCTCTTTACCATTTACCATTGATATAGAATGCCATCTTTTTTATATACTAAACTCTCAAAGGGATTTGGGTCTGTTGTTATATTCGTCACGTTCTTCCATTGGTTTGTGCTAGGAAGATTTATAAGGTGGCACCCATTGATCCTGGTGTTCATGCCTTTGTGTCACACCCTTCTCTGGAGTGTGGACCAGACCTAGTCATTGGCTGCTAAAGTGATGGGATGCCATGTCAGCAATTAGATTACAAAATCTATGACTTCCATCTTACTAGGACCCATTCTTTCTCCCTCCCTCTCTCCCTCCCTCTCTTTCTCTTTTTCTCACTCTCAGTTGTTTGCTTTGGTGAAGCCACGTGCCATGTTGTGAGCTGCCCTCTGTAGAGGGGATGTGGCATGGAAATGAGGGAGATCTCTAGGTTACTGCCTGTGAGGAACTGAATCCTTCCAACAAGCAAATGCCTGAGCTTGGAAGCAGGTCCTACCTAGTTGAGACTTGAGATGACTGGAGCCCTAGCTGGTACTTTGTAGTCTTGTGAGAAATCCAGAGTCAGAAAACCCAGCTAAATCGAACCCAGATTCATCACCCCAAAAAAACTATGAGATAAAATTCCTCTGTTGTTTAAGCCAATATTTTAGGGAAATTTGTTATACAATAGACAGCTAATATACCAGTCCTGCAAAAAAAAATGGTTTAGCTCCTGTAGTTTTATATGTTTTAATATTTGATTTTAAAAAGTCCTTTCTCATTTTATTTTCTCTGGATTTCTCCCTCCCCTCAGCTATTATGGCATATTTGATCTTTCAGATGAACTTAATATAGTTTTCTCAAATACCTCAAAAAGCCTTGTTCCCTTTTTATTTTTTTTGAAGGTTGAATTGATACATTTATAGTATTGAGTTTTTTGTCTCTATTATCTTCCTTAGAAATTTCATACAAACTGAATCATACAATATATAACCATTTGTGTCTAACTTCTTTTACTTAATATACTATTTTGAGGGGTGCTTGGGTGGTGCAGTTGGTTAAGTGTCTGACTTCACATTAAAAAATTAATATAATATTTTTAAGTTTTCTTCAAGTGTTTTCAACATATCAGTAGTTCATTCTTTTGTTGCTGAGTAGTATTCCATCATAATAATATACCAAATTTTGTTTATCCATTTGCTACTTGAAGAGCATTTAGATTATTTACAGTTTGGGGCTATTAAGAGTAATTCTGCTATGAACATTCACATAGAAGTGTTAATTTCTCTTGGGTAAATAGTGAGAGTGGAATTGGTAAGCATATGTTAAGTGTATGTTTAACTTTTTAAGAAACTGCAAGACTGTTTTTCCAAAGTGGCTAAACCATGTTATATTCCCACCAGCTCGTTGTAAGGATGCCATTTCCCCCACATCCTCCAGAAGTCTTGTTAACTGTTGGTTGTGGGCCCCGCAAGCAATGATTCCATTTCCTTCTCTCTCCCATTGTTGACTCCATCCCACGATGTGCCACACCCCTTGGTAATTTGACCTATCTACTTGCTCCCTGACTGGGATTTTGATGTTGCAGGAGAATCTTGCATGTGGATTGGAGTTCTTCTGAAGTTGGTGGCTTCTGACTCTGTGTTTTCTCATGTTCCCAAGGCCCCCACCTTTGCTGCACTGCGGCACACTGTTTTCTGCTAGCCCCATACCTGAACATCTCATAATCTAATTTGCAATGTTTGCCTATCTGAAAGAAAGGTTCCTGGTTTGCTTTCCAGATAATATACAGTTATATAACCTGGCATGGCTTTTGATATATGGATTAGATACTATTTTTAAGTATGTGTGAATTCTTCTAAGCAAAGACCAAGACTGTCACCTTTCTTTAAATGTGTATAGCATGCTGTCATGAGTTGCCTATCACTTTTATAACCTGCTAGTCCTTGGATTAGCTGTTGTGGTTTATTTAAGAAGGTGTCTACTAGTCACCTGAGGTTGACAGGAAATAGGTGTTCTGCTGCCAAAAAGACCATCTGCTCCTTATGTCTATGGACTGTTTTCAAAGCAGGAGCTGGTATGATTCACAGTCATTATCTCTCTAGGAAAAAGAGGGCAGCAGATTGGAGCGACCAGCTGCAGGGGCGGGCATGCAATCACTTAATTTCCCTGTCTATTCTAGGGGTAAAGGACTGTTCAAAGTGTATTTTAACACAATGTATCATTTCAGGAAGTTTCCATTGCTCTCTAGGTAGCATCTGCCTTAGGAACCTTGGGCCATATGCTAAAATATGAGGCTTGCATAAGTTCGTTTTGTGATCTTGAGTGAGACATTTGTTTCCCTAAAGCTCCTATTAAAAAATATTTTGAGAAGGGGTAAATTATCCTAGTGCATTACAGTATATTTGGCAAGATTATGTACTAACAAGATTTATAAAGATATTTATCAATGAAATTCTCACTAGATATATATTCTTTCTATTTTAATGTTGAAAAGTTCAAATATTCTTACTTACTCCATTCAAAATATTCTTACTCACTGAATGTTTCAAAAGAAACTGAGTCTTAAGCAGGAAGGCAAGCATGTGACAACGGATCATCTTTAAATGATAGATTTCTTTGCCTTGGCCTTCACTTCAGTGTTCAGACTCTGGCTTCTTCTTGCATATGGAAAATTGTTGTAAATGGCTTCTTGGGGATTCTCAACGTAATATGGCATGAATATGGAACTTTTGTTTCAATAACTTCTTCCTCCCCAGCTGCACTATATTAACCATCTCCTGGGTAACCCCGGGTAAACAAGCTGGGTATCTTGCCTTTTGGCCAGAGTCTCTGACTTCGCTTCATGCTACGTATTAGGTCAGACCCAGGTAGGTTTTTGAAAATTCTCTGAGACCCTTTTACCATTGAGAGTTGTGATTTTTGTTCACTCTCCTTGAATCTGGGTGAACTTGGGACTGCTCGAATCATAAAAAAAAACCCCACAGGAGTAATGCCATATACGATTCTGAGATGAGGTTGTAAGATAGCAAGTGATAGTGATGATCTGGGAGGTTGAATAAATTGCCCAAAGTTATGTAGTTCATAAGTTGCAAAGTCAAGATTGTGGGCGTTCTGCCTGGCTATGGAATCCATTGCCATTTCTCCCCACCGCTGCCTCTGTTCAAGAATAGAAACACTCCTGCATAGGGATTATAGTTTTTTAAATGCCTTAATAAATTCATAATGAAAGTTTTAAAAACCCCTTTTGACTTAAACTGCCACATGGACAAAAAGCAGAGTTCTTGGGATTTTCCAAAGGAAGTGACCTTCATAAAATATTTTTTATCTTGCCATTTTTCTTGGGGTCAATTTCTTCTAAATTTCTCTTTAATCCTCATGATGTCCTAATAATGGATGAAGGAAGAAACTACCATGCTTTTTCCCAAGGACTTTAGGCCACAGGACTTTAGAACATGATGTAGTAGGAAGTGTGTAGACTTTGGAATCAGACCAAGGCTCTAAACCCGACCTTGCCACTAAAGATCTGAGAACTTTTGGGAACAGTGCCTTAGCTGCAAAATGGAAATAATACCGCCTCTTTCATGGGTTTCGATGATAGAAACCATAAGATAATATACGAAGAATATCTGTCTTAGAGCTTTGTGAGTTGGAGATGTTCAGTAAATGATGCTTCCACTTCTTTTTGCACCTACAATTATTCTACCAACACTGAGACATTCAAACAAGGCTGAGCATGGATCATAGGAAAGGTGCTAAGAGCTAGTCCTGCTTGAGAGAACTTGACCATTTATACATAAAGTGATGTTGTTCAGAGATATTCAGAAATGTGGGACCCCCCAAATCAATATGGTTTAGTTGGTATTTATTTATTTATTATTATTATTTTAATGTTTCTTTATTTTTGAGAGAGAGAAAGAGAGAGAGAGAGACAGAGTGTGAGCTGGGGAGGGGCAGAGAGAGGGAGACACAGAATCTGAAGCAGGCTCCGGGCTCTGAGCTGTCAGGACAGAGCCCAATGTGGTCTCGAACCCATGACTCGTGAGATCATGACCTGAGCCAAAATCAAGACTGGGAGGCTTAACTTCCTGAGCCACCCAGGTGCCCCTGATTTAGTTGGTATTTAAAATAACAATTCCAAAGTTTAGAAGAAAAGGGGCATGAAGAGACATAGGTGGTAGAGGGTGGGTTGAACCTAGAATTCATGACTGATCCCAGGAATCCTGCTCTCTGCTGAAATGAGCCAAGGGAACGTGGAAGAAAATTCATGTAATAGGAGGAGTTGGAATTTGGGTGCAGCCTCCTGGCACGTGTTTATCCTGTACTTCCAATTTCTGGAGGCTATGCCTACGTGATTTTGCCTGTTGCATACCTCGAATCAATCATCCCCCCTTTTTAATTGTAGCAAAGTGTGCAATTGTTTCTTGTTTGTTTCGGTTAGGATTTCCTTTGCTTTATCGCTGGCAGGAAAAGCTTATCCCTTGAGATTTCCTCTGGGACATGATTATTTACAGTAACTACAATTTAATGAATTCTTGAGGATTTCTTCCTGACTTATCCTCTTTTTTTGTTCATTCTTAAATATAGTTACTTTGTTTGCAGCTGTTTTTCTTTTGGGTGCTTTTGAACAATTATTTTCAAAAATATCTGCAGCACGTGTGTGTGTTTGTGTGTGTGTGTGTGTTATGCATTGCTTATCATACATGTAGTATTTGTGCTTCATGTTTTGTGCATTGTAGCTTCATATTATAAAATACTAATCTGCAACTTTTGGCTACTTCAGTCACTGTGAGCCTGGTTCAGACAATTAAAATCTCTCGCACCAGCAACCAGATCGGCCTCCTGTCTAGTCTCCAGGGCCCTCAGTTTCTAGTCTTCTAATACACTGAAGCCAGAGTAATCTTTCTCTGAACAGAAAATCCGGTCATATCTGCTGAGTATCTTTCAAGGGCAGTGTCAGTTCTGGGTAGCATGGTCTGACCCCTGCCTGTCCCTGCAGCCCCTCTCATCTGCTCTTTCCCCCAACACCAATGTCCTGGTCACATGACTGAGTTAAGAGTTATCTAAAAATCTTTCTCTCTCCAGCTCCTTCTGCCCTCTGCCTGTTACTCTCCCTGCCTTGGAAAGCTCATCCTCACCCCACAACTTCTTTTTGCCTACTTACTCCCACTCATGATTGAAGACCCAATTTAGACATCCCTTCTCATGGTGGGGGGTGAGGTGGGGGGGGTGGGAGGGGTCTTCTTCAATGTCCTTGAGACTGGGCGGTCTGCTCCTCTATCACTCTTGTTTTTGTATCTATCACTTACCATACTCTTTCCAATTATACAACTGTTATCAGAGCAAGGGTCCAGACTTAAGAGGTGGCACTTGATAAAATATTTGTTTAATGAGTGAGCAAATGGAGACAGTGCCCCGAGGCAGTGTGACCCAGTGAGTGAGGAAGTGGGAGTCCATTGGCCTGGGCCTGGCTCCTGCCTCCACCCTTAACCAGGTGAGTGACCTCTGGCAAGTTACTGTCCCTCAATTTCTTAATCGGTGGAATGGAGATAATAATGGCAAACATCTGTTTCGATTACTGTAATGATTAAATGTTAATAGACATGTACAGTTTGAAGGGTGCCTGCACATGATATTGTTTTATTTCATGTTAGCTTTTGTGATTATTATTGCCTAAACTTTCATCTGGTCCCTTAGTAGCCAAAGCAGAAGGCATAGCATTTGGTATAGTCTATTAGCAATTGTCTATTCAACTTCTTAAGAAAATTATCAAGAATTAATTTATAAAATGCTGGATTTCTACAATAATGCTGCCAATGATTTTTAGCTGTAACATGATATGGGTATTCTATATTATAATTTAATATTATAATTTCATTGTGGAGTATATGTCTCATATCTTTGCTTAAGTTTTACTGTGTACTGGGTAAATAGGTTTTAAAGAATTAGAATCTATTGTAGGCTGCATTTTCAGTAATGGTCTTGGTGACAGAAAGGAATCTATACCAAAGGTCTTTCTCTAGCTCTTCCCATAAGCGGCCAGAGGTGATCTCTGAAAATTGTTCGCTATTCATTTGACCTAGAAAACCCGACAAAATCATGCAGATCAAGAGGCTCAAATCTTCCTGTTCACTTTAGGAACACACATGAAACTGACCAAGCCATTAGGGGTATGCATATCTGAAAAGCCACCAAGTATCTGGAAGATGTCACTTTGCAGAAGCAATGTGTGTGATTCTGTAGCGATAGTGGTGGAGTTGGTAGTTACGCTCAGGCCAGTGGGGCTGGACACAGGGTTGGGGGCCCAAAAAGAGGGCTGAATTTTTACTGCACATGCTTAAAAATGCAGAGAATAATGCTGAACTTAAGGGTTTAGATGTAGATTCTCTGGTCATTGAACACTTACAGGTGAACAAAGCCCCCAGATGTGGCGTAGAACTTACAGGGCTCATGGTTGGAGTAATCCACATGTGAGCTCTCCCTGCCACCTTTTCCTCACTGAAATCGAGCAGATTGTTCGTAAACCGGAAGAGTAAACCGGAAGAGGAAGTTCCACAGAAGAAAAAGATAGCCCAGAAGAAACTGAAGAAACAAAAACTTATGGCCTGGGAGTATACTCTGCATGAAATAAATGCAAATAAAAGTAAAAACAGAAAAAAAAAGGTCTTTCTCTAAAAATTGCATTTGAGATATTGACCAGAAGTTGGCTAAAGACAGGTACAGAAATTTTCAAATAGAAAACACTGTTGAATGGGAAGCCTGGGTGGCTCAGTCGATTAAGCGTTTGACTTCAGCTCAGGTCATGAGCTCACAATTCATGGGTTCAGGCTCTCGTAGGGCTCTGTGCTGACAGCTCAGAGCCTGGAGCCTGCTTCGGGCTCTGTGTCTCCTGCTCTCTCCCTCTGCCCCTCCCCCGCTCACTCTCTGTCTCTGTCTCTCAAAATAAATAAAGATATTAAAAAAAAAGAAAGAAAACACTGATGAGGAATTTGAACAAAGCTGTCAGGAAGCTCATAAATTGGATGAAGATCATGTTTCACTGAAGTCAACAGCGATGCTATGGTTAATAGTTCTTATTTTACTGGGTCCAGAAATGAGAGACAAATCAGAGAGGAGGGAGGGGGTGTAAGGGAGGAAGGGATGGAGAGGGAGAGTGGGGGCAGAGGGAGAGAGGGAAAGAAACTTGAAACTTGGAAGAAGTATTTTTCATCATATCATAAGGTCTGGCTGGAAATCACACCTTTTTTGAAAAAATGCTTATTTATTTATTTTGAGAGAGAGAGAGTGAACAAGCTGGGGAGGGGCAAAGAGAGAGAGGGACAGAAGGAATACCAAGAAGGCTCTGTGCTCAGAGGCTTCAGACCCAGGGCTTGATCCATGAACAGTGAGCTCATGACCTGATCTGAAATCAAGAGACACTTAAACGACTGAGCCACCCAGGTGCCCCTATGAATCACACTTTTAAAGGACATCAAAGGTGGTTGAAAGTGCTTGCAGGCTCTTTGGACACAAAGGTGCTGAGAAACCAGAAAAGTTCTGGAAAACTTAACCTCCAAATTAGGAGTTTTAGCATGGATTGAAGTTACTTAGACCAGGGGAAAAACCAGGATTGGTATGAGTGGCAATTCAGAAATGTTAGAGGTTAGTAACTGAGACAACTATACCCAGGTAATAATATAGAGGATACTGGATGTTTGAGTGTGACCTTCTTTAAAATGTACATTTTTTGTTATTTTAAGAAAAACATTCATTAAATGAAAATAATACTGTATGGTATTTTTTGGACTTAATTATTTAGGAAACAGCTCTTTGGCTAGGGAGGCAGTGGTCAATGGAATACCAGCTACATGAATGAACAAGTAAGAGATCCTGCCCTTGCTAGGGGCAGTGTGGACAGGGGTTAAGTGCCCCTGAGTCGATGGCCTGGTGGGCTTGGTCCTACTGCAAGCCACTGACTTCAAGAGCACCTCCAAGTTCCCTATATTTTGGGAAATATTGCTAAATTTACAATGCTAAGCTTATGCAGTAAACATACTCAATTTTACACACGTCATAATTGTGACAGATCTCTTCGAATTTAATGGAAGTGTAAAGTGCATGGGTTATTTAGGTATGGGACTTATTTTAAAATTGTGTGAATGGCAATCCTGCCATTTGTAGCAATGTGGATGGAACTGGAGGGTATTAATGCTAAGAGAAATAAGTCAGTCAGAGAAAGACAGATACCATATGTTTTCACTCATATGTGGATCTTGAGAAACTTAACAGAAGACTATGGGGGAAGGAAAGGGGCGAAAATAGTTTCAAACAGAGAGGGAGGTAGGCAGACCATAGGAGACTCTTAAATACAGATAGCAAACTGAGGGTTGATGGGTGTGGGGGAGAGGGGAAAGTGGGGGATGGGCATTGAGGAGGGCACTTTTGGGGATGAACACTGGGTGTTGTATGGAAACCAATTTGACAATAAATTACATTAAAAATAAAAAAATAAAATTAAAATAAATTAAATTAAGTTATATTAAATTGTGTGATACATTGCAAGTATTGTATAGTTTCCCAGCAGGCAGTAAGGTGGACCCTAGACCTTGCCATGTCATGGAGCCTATAGAAGCTTTACTTTACTTTATGATGCCTATCTTCTTCCTATCTCCTGCTAAGAGATCAAGAGACAAGTCCTACATAGCCTGATGCTCGGCACATAGAAAATGATAAATGGACATTATTTGCTCTTACTGTTATCATTAGTGGGATTTGTCCTTGCAATATGTTAGACGCTTTGCTGGGTTGTTTATAATTATTACCACATCTATATGTCAGAAGAACCATAAGAAATAGGTGACATCACTTCTAGATGAAGAAACTGGGGGTCTGAAAAGTTCAGTAATAATGTATGAGACAGTGTGGGGCACAGCCAGCATTTAAGCCGGGTGGGCCAGTACTGGGGTCCTTTCCTGAACATCTTTTCACTGCTCTCCTGCTGTGCTTCCAAAAGAGGCCAAACAAAGTTAAGTATAAGAGGTCTGTAGAAAAATATTCTTCCGTCCATCCTCCAGTTTCCAGGTTTTATATTTGAGTAAATGGATTTAGATGTGTACCTATAGGTATGTGTTTATATATACACATCTTTTTCCCAACTGAAGGCAAGTATATTTTTATTAAAGCAAATTCCTATATCTCTAAGTATATCTTTCTGGGAATTTCATCATAAAATTGAAAATCTGTTCATCAAATATTCTGACCACAAGATCTAACAAACATCACATTCAAACAACAAAACTGTAACAACAACTACTTAAGAGGCAAACTTAACAAATCTGGCTTTAATACATTAAAATTTTTTTTATGTTTATTTATTTTTGAAGGAGAGAGAGACATAGGATGAGTGGGGAAGGGGCAGAGAGAGAGGGAGACACAGAATTGGAAGCAGGCTCCAGGCTCTGAGCTGTCAGCACAGAGCCCAACGCAGGGCTCAAACTCACAATCTGTGAGATCATGACCTGAGATGAAGTTGGATGTCCAACGGACTGAGTCACTCAGGTGTCCTGATTTAATACATTTTGAGTTGAAAGTTTATGGATGTATATCTGAGACATTTTGATTTGAAACAAAACTTAAGAGTCTATAGCAGTTTTCAAACTTGGGTGCACATTAGAATTGCCCGTGCAGTTTTAAGACAACAATGACCACAGTGGCAACAGCAACTACCTCACAGGATTCCCTTCCAAGGATTGAGTGTCAACCTGTCAGAGAATTGGTATTGTTTGAGAATTCCCAGTGATTCTATTAGGCAGCCATGGCTGAGATTTTGGTCTAAAGAAAAAGCAGAAGCACCTAATTGACCAGGACCATAAATACTTGCTGAAATGAACTGAGTACACAGAGTTAAAAAAAAAAATCAATGCCCACATTTGTCCAGCCTCCACTAAAGAATCTTGCTTTGATCTTGAACCCTCCTGAGAGGTCAACTCCTTGCCTCATGGCTACTTGATTTTGAAGAGTAGAACCAATTTCCTCATCTCAATCCATCTCAAGTCGGGCATGGTCTCCAGCCCCCTGACAGTGGTCTTACTAAGCTTCAATCAGTAATTCATTTGCTATATATTAATACGTGATCAACACATAATACATCATAAATAATGATGTGATAACATAGCTAATTAATACATAATACATAAAAATCTTAATATATCAAAAATCTACATGAAAACACCCCCCAATGGTGCTGTGAGTCATAAGCAGTGTTATTTAAGAATTCATATTTAAGGGGCGACTGAGTGGCTCAGTCAGTTAAGCATCAGACTTCGGCTCAGGGCATGATCTTGCGGTTTGTGACTTCGAATCCTGCATCAGGCTCTGTGCTGACAGCTCTGTGCTGAGCCTGCTTTGGATTCTGTGTCTCCCTCTCTCTCTGCCCCTCCCCTGCTCATGCTCTGTCTCTCTCTGTCTCAAAAATAAACATTGAAAAAAATAAAAAAAAAGAATTCATATTTAAGAACTGATAAGATTATACAGCTGAATAAAGATTTCGAGATTACCTTGTCCTGTGCCTCTCAAATTAGTTTTTATTTTTAAATGTTCATTTATTTATTTTGAGAGAGAGAGAGAGAGAGACAGAGACAGAGATAGAGACAGAGAGAGCGCAGGGAAGGGGCAGAGAAAGTGGGAAAGAGAGGATCCCAAGCATTCCCTGCACCGTCAGCACAGAGTTGGGCGTGGGGCTGGAACTCATGAACCGTGAGATCATGACCTGAGTGGAAACCGAGTTGGACGCTTAACCGACTGAACCTATTGGCTCCTCAAGTTAGTTTTTTTTTTTTAAAGCAACACATTCCTTTAGTTAGGAAGCCTATTCAAAATGTCCGTGTGTAATAAAAGAGAGTGTGGGGCTGCCTTGCTTGAGTGATGGTGGTGATGGAGGCAGAACCCTGATTTCTGGGTTCTGTGCACATTTCGGTCTACCCACCCCTCAAGGATAGCCTTGGAGATTACACAGACCCCCTGGTCTCTCTGAGAAGCATAGTTTGAAAACCATCCATCTAGTTTTGACTTCTTCTGATGGAACACAGGACATGCCTGCTGCCTTTTGGAAGCTTCTAGGTTTTATAAATAAAAATACCTATCCATGGTAGAACATTATAGCTCATGAGCACACATTTATATAATACTTATTGCATGCCAGGCACCTTTCTAAGTATGTCACATGTAGTAATTTATTTAGTACCCCCTCCCCCTCCTGCCAACAGTGGTATAAGTGTAGTTATTGTTACTCTTATATAATGGATGAGGACTGAGAAGCAGGAGATATCACGTCACTTGCCAGTGTCACACAGCTAGGGAGTGCACTTATGAACCGTGCTCTTAACCATCAATACCCTGCTTGATATATACATGGTGTGTATCCAGCAATCAACTCTTCACATATACCATGTCTTCACGCAAATACGTTATTTAACCAATAGATCTTTAGGAGTACTAGCTCATCATGTTGTAGACACTGGAGATATAGGGGAGAATGAGACCGAAAATGTCCCTGTCCTCACGGACCTTGGTAGAGAGACGGACAATGTACCAAATAAGGAAATAAGATTATTCAGGTAGGTCATAACGATATTAAGAATGTACGGCCAGGTTGGGGCACCTGGGTGGCTCAGCTGGTTAAACATCTTGATTTCGGCTCAGGTCATGATCTCAGGGTTCATGAGTTCGAGCCCTGTGTCAAGGCTCTGCACGGACAGCATGGAGTCTGCTTGGGATTCTCTCTCTTCCTTTCTCTCTGCCCCTCCCTGCTCTCTCTCTCAAAATAAATTAATAAACATTAAAAAAAAAAAAAGGAATATACCCTGGGGTAAAACCAGAGGAGTGGCTGCAGGGGTGCATTCTGCTTCAGAAAGACTTACTAGAACTTGCTGCTTAAAGGGAGGTCAGCAGCCTAGGAGTGTCCGTATAATTGAAGAGTTGGTTAAGGAGGCAGAATCTCAAAAACTACCCCAAACCTACCCCAAAGTCAGAACCTGCTCTTTAACAAGCTCCCCAGGTGATCCATGTGCAGATAAAAGTTTAAGAAGCACTGAAAAGCAGAGTTTCAGTGTTGGAAGTTTCTGTTGCTAGTGGCTAGGTTTCATTCTTCTCTCTCTGTCTCTCTCTCTGTCTCTCTCTTTGTCTCTCTGTCACACACATACACACACACACACACACATACTGAGTATATGTATATAAGTGGAAAATATGGACTTTGCATTTTGGAATATCATATTATAAAAGCATTCCCACTTTTATTTGCAGTGTATTCTCAGAAACTTCATCATTTAAAAACAATATTTTCTCATAGGACTAATGATATAATTGGGGGTTATATTGCTGACTCACCATGAAATGATTCATTACTCTGACCAAAACATCATAAAAGAAAAGATGTAAGTAAAATTTCTATATGCCCTTTAAAAATAGGCAATGTAATGCTTCAACACCAATAAAATGAATAGAATATACCATAAAGTTAATTATGCAGGAAATTTTAATTTGCTGCAAAAATATATATAGTATATAAAAATATAACTTCAATGGAAATTTGCTGTAAATTAGTATGGCAGTTAAAAGTATTATTTAAACATTTAATTAAATAATTGTCTTTGCATTTTGAAGGGAAGATTAATAATTGTCCAGGTCACTTTAATAAACCATCCAATTCTATTTAAGCTTATAGAAACTTTCTCTGCAAGGAAAGTTCCCCATCACAAGTAACGTCCGGAATTGTCCCTATTACCTTATGGGTTTAAAGAAATTACTGCTCAGAATTACTGAGGTATTATTTCAGTAAAAGTTTATGGCATGTTTCTTACTAAAGTCATTTAGAAAATGGAAAAGTATCCAACATTTCCCTACTTTGCACTGCCCTTCCTTCTGTTTCCTCAGAGCTCTTGCACAGAAAAGCTCACATGGAAGTCACTGGGCCAAGGGAAGTACCAAAGTATTCAAGTCTTTTGAAAACCAGCTCAACAGTCATCAGTGAAGGTGACCAACTCATCCCTGTTTGCCTGGGACTTTCCCTGGCTTGGCACTGAGAGTCTTAAACACCAGGAACCCTCACAGTCCCTGGAAAACTGGAAAGATTGATCACTCTAGGTCACTAAAGATGAATTTAAAAAAATGAAGTTCAACGTAATTATCACAAAATTGTGAGCATAATGTTGTACTTTATTTGGCTACTTTCAATGAAAACTCTAGAAGATAGTAAAACATTGAATATCAAATAGCATCAGATGTTAATTCAATAGCATCAAAAGAAAGGACCAGATATTTGGTGAAGAGGAAAATAGAAATTTCCACATCCTTCTTGCCTTTCTCAATATTACGAGAGAAGGAAACGAAAAGAAAGCAGAAGAATAAACCTATCTTTCATTATTCATTAGACCACTTAGCTCCAAAATAGAGCTAAATGAAGAAAATATTAGAGCCTTTATTTTTATTTAACCTTACTGAAATGGAAAAATATAAACTGAGCTTTACTGATATGAAATACACAGGTTAATACTACTGTCTTCAGTGGGTCATTAAGTTCGAGAATGTGTGCTCTCTGGAAGGAAGAAAGGTCAACAGCGGCTCCTTCCACCATTGATCTATTTTTGAGAATTTGGGGACATATTATCAGTTACATGCAACAAGAAGTCGTTTTTGTTTTAATTTATAAGAATAAGACCTTTGAATATAGAACGTGTAATAATTTGTATTTGAGATGGAGTGTATTAATCAGCTTTTGTTGTGTAACAAACCACTTCAAAACTTAGTGGTTTAAAACGGCAACCTTTATTATTTCTCATGATTCTGTGGGTAGGCTTAGTGGTTCTTCTGGTGTGAGCTGACTCATACGGGGCTGGATGGTTTAGGATACCTTCGCTTACAAGTTGGCAGGCTGGAGAGAGGGAGAGCTCAGCTGGGACAATCCATCTCTGCTCTACATGGTCTTGATCCTCCAGCAGATAAGTCTGGGTTTCTACATCTGGTAATTAGTGAAGAGGAAAGAGCAGAAAAGAGAGAGGAAGCCCAATGCATACACTTTTTAAGATTTGGCTTGCATCGTCTTTGCTAATCTCCCACGGGCCAAAGCAAGTCACATAGCCAAGCTTAGATTCAAAGGTTAGAGAAAAATTCTTGGCCTTTTGATGGGAAATTCTGCAAAGTCACATTGCAGGGATAGGCAGAATTTATGTCTACTTAGCAAGCAATCACAGAAGTGGAACTATTAAATCATGAAAATACTTTGTAATGCAGGGAAATTCCCCACTTATTTGAGCCAAAGTCGTTAAAAGATGTATTAAAAGATGGCATGCACAATACAAACAATACAAATTTGTTCACTTTTCTTGTAAAGATAAATGGCTATTAGAACCATGCTATGTAGCACATATTTTTGAAAAACATGCTTAATTTATCCCTTCATAGTAAATATGACATTTAAACAATAAGAAAGCACCTATTTTTCAGAAGAAATGTGTGGTATGTAAGAAGCCTTTTGCAACAGGTGTTTAAAAATACTTGCAAAGTGAAATTATTTTGTTTTGAAAATTGGTATTAAGACTGAGCAAGAAAATCTAAGATATACCCACCACTTGTACCTGTGCCTCTTAAATTGTTCTTCTTAAAATCCACATATTTATGGATATACTGAGAGGAACAGATTAACACAAAAGAAGTATGTTCTGACCAAACTTTGAGATATTAAGTGCTCATTGTTATTTTGAGCTTCTGTGGTTGATAGTAATTTGTTATACAGCAATTGATATGAAATATAAAGTTAATTGTTATTGTTCTTTAAAGCCATGCTTCTAGTGGTTATTTTCTTCATACCAAGCACCTGAATGTCCACATGTTAATAACAAATTGTTTCAGAATAACACTTTGCTCTGTTATGTTTCACTGTTTGTATGGTATCAACATTGTTCAAACATCTCAATATAACAATGAGTTGTGCAGTTTTAGTATGCCAGATAATGGAAATGAAAGGGTTTAGATTAAACATCTAACTATAACCCAAGTAGTTTTCCTTTAGGCATATTAACACTTTTATTTAAAAAATCACAAAATATTTAAACTTAGACTATTGAATTCATATTTTCAGTGAGTACTTCCAAAGATTTTTCTATTTCTCATTTTTTGAATTGATTAAGTTACAACCTCTAAATTATTCATGGCTCTGCCTTACTGGAAGACTCAATTTCTAGTAATTATTTATATAATGAATAATAGCTGTCATTTTTTGAACACTTACCATGGTAGACATTGTGCCAAGACCTTTCTATTTATCCCTCATTTAATTAAAAGAATTAGAAGAGTTAGACTCTTCTAGAAAGGAAGGTAATCACCAGCAATAGGTTTTATTCAGGAAGCAGGACCAAAAATTAAAAGAATAAGAGAGAGAGAAATACAAAATGACATTATTTAAGTCTTCCTTCTTTTTGGTGGTTCTTTGAAGAACATTCATACTGCTTCATTAAAATATTTCTTTTTATTTCATATTTCATTTTACTTATTGAAATACTTAAAATATTTTGTCATTTAGCTGCAAGCCCATTAAATGTAAAATATGTTTCACCTTAATAAGTAATTTGTAGTTTGTTTGAAAAATTATCTTTATAGTGTTAATATTTTCAAATATACAGTGAAAGATTTTTTTTTTAGCATAGTAGATAATAAACTGGGAGTTTAGTAATTAATGCTGGGCTAGTGAGTGAACAACTTTATCATGAAAATAAAAGAATCATAAAAGATGAATCTACCTCCCCAAATTTAAAATACCATTTTATCGCTCTTAATTATTTATATTTTCTCAATTGAATGACACTGATTTTAAAAAAGATATAACTCTATGTTGAATGTTATAATTGGTTAATAGTCCTTATATAATTTCTAAAGGTTGAGATTGTTAACATAACTTTAACAAAAATCTCCTAAGTTTTTAAAAATTTACTTTTCATGTTGGATATTCTGAGAAGCAGGCACAAAGCCATTTATTTTTCCTGGGAAGGTTGGGGAAGTTTCCAGTCAGAAGATGATTTTCAGCTGGGTCTTAAAAGTAAGTAATAAGCAAAGAAGAGGTAAATGGATGGCTTTGGGTGTCATGCTATTGAGGATAAGATAGTAGCAGGTAAAAAAGTAAAGAGCTGATTTTCTCTATACTAGCAACAGACAACTGGAAAATAAAATGTAAAAATAATACCATTTACAATGCCATCAACTATCATAATACAGTAAGAATAAATTTAAGAAAATGTGTTCTAGACAGTTGATTTTTATATATTAATCTTGTATTCTGTGACCTCACTAAATTCCCTTACTAATTCTTGTAAGTTAATTTTTTTCTTACAATTTTCTCCATAAAGAGCTTATCAACTGTTAACATAAGGTTTTGTTTCTATCCATTTATCTTTACTTTTATTATTTTTCTTGTCCTATTGAACTGGCTTTTACCTCCAGTATATGGTAAACTACAAACACATTGCAGAGGAAAAGTGAAATACATCTAAGTAAATAATGTATTATATCATGTTTATGCATTGGAAGATTCAAGGTTGTTAAGATAGCAGTTCCCCCCAAATGATTGTGATTGGAATACACGTGTGTACATTTTTCACAACTCACAAAATTGCACACTTACAATATGTGCAGTTAATTGTATATGAATTTTATTACTAGAAAGTTGATTAAACAAAACCAAACCCAGCTGACAGATTCAAAAAGCAAGCCACAGAATGAGAGGAAACTGACAAAAACATGTATCCTGAATATGTATTTTAAAAAATCTTCCCAGAACTCATTAAGAAAATACAGGCAATCCAATAGAAAGTGGCAAACGACTCAAATGAGACTTCATATGACAGGATTTTGAAATGGCTGATAGAGGCACCTGGGTGGCTCAGTCAGTTGAATATCTGACTTTGGTTCAGGTCATGATCTCACAGCTCGTGAATTGGAGCCCCACGTTGGACTCTGTGCTGACAGCTCAGAGCCTGGAGCCTGCTTCAGATTCTGTCTCCATCTCTCTCTGCCCCTCCCCTGCTTGTGCTCTGTCTCTGTCTGTCTGTCTGTCTCTCTCTCAAGTAGAAATAAACATTAAAAAATTTAAAAAAAGAAATGGCTGATAAATTTATGAAATGGGATTTATCATCATGGGAATGTAAATTAAAACCACAAGGAAATATTACACATTACCAGGATGGATAAAACTTTAAAAACTGATGGTGCCAAGTGTTTTGGCAATGAAATGATTGGAACTCTCATGTACCAGTAGCAAGAAGATAAACTCAATAACCATTTTGGAAAATTGTTGGGAAGTTTCTACTAATGTTGAACCTCTGCACACCCTTTGACCTTGGAATCCCACTCCTAGTTTTGTATCCAATACAAATGTGTGGGTATGTTCACCAGAAAACATTTACAAGTATGTTCATGGCAACTTTATTCATAATAGCCCCAAATTGGGAACACATGTCTACCAACAGTAAAATGGATATATACATTATGGTACATTCTTCATACATAGCAATGGAATGTGCATGTGATTGCTACTCCTAGAAACAGAGATGAATTTTGCAAAAATAATGCAGAGCTAAAGAAGCCAGATACAAGATCATATACTGTATAATTCCACTTATGTAGAAGTTCACGAAACAGGCAAAACTAATCTGTTGTGTGAGGTTTTAGAATAGTGGTTGTCTTTTGGAGAAACAGGTAATTATTGAGAGATGATAGCAGGGAGTCATCTGGGAAATGGAAAAATTCTATACATTGATCTAGATGGTGATTTGTTAAACAGGTGTATTTTTACTGTGTTAAGATTTTTATGTTGTCTGCTTATGATGTGTACATTTTTCTGTATGCTTTGCTTCAATAAAAGGTTTACATTAGATTAAATTAAAGGAATGATGAAGACCCGAGGCAGTGGGAATAGACAGAGGCAGAGAAATCTACTTGATATTAAGGATATTTCAGAGATAAAATCCTTAGGGTTTGGTGATTGGTTTTGAGGAAACCAGAGGAAACAGATGAGAACAAGGTAGCTTGGAAAAGAGTTGATACCATTAATGGGGATTGCAATATAAACAGTAGAGGATAGAGCTGAGGAGTGAGATGGGGTGATGTGGTTGTATGGTAGTAAAGATGGAAGTACTGAGTTAAGAAACTTTGAGAATATGATTATGCCAGGAAGTCATTAAAAGCACAGATAGAAAGCTTAGAAATAGGTTAAGGATAGAGATATTTTCACCATTATCATATGAGGTATTTAAATCATCCTTTTTAGTAGATTTCACTTTGACTTCATTCTACACTTTAATATATGTAAATTTTATCTCTGACATTTCTCCATTTTTCTCGATATCAGAGATTTTATTCGAAAAACAATTTTTTTAACGTTTATTTTTGAAAGACAGAGAGACAGAGCATGACCAGGGAAGGGGCAGAGAGAGAGGGAGACAGAGAATCTGAAGCAGGCTCCAGGCTCTGAGCTGCCAGCACAGAGCCCGACACGGGGCTTGAACCCATGGACCATGAGATCATGACTTGAGCCGAAGTTGGCCGCTTAACCAACTAAGCCACCAAGGAGCCCCTCGGAGATTTCATTTTTAATTAAAAATTTTTTTAACCTCATACGTTTTTAATTTGGTTGGATGGAGATTTCTTACTTTATCTGACTTCCTGCATAAAAACTCCTAGTTGTTTTGAACACGATTTTAGGTATTATCTCCTTATCTTGGCAACGTTTACAGTTGTGCAATCGGTCCATTCTAAATTAGTTTGCATTGTATAGTTAAAAGGCTTTTTTCTCTGCTTGAGATGTTTTGAGTTTCTTGGGTGTATATGTTTATGGTTTTCATCAAATTTGGAAAAATTTCCAGCCATTATATCTTCTAATGTTTTTTCTTTTCCTTTCTTTTTTTTGGGATCTCCAATTACATGTATATTAGGCTTCTGAGGCTGTCACACAGTTAACTGGTGCTCTGTTTATTTCTTTTCCCAGTTGTTTATTCCATTTCATTTTGGATAGCTTTTTTCTTTTACTGTGTCTTCAAATTAACAACTTATTTCCTCTATGATATCCAATCTGATGTTAATCCCATCTAACTGATGGAATTTTCACTTAAGACATCATATTTTTTTTTCTCTAGAAGCTGGATTGGGGTCTTATAAACCACATCTCTATTTAAAACATTTAATATTTCCTCTATCTTCTTGGACATATGGAATATAGTTGTAATAACAGTTTTAATCGCCTTGTCTACTAATTCTATCATTTGTATACCTACCATTTCTGGATATTTTTCTATTGATTGGTTTTTCTCTTCTTTATGGGTTGTCATATTTTCCTGCTTCTTTGTATACCTAGCAATATTCAATTGGATGTCATTCATTGTGAGTTTTACCTGTTGGGGTGCTGGGTATTTTTTTATTCTCATAAATATTCTGGAGTTTTATTGACATGCAGCTATGACAACAGTATGATTGTTTCAAGGCTTGCTTTACTCTTTGTCAAGTGAGACTGGAGCAGCCTTTAGTTTAGGGGCAATTTTGTCTCACTACTGAAGTAATAACCTTCTGACTATTCTACCCAAGGCCCCATGAATGATGAGATTTTTTCCACTCTGGCTTGTAGAAACCTGAAATATTCCTAGCCTTCAGGAGTCCCAGTATTTGCCCTCACTGCTCCTTTTGGGTGGTTCTTTCCCCATCCTCCAGCATTTTCCTCACAGACATGCACTGATCATTATTGAATGGAGGATGTAAGGGGGGGGCCCCTCTGTAGGTTGCTGGAGTCCTCTCTTTGTGCAGCTCCCTCTCTTTAGCATTCCGTTCTAAGAAGTCTAGCTGCCTTGGTTTCTCTAGACTAACATCTTCCAGTTCACCTCCATCTCCTCAACTCAAGTTGATCGCCAGGCTTCCCCTGGGTTCCCTTGCTCCAGGCAGAGTCTAGAGAACTCAGGACTCATCTTGTGTGCTTCCCCTCTCTCAGGGAACACTGACCTATGCTGTCAGAATCCAAGGTCTAAAAACCATTGTTGCATATCATTTTCTGATTTTTTTGGCTGTTTCTGGTGGGAGGGTAAATCTTGTCCCTGTTACTCCATCTTGGTCATAAGAAGAAGTCCAGATGTCTTTTCTTGCAAATGTTTTCCCCCCTTTTTGCTTACTTCTAAAAGAATGTAGAGAGTAACTTGTCTCAACCTTTTCCCATTGGCAGTCTCATAAATCTTACCTATTTGTATTTATGAATAGGAAGTAAACGGGCCACACCTGTGTGACTTTCTTCCCTAGGGAACCAAAGGAAGCATAACTTACATTTCTATTATCTCCTATCGTTGGATTCTATCTGTGTGACTGATACCATTTCTTGAAAGAAGATTTAGTTACAGCCCTCCTTTTTCTTTTTTTAAATGCCTTTTCAGCTGCTCCTCATGTTATCTGATCAAAATACTGAATTTACACGCATGATTGTTCGGCGCTGGTGGCCAAGAGTACAGACATGAGCATCAATCAGAGCTGGACGTGAGTCCTGGCTCAACTACCAAATAGTAACATTCCTTGAGCTCTTTCCTACCCGGCCAGACACTGTGTTAAGGACCTTTACATGGACTGGCTCACGAAAATCTCATGACAACCTCATCTAATACCAAAAATCTCATGACAACCTTATCTAATACCGAAGTTGGTACTATTATTATAATTTACAGTATGGTAATCAGCATCAGAAGTCAGAATGGCTGAGTTGAATCTTGGTATGACCCCTTAATAATGTTGTATCAGTGGGGAAGTTTTTTAACTTCTCTAAGACTTGGATTCTTTTTTTTTTTTTTAACATTTATTCATTTTTGAGAGAGAGAGAGAGAGAGAGAGTGTGTGTGTGTGTGAGTGGGGGAAGGGCAGAAGAGAGGGAGACAGAATCCGAAGCAGGCTACAGGCTCTTAGTGTCAGCACAGAGCCCGATGTGGGGCTCGAACCCTTGAGCGGTGAGATCATGACCTGAACCAAAGTAAGACTTGGATTCTTTGTGGAGGGGGAGTGATAGTATTTCCCTCACAGGGCTGCTGTGAGGACTTCAAGAGAAAAAATATATGAGGTGTTTAGCATAGTGATTGCTGCACATAAGTGGTCAGCAAAAGGTGACTAGTTGCATTATTTTTCCTGTGAAACACTGAGAATATTTGAGAATGAGAAAGGATGTTACTTTGTAACATTCAGAGCCTTTTGGGAACTTGATAAAGCAGCCATGAGAATGTACCTCCAAGACTTTCTAAGACAATTAGTAATTGTAATTGACTAAAGGTCACAGCTGCTAAACTTTGAAATTCAAGGGTACCTTTGTTCAAATCCATGCCTCTCATGGGCTGCTCCCCGTCAGTGATGGAGCACAGTGGGGGATACTAAGGCAGACCCCTTCACATAGCCATAGGATCCCTAATAGGACCCCTACCGGTGCCAGTTTAGACTCAAGGACTTCCTGATGCTTTTGTTGACCTTTCATTAGCCTACACCACCCCATTTCTTTTTTTTTTTAAACAGAAGATTTTTTTTAAACATTTGTTTATTTTTGAGAGAGAGAGAGAGAGAGAGAGAGAGTGAGCTGGGAAGGGGCAGAGAGAGAGAGAGAGAGAGAGAGAGAGAGAGAAGAGGGAGGCACAGAATCCGCAGCAGCCTCCAGACTATGAGCTGTCTGCCCAGAGCCTGACACGGGGCTTGAACCCACAAACCATGAGATCATGACCTGAGCTGAAGTCTGACACTTAACCGACTGAGCCACCCAAGCGCCCCAAGCCTGCACTCCATTTCTAGGACATTTCTATGAAACCTTCTCTCCCTCTCTCCTCTACTTGAGGTAAGACTTGAATTGGAGTCTTATGATTCAGCCAGTCTTTTCTGGCTCCCTCCCTACCTCTTTTCATATAGGCTCTCCTCCTAATCAGAGTTTTAATCCCGTCTTGGTGTCTCTTTTCTGGAGGACCTGGATGAACATGCTTGAGTTCTTGTTTTGTTTACCCTGGTAATTATGCTAATCACAACTTGCAGAGAGTTCTTTCTGGCACCACTCTTGGGGAAATGATGATCACCACTGTTCTCAGAAGTCTCTCTCCATTTTTCCAATGGTTCCTTTTTGACGTCATCCAATTTCCCACCATATTTTAATATGGAGAGCCCCCTGCCCGTTCTCTGATTTCCTTCCTGTCAGTTAGATTTAGTAGACCAGTTTTCATCTGCCCCCTTTTCTCTCTCTTCTCCTGGATACCCTGAATTGCCATCACTCAACATCATGTTCAGTAGGGTCGGCTTCACATATCGTTACGCTGTCTCAACTTTCCATTGCAGCCTACTGTGGAGGATGTGCATGTAGATATCTTTTTTTTTTTTTTAATTAGGCTTCGTGCTCAGCGGGGAGCCCAAATGCAGGGCTTGAACTCATGACCCTGAGATCAAGACCTAAGCTGGGATCAAGAGTCAGACGCTTAACTGACTGAGCCACCCAGGTGCCCCAGTGCAGATATCTTTTATAGAACAGAACGAAGGGCATCTTTATAGAACTAAGGACATTATGCACAATGTAATTTTACCTTTTCTGGTGATTCCTTCTTATAATTCTACATTCTGTATTAGCTTCCATGAATTAAAATACTCATTTAGTGTAATGTTGGGCAAATAACTTCTCTGACTCTCAAATTGCTCATTGTGAAATAGGGATGGGCCTACATGCCCCTTTTGTTGTGAAGATTAAATGAGATAATATGGATGATATCTAGCCCTGTGCCCAGCATTCATCACATGTTGGTTTGTTTCTCTACCTAGGCAAATCAAATTCTAAGATAGTTCTTGGTTGCGTTAAGAAGAATTGAATCAATGACAGATGGGAACTAGGCACATAGAAGTTGGCACAGCTCAGTGGCAAGGAAAGATTTGAACTCACATCTGCTGTCCCCAGAGCCTGCCATAATTACCAATCATTAATTGTAAAGTAAGACAAAAAGCATGTTTACTTCTGTCTTAGGTCAGGCTTTATTGAAGCAGACCTTGAGACAAGGATTCATGTGCAAATGATTTACTTATTATTTTTTAAAAATGTTTATTCATTTATTTTTAGAGAGAGAGAGAGAGAGAGAGAGCGAGCCCAAGCAGGGGAGGGGCAGAGAGAGAGAGAGAGAGGGAGAGAGAGAATCCCAAGCAGGCTTCCTGCTGTCAGTGCAGAGCCTGGCATGGGCTCGAACCCATGAACACGAGATCATGACCTGAGCTGAAATCAAGAGTCAGACACTTAACTGTCTGAGCCACACAGGTACCATGATTTACTTATTATTTATTATTTCTTCCTAAGAGAAGTCAGAAGGAAATGGAGGAAGGAGGACAGGGAAGGGGAAGAGCCAAACAAGAACCTGCAGAAGGTAGGCTCAGCCTGATCCCCCAAGGGGAGCTTGGAGCATAGCTGAGGCCTGGAGCCATACTGAGTTGAGGCAAGGGAGTGGCTTTTATACTTCTGTGCCTATCAACTAACCACTGCCCAGGGCAGGTAGGTTCACAGGCATTTTGGGATCTGCGGGTGTGGTGAAGATGGGGGCCTTAGATTCAGTAGACTGAAAGAAACCCTTGTATAGAAGGTGCTAGCCATTGGGAGCAAAAGCACATGAAAGCTAGAGAAGGGCACAAAAATGGTCGAAGGGGTCTGAAGGGCTAGAGTGGATGACTGGCATAGTCCATACTAACCCCAACCTACTCCCTGTCCAGCTGCTTTTCACTTTAGAAGCTGCTCATCTCAATGTACACATATATTGACTATTCTGAAACCCGGCATTATACTTATTAATAACTAAGATTTACATTTAAATTTAAATTGGGGTAAAGAGCTCTTGGGTAGTTTCATGCTGATAAATGATTAGTATTCCCATTATATAACTGCAAAACTACAAAACCTGCCATTCGGTCGTCTTAATTCATGCTCTCTATTCCCTTCTCAGAATCACTGAGGGGCTGGGCAGGACCTGATCACTGCCTTTCCATTGATTTTTTTAAAAAAATTTTAAAATATTTATTCATTTTTGAGAAAGAGAGAGCGAGCGAGCAGGAGAGGGGCAGAGAGGGAGACACAGAACTGGAAGTGGGCTCCAGGCTCCATGCTGTCAGCACAGAGCCTGTTGTGGGGCTTGAACCCAAGAACCGTTGAGATCATGCCCTGAGCTAAAGTCGGACGCTTAACCGACTGAGCCACCCAGGTGCCCCTCCATTGCTTTTAATTTGGCTACATGTCTAAAATATTCTTGGCTTTCATAATAATGAAGCTAATATTTATATAACTTACACGATATGCCATTATAAATACTCTCTGTATATTAACTCATGTAATATTTACAACTATGCTAGTAATGAATATTAGCATAACCCCCATTTATGGTCGAAGAAACTAGCCAAGATGATAAAGTAGTAGACCTGGGATTCAAACAGTCTGGCTTTACAGCCTACGCTCGTTACCACTGTGCTGAAATGCCTGTCCAGAGGACAAAGTTCCCTCCCAAAGCAGCCTATGTTAATTTGTGTTCCTTCCAACTTCTTATCAATGATTCCCTGTCAACTTGAATTGGACTAATAAGTACTTAAGACTAATATAAACACTTAGTCCCTGGACCTGGTGATCCAGATAGAAGCTTCTATTCTAGGCCATCCCTGGTGTGCTCCGTAGTCCCTCCCAGCAGGACTCCAGAGAGGACAAGATTTTGCCATGTTTGACCATTATAGGTAAAAGTGATTAAAAAAAAAATCCCTTACAAATCATACTGCAATAGTTGGCAGACAAATTTTGTAGAAATCTGTGATTAAGCATCACAAATCATATTTACCAAAAAATAAAAGAATATCACTCTACATTGTATAATATAAAGCTTTCAACATGTATATAATTCAATATGAAAGGACAAGATTGAGATCCATGGATTCAAGTTTATTGATCTGTATTAATTTGTAGCATCCACAGGGAAACAGTTTCAGGTAGAGGAAAGGGCTTTTGGTCAAGGAATCCAAAGAGCTGTGTGGCAACCTTGGCTAGCTGTTGGCCTGAAAATTCAGCTTCCTCATTTTAGTTTTTATTTATTAATTTTTTTTGCTGTTTATTTATTTTTGAGAGAGAGAGAGAGAGAGACAGAGCACAAGTGGGGGAGGAACAGTGAAAGGGAGAGGGACAGAGAGAGACACACACACAGAGTCTGAAGCAAGCTCTAGGCTCTGAGCTGTCAGCGCAGAGCTGGATGCTGGGCTTGAACCCATGAACTGTGAGATCATGACCTGAGCCGAACTCGGACGCTTAACGGACTGAGCCACCCAGGTGCTCCAGCTTCCTCATTTTAAAAATGGAATAATTTGTTTTATCTACCTTAAAGGGTAGTGTATCAAATGAAACAAATCTATGAAAATGGTTTGTAAATGATCAAGAATTAAATACATGCATACATTTAGCATATTGACTGATAGATGTACCATGATCACAATAGATGTATCTAAATCTTTTCTGCTGCTTGTATTTTGTATTCGTCCTTTATTTTTCTATTAATAATAATGAATTTATAATTTCTGAGGCTCTTACTTTCAAAATCACACTTAAAGGTGGATTTTTAATAAAACTCTTACTGAATAGATAACACTGTTTCCAAAAGCTGGGCCAGTTCTTGGCAACAATTCTGAATTAGTCTCTATTGAGATCCTACTGTTAGCAGTCACTGCCCTTCTACTGCCCTTCCTCTAGTCCCATCTTACAACCCCCCAAAAGTCATAGCTCTTGGGCATAGCTTCCTAATCTAGATACTTTCTTCCATGTTCCTGTTAAAATGTATTTGAACCCTATTTGCCATGAGTATTTTTATCTTTATTTTTTAATTAAAAAGTTTTTAAGTTTATTTATTTTGAGAGAGAGAGAGCACGAGCAGGGAGGAGCAGAGAGAGGAGACAGAGAGAATCCCAAGCAGGCTCTGCACCATCAGTGAGGAACCCTATGCGGGCCTTGAACTCACGGGCCCCAAGATCATGACCTGAGCCAAACCTAAGAGCTGGATGCTTAACTGACTGAGCCACCCAGGCACTCCTGCCATGAGTATGTTCATAAATTTATTTTCTCTAGCGTGACTGTGCGTGTCCTTGAATGTGGCTTCATGTATTTGTCCTTTGAAAGAACTTTAATTTTTTAACTGAGAACTTCTGAACCTGTAAAGCTTTCATCCCCCCAAATTCCTCTTCAAGGGATTTCAGGTACCAAGTAGAGAAGTAAGAAAGACAAAGCCTGATTTGTCTGGATCTGATAACAGAGACATGGATTTTTGTCTATTAAATAGACAGACTGATGGAAAAGATCTATGATTATTTTTGTTCCTGTCTGTGGCTCATCATGTGGTGCTTGCAAATGGCTTTATGCTTGACTTCTCATTGCCTAGGACAAAGAATCGAATTATGTTAGAGCCTGTTTTTGGAAACCCAAGGGGCACATGTAGCTAATTAGAGATATGCCCTCGGTTTCCTTTTCTTGTTTTTCCTAAGGGATATAAAAAACATTCCCGATGGTATTTCTTCTGGAAATCTTATTTAGCCAGGAGGCAGTTTTCTAGTGTTCTAATCAATTTAAATTGATGTTTTAGAACTCTAAGCTTAATATTAATTCTAAAGTCATCTTCTATTCAGGCAACATTTTCAACATTATTAGTACAGAGAATATATTTCTTTTTACTAAATGGAATTCCACATCTCTTCATTCCTAATGCTTCCACTGCATAGATGTGGATTTGACATATAGTTCTTTATTTTGGCTGCTTTAAGTGGATCTGCCTCTTTCAATTCCTCTAATCTATTCATTATGATGCAGATTTTTGATCATTCAGTTATAAAATGCATAATAATGGAGGAAGAATTTAAATGATCAGAATGATTCCATGCAATTCCTTATGCCCTCTGAATGTTTTTGCACAGCTTAAATCCATGAAATTGTTTTGAAAGATTTTAACTTCCTTTTGTCCCCCCTTTGGCAGCTGCCCCACGTGTTTAAAGAGCCGTTTCCTGGAATTTTATCAGTGTATTATTACTAATGTCTCTGCATCTCTTTTTTTTTAATTTGTGATCTTAGTAATATCTAAGAAGAGATGGCAATCCTGAAGTCAATAATAGTATTCTTCAAAATTTCATAGTAATATCTATTTTTGGCCCTTCTACCCTCAACCCTATTATACCGATATTCACTGCCATTCATTTGCCAGCTCCCAGGGTCATATGTTCGGGTTGTGTACGCTCATGACAATCCATTTGTTCCCACATAACCCAGGATGCATGCCCGCAGGGTTCTCAGCGCATGCGTTTAAACACAATGATTTGGGGGAACCTGTCAAAGCCTTGAGATGAAGAAGGGGTATCAGTTGAGACTGCGTTTGGCTTCATGTACTAGAAACTGAACTCCTGAAGCCTAACTTGAATCGGGTTTTCTTTCTCTGGCATGATTAGGAAGTGAACCCTACAACCAGGGCTGGTCAGCTGTGCAGGGAAGCCATCAAGGACCTGAGCTTCCCTCTAGCTTCCTGTTCTAATGTCCTTAGCCTGTGGTTTTCATCCTCAAGGTTGAAAGAAAAGAGCTCCACCTCCAGTCTTGGCAGGGAGGGCAGAGGGGAGAAGTGCAGACCAGCTGATTTGGTCTTTTGTTATCAGGAAAGTAAGAGCTTTCCTGGAAGTTCCATCGAGCGCATATTTGCTTATATCTGGTTGAACAGAGCTAGGTCACATGGTGAATGGAGGCAGGGGAAGTGTTTTTAAGCATTTTTGAGCACAATTAGAATTATGTTAGAAAGGAAGAAGGGGATTAGATATTGGGTAGGCAATTAGCAGCATCTGCCAAAAAGGGATTTAGGGAAAGAGAAGTGAGTGGGAATAAAGCATCCCTAGGTCTAAAGGTCAGTCCTGAAGCCACTAATGATGCATACGCAGTGTTTCTGTGAAGTACATACCAGCTGGACCAAGCCACATAGGGTTTTGCCTTGTCAAACTTCCCCCATTCTTAACTTGCAGATGCAAAAACCTGACAGTTGGCACATCAGTGTCGATCTGTCTTTCAGATGCACACTCACCCGAAGCTGCAGAGGCAGGAAGAAAACTGCAGAGATGATTATTGCCAGCAAGTGTACCAAATGTTGACTCTCACTAACCTCACAATGTATGTGAGGCCAAATCATTAGAAAGAAATCAAAGAGGGATGTGAGTGGGGTGACCTTGATGGCCAGTCTAGTGGCACCAAGCCATAGTAGCCTGCAGCTCCTCACTTCCTCATGGATTCAGGAGTAAAATGGTTCGTAGGAAGAAACTGCCAATGCATCAGAAGTGATGTGTGCCTGTGTTTACGCCTCTGGTTCTCCCCCTTCTTGGCTTCAGATTTTGAAGAACTCCCCTTTTTGACAGTTACATTCTTTCCTTATATGTGTTAATATATTCGTTCTGGCTACCCCCCAAGTCTTGGCCTGGTGAATCAGTCAGGGAACTGGTGAGAAATATATGGGACCACTTACTAGGGTGAGGACAGGTAACTTGCCAAGGGACAGTGGTGCACCCTGGGGCTAACCAAGGTAGAGAGGTATCACCGCTCCTAGGATGATGTTGCTTTGGCTGTAGCTCTAGATGAAGGTTGTCTAACAAGAGCTCAGGTCTTTGATAGACAAATATAGTTGCAGACAACATGTGGCCTGGCAAGGAAAGAGCTGTGTTGCTGCTAATGCCTCCCATTGTCCAAATACAACCAGAAGTAAGGAAGTGGGGGAACACATGGATGCTATACCTAGAGACCTTCCTCCTGCAGCACAGATCACAGTGGAGAAGGCTAGAGAGGGAATTCGGAGTGGCCAAGAGTGAAAATCCAGCAGCCCCAAGTGACAATTCTATTTCTTTATGGTGATATGTCTATCTGTCATTTGATCCAATAGGTCTCCTTTTATAGCCTTTAAATCTCAGAGGTCGGGGCACCTGGGTGGCTCTGTTGGTTATGCGACTAACTTCAGGTCAGGTCAGGATCTCGTGGTTCATGAGTTCAAGCACCACACTGGGCTCTCTGCTCTCAGCACAGAGCCTGTTTCAGATCCTCTGTCCCCCTCTTTCTTGTCCCTCCCCTGCTTGCTTGTGCTCTCTATCTCTCTAAAAAAAAAATATTTTAAAAAATCTCAAAGGTCAGTCATCATTCTACTCCATTTCCAAAGTACTTCCTACATAAGGCAGCCCCATCCTGGGAACAGGCTGCTGTGATGGGCAGTGGTGTGGAGGGGTTCCCCACAGCCTGTGCTCGTTTTCTCTTCTCTAGGATTTCCATACTTCTTTTTCTCACTGTGGTCACTTCAGCTCAATCCCTAGCTATCACTACTGACTGATCAGGTGTCCTTTTTTACCTGGCTGTTAGGAAGCTACAGAAAATTCGGTAGCTCATCTTTATCAAGGATATATACACATTTCTCATATTGGAGCATGAGTACATCTAGGGCAGGGCTTCTCAACCTCTGCGTTACTGACACTTTGGGCCAGAGAATTCTTTGTCATGTACGGGGAATGAAGTGTCCTTATTCATAAAGCGTTTTTATCCATGGGGACTGTACTGTGCATTGTAGGATGTTTAACAGTGTCTCTGGCCTCTATCCACTAGATATCCCTCTCCTCCTTGTCAACGCCAATATTTCCTGGGGGGCAAAATCGGCCTCTGTCGGGACCACTGCTCTAGATGAATAAAGTGGTATAGGCCAGAGGGGAGCTAAACTAGAAGTTAAAAATAGCACCTCTGACAATTATGTCACTTTTACTATATATATATATATATATATATATATATATATATATATATAAGAGTTTTTCCACCCTAGGATTCTACCTACGTAGAGCCTCTTTGGTATGTATATATATATATATATATATATTTACCTCTTTGGTATATATATATATACCAGCCTCTTTTATATATATATATATATATATAAAATTTTGAGAACACTTTTATTGAAAACAAATATATTATGGAGTAGGATTTAATACTTGCATGAATTTTAAAGATAAAAGATCAACAATACAGGCTACACAATCCTTGATGAGAATATCAACAAATACATGCAAGAAAGCCATCAGGCTGGATTTTTCTCTGTTCTTTGCAGACATGTGACCTTGGCTGTATGTGCTGTTTCTGACTCAGCAACAAGCACCAACATCACTGGCTCCACAGGAAGGTACTTGCATCAAACATTTGGTAACTTCAGTTATTTATTTAGTTAGTTAGTTAGTCAGTTATTTTAAGTACAGTGTTCAGCATTAGCTTCTGAGAGAATAACATTTTCTCTACTTCATTATATAAATATTTGCAACAGACTGAGGGAAACTTGGGGCACCACTGATCTGCAACTGTGGGAAATTTTAAGTGTCAGGTCAGGGAACTCGACACAGGTTTACAAGTAAAGTCTCCTGTGTATATTTTGTTTTATTGATCTGAACTTTCCTCTAAGTCCTGATCTTTGGGGTTGTGATTTTTCTTACAAATTTAACTACATTTTCAGGATCTATGTCACCATCAGATAGTTTCTGAAACAGCAGCTTAAAACAACACTCATTTTATTATCTTATAATTCTGTGAGTTGACTGGGTTCAGCCTCAAGGTCATTGTGATTGAGGCTGCTGGTCATATAAACTAGACTACACCAGAATGTCATGATGTCTTACTCACAGGATGCATTTGATGCTGACTACTGGTTGGTGGCTCTGCTGGGGCTATTGATTGGAGAGGTCCATACTGGGCTTTTCACAGCATGGGGGCTTGTTTCTGAGAGGGTGTGTCTCAAGAAAGATCATTTCAGGAAAGATTAAGTGGAAGATGCCAGTCTTCTTAAAGACTCGATACAGAGCTGGCAGAGCATAACTTTCTCAGTGTTCTCTTGGCTATGCAGTCACAGGGCCAGCCAGATTTAATGGGATGAAAAAGAAACTCCCCTTCTTGATGACGAGAGTGACACAAATTTCACAGCCATCTTTGGTCCACTACAGCCTCCAATTGGTTTTTGGAGGCAAAAGAATTTTTCTACCCTTAGGATTCTACGTAGAGCCTCTTTGGTTTTCATTAAATCTGGTTTCTGGAAAGCACTGCTTTCACCAATTTGGCCCTTGTCCCATTGAGTTCTTCTCCAATACTGCCTTCTTTTTTCTCCTTTTTCTGGCTTTTTAAAAAAAAATCTTAGACTTTGTGCACATCTCAAGCTGGAGGTTACTCTCCCTTCACTTTCCCTTTCATATCAGATATCAGGTAAACACTAGGGTATGTTCGTCCATGCTGCTCCAGGAAGTCCTCATTGTTTTTTAATAAAATATGTTCATTTCCCAAGAAAATCTTCCAACCAGGGGCAGGGGAGGTATGGCTTCAATCCATAATCCCTTTTGATGGAAGAAGTATCAATGGATAATTTCTCAAGTTGGTGAGATCTGTGTTTATTTACCTTGGCAATCACCCACAGTTTAAAGGCTATTTTTTTGACCGCCCCCAAATTTTGTTGACTGGATAGCACATGAATTTTTAAAGATGAGAGGAGCCAAAGCAACAGAAATGGAGTGAACGAGTTCTCTAGAATTAGCTTCTAAAAACAATCACATGACTTAGAGACCTCTGTGTGCTTCCTTCAGCCCATGGAATAAAGGTCAAACTCGAGGCACAGGGTATTAGGCCCATTCCGACTTGGTTTTATTTCATTCTCTAATTTATTTTGTACCCCATCTCTACTCTACACCATTAGCTCTCACTCAGTACTTCTCAAGTGTGGTTTGAAGACGACCTGCATCACTATTAAAAATGCAGATTTGGGGGGGTACCATTCAGACCTATGAAATCAGAATTTTGGGGGCAGGACCCAGGAATTTGCATTTTAACAAGCACCCTTACACTAAATTTGAGAGTCATTCCCAGCTGTCTTGGTATTCTCGACACCTTTCAAATAATGAAGCATATCGGAGGTTGTACTAAAAAATATCACCACCGTTAACCAGAGTAAAGAATGAAGAGTTCCTTCCAAACGGGTAGGATCTGCTCTTCATCTAGAAGAAACTGTAAAAACGTGAGAGGAAAGAAGAATACTATAATTCCATTGGCTTAGGGGGGAAGGAGAGTGAAGCCTTAAAAACTCACATGTGAAAGAACCCAAATCCTTTCATGGTCTATGTCCTTTCCTCATGTCTCAGTGAATATTTGTACCCCACCATGAACTCTGGCCGTCTGGAATCCATCTGCCTCCTAACTCTGGACTATTGCATATGCTGTTCCTTCCAGGGACTGCCAGGCCCCATTCTTCCCGGTTAAGACTCAATGCAAATGTCACCTCCTGCTGATTCGAGGTCACAGTGAATCACATCACTCCTTGCACTTAGGCCACTTTCTCATATGTTCTGCATGTAACTCAAAAAGTCCCTGACCTGTGAGTACAAACAGGGTCATGTTAGTGATAACACCTGGCTTTATTATCTTGGTAACTTTGTTGCCCTGTGAGCTCCAGAGCTGTCCTCCTGGGTTCCAGATGAGTCTGCACACCTGGGTGCTGCTGCTGTTCAGCTACCAATTTCTATCTCCTCTTTCCCTCCACTTAAACTCATGGCCAACAGCAAAATCCCTCTCCACAGATCACCCGAACTCCAATCACATTGGCTGGCACAGTCCCCGTGTGCTCAGTCTCTCTCTCTCTCTCTCTCTCTAGATTGATAAGCCTGGGCTTGGACACGCGTGCATCTTTCCGCAGAGACAGTGCTTTGCACTCCAGAGGTGCTAAATGGCCGGGGAACATAATTTTAAAACTGACAATAGGATAAACACCAGAAAAAGCATCAGAGGAGGAAAGCCCGACCGGGGCTTGAGCTGAGCCGTCTGACACCACTGGGACCGAACCTGCCTCCAAGTTTCCTGGCAGCCACAGCCTTAAGGGAACACCTGTTAGCCGGACGCCCTTGTTTTCTTTGTCAGACAGAAGAAGTAGGGCTGCCAGATGCTTTCCACAAAATCCTGGATGCACTCGATACATCTATCAGCAAGCTCAAATACTACTTTCTGAACCCGGACGCCCAGTCTAAGGCGTCCCTAAGGGATGGCAGAGGAGGCGCCTGGGAAGGGACCTCCTTTTGTCCGCGGGACTCCGGGCTCGCGGCAGTTTTGCTAGATCCCGAGCGTCCTGGCAACCCTTGGGGCCAGGAGGCCGTCAGCCTTTTCCTTTCTGCCCTCACTCGGGAAGGAGGACGTTGTCCTCGGTGGCTTTTCCGTTCAGGCATCAGGCAGTGGGCTGTGTTCGCAAAGGGGCGCGGTGCGCGGCCCCGCCGCCGCCCCCCGCAGGTCTGCCCCGGACCCGCGCGGTCCCTCCCCGCGACCTCTCGCGTGGGCCCCGGACGGGTGGAGCCACGACAGCCGCTCCAGCCGCCTGGAGCCACGCCGGCCCCAGCGCGCCGACTGAGGCCTCCCGGACGGCGTGGCCAACCTCGAGTGGGGGGCGGGGTCTCTGCTGGGGGGCGGGGCTTAGCGCCGCGGGGTGGGCGGGGCGGAGCCTCGCGAGGCGGGGCCTCGGGGGCGGCGGGAGGGGTTCAGGCTTTGGGAGGTGGCGGTGGCCGCCGCTGCGGCCGAGGGGAGGGGAGAATAGGGAGAGGAAGGGAAGGGAGGGGAAGGCCGCGGAGGGAAGGGGGCGGCCGGCCGCGGGGAGGGAATGAGTCACCTGACCGCTGCCCGCGCCGCCCGCCGGGCTCGCTCGCTGCCGTCAGTCGGGCCGCGCGGCGCCTCGGCTCTGGTGAGTGGCTTGGCGTCCCGCGCGCCCTTCCCGGGAGGGTCCGCGCGGCTGTGCGCCGTCGAGGCCACCCGCGGGCAGGTCGAGGGAGGCGTGGAGGGGGACCCGGGCGGCGGCCTTCTGGGCGGGGGGCGGCGGCGGCCCCTGTTCCTGGACGTGGCCTCGTCCGCCGGAAGGGGCGACCTGCCTTCCTGCGCCCCGTGTTCGGAGCGCGCGGCCAGCGCTGTTGTTTACGGGCCCGCGCTGCACTTTGCCCCCGGGCGGGCAAGTGCCGGCGGGCGCGGGGCCCCGGGGCGCCCCCTCCTCCGCCCCCGCCTCTCCGGCGCCCGGGTCCGAGCCCGGCCCTCCTAGCCGCCGCCCGCCCGGGCTGTGACACATCAGCACCGCCCGCGCTGCCGGCCCCGGCGCCGTATTGTCCTTCCGCCCGCTCCCACCACCCTCCGCAGCCGCCGCGTCCCGAGAGCCGCTTGCCTCGGGTCTGCCCGGCCTGGGTGTCTGTCGCGCGTGGAGTCTCGTTGAGAATGGCCGAGGTCGTGGCTGGAGCAGAAATACCCCCCTTGCGGGGCCGGGTTTGGCCAAGATTGGTGTGCAAGACCGGACATCCCAGAGCTCCCTTTGTTGGAGTTTTGCCCACACGTCGTAATTAAGACTCCCACGGTGCGGTGAGGGTGGGTGCTGTTTAGAGAGACACCAGCTTTTGTGCTGGTTTCATGCAACACGAGTGCCATTGCTTTCTCGTTCTCGCGCGGCGGTTTTATGTCACCGAGTAGCACCGCGCGGAATGCCTTTGTGCAGTGAGCCTTCGGCGTTCAACTTGGGCTGCTTAAGGTATAGTGTAGTAGTAATTGTGAAAGGCGTGCGTGGGAAAAACAGGCTGCTCTGTGGCGCGTGAAGGAACAAAGGCTGTTCTGTAGGGATGCTTACCTATTTGGAGAAATGTATCCGTGTTGGGACGGTTACCTATGGAGGATGCCACTGCTAGGTCTTTGTTCATCTGATTTAACACCCCGTATATTTGGAGGCTGTGCATTTAGAGCAGTCCAGAAAGATAAGGGATGGGAACACCGGACGTGTTGGTGACCGAGCACTTGAGCGCTTCACATGGTCAAGCAGAGAAATGGGAAGAGGTAAGCTCGCTTCTTCCTGGTGTTGGGTAGTGGGGCAAGGGCTGGGCTGGGTTGGGCTTGAAGGCGCTTGCCACTTCTGCCTTTGGCTGAAGGAGCCTTGGGGAAAAAAGGACTCTTGGTGAGTCAGCTTGAGTGGGATGGCTTTGGTTTGGTGACTGCATGGCCTCGTATATTATTGTTGTTTAACATGGCTGCGTCTGGTGGTTTACCATTGTTCACTATGTTGGTTGGATAACAAGGTAGGATGACTCCTGAAAAAAGTTGGGTTTGCTGAGTCATTCCCCACAGCCTGAGAGGTAATGAAGAACAGCTGGTGCAGATACTCTCATCACATGTCTCCACCATAAAAGGCCAAGGAGCACTCAAGAGGGGTTGCTTCAGAGGGCTGAAGGGGACCCAGCCGGGGCCGTCTGTTTTGATACAGGTAGTCAGTGGGTGAAGTGCAAGAGCCGTCTGAGGAAGTGGCCAAGTGGTGCTGAGGTTGTGTTTAAGCACAGAGCAGCCGGCCTCATGACCTACTGCCTGAGAATAGATGTGTGCTGGAGAGAGCTAAAACTGAGGGAGAAATTTACAGCTAGCAGTAACCTAATAACAAGATTGTAATAAAAATATTGACTACCTTTGTTTTTTTGTTTCCCTCTTGCGGTTTTGTTGTTAGGTGGTTTCTGCATTTCAAAAAGTGAGCTTAATTTGTTCTTCATAAAAACTTCTTTATGAGAACTCAGAAGGAGACTTCCTCTTCGTTTTCATTGGCCCTTGGCTGTGCATGCATACACTAGTAGCTTCTGGTGACAGGGACAAGGGTAAGGTGAATATGAGTGGAACTGACAGGCCTTCTTGGGTCAAGTCTAGAAAGAGCTGTCTAATGAAGGGCAAACCATCTGTATCTAGTGCATCATTTCTTGCTTTAAAAATGACCCAAGCTTACCAGCCAGCACCCATTGTTAACAAACTTTGTGGGGCGGGGGGAGGACCTGTTAAAAGAACGACTAATTCTTATTGATGATAATTCACTTAAAACATTTTATAAATGGAAAAATGGTTAATTTTGTTGCTCTAAGTTTGGAATTATAGGAGATTAGAAATCGTGAATTTTTTAGGTATTAAGGATTTCTGAGGTGGGGTGCAAGATGATTCATTTAGAAGAAAATATTAAGACTTTGATTTTTAAAAGTTACTTTCATGTAAAATAAGAAAGCTTCAAGATACACATTAACAGTAGTACATGCATGTTATATAATGCGGGTACATGCTACTCTTTTTCTTTTGAGAAACGTAAAGAATTTGTTAACCACTGCCAGTAACATTCTTTCAGGAACTGGAATATTTTTTTTTAAACCTCAGATTTCCTCTTAACAGCTAGCATTCTTTCAAAATGTTCATAATGTTCATTTAATATTTATTATATATGTAGTTTTATTCTTTCTTTACTGTACTTTATTATTATTTTATTTTTGATAGAGAGGGAAATAGAGTATCCCCAGTGGGCTCCGTGCTAACTGCAGAGAGCCTGATGTGGGGCTCAAACTCGCAACCTGCAAGATCATGACCTGAGCCAAAGTCAGACGTTTAAACAACTGAGCCACCCAGGCGCCCCTATACTGTAGGGCTTGAGTGTAAATTTTAGAAGCTTGAGTGTAAATTTCTTATCACCTTGTTGATATCAGGAATGGAAATACAGAAGATACAGAGTTGCCCATTACATGTGATACCATGCATTTTGAATTTGGAGAACTGCCAAGTGGTTGGTTTGCTTAATGTATGTGATCTGAAGTGTGATAATATGAAAAAGTGTACAATGGGAGCCCCTGAAGATAATCCACACATTGGAGTGTAACTTGTATATAATTCTTTTAAGAAACTTGTATATAACAAATTCCTTGAAAAGTTACCCATTTCTGTTACACCTTGAAGTCATTTTTTAAAAATGTTTGTTTATTTTTGAGAGAGAGAGAGAGAGAGAGAGAGGGAGGGAGGGAGGGAGCTGGGAAGGGGTAAAGAGAGAGGGAGACACAGAATCCAAAGCAGACTCCAGGTTCCAAGCTGTTAGCACTGAGCCCAGTGCGCTGGGGCTCCAACTCATGAACTATGAGGTTGTGACCTGAGCCAAAGTTGGACGTTTAACTGACTAAGCCAACCAGGTGCCTCTGAAGTCATATTTTTGAGCCAAGTTTACACCTCCTTTAGTAAGGATTAATACGACTACCTATTGAGCAAATCACTTGGGAAGTGGGATTTCCCCCCTTAGGAGAATGTATGTATTCAGAAAATCAACTTCCAGACATGCTGAGGGATGACTATTTTTTTACCATTCAGTTAAATCCCATTGGCCATATATATGCCTTTTGTACTCCTGTATTGTGAGAAATGATGTTTAGAATAATGATGGATAGTAAAACCCTTTAAAATGACCAGTTGTCAGAAATTCTCTTCACAGTGCAGATTTTCTGACAAATGTTCTGTTAATGGGAGTGTTGCTTTACCCCTAAAACTCACATTTCCTGAGGGTTCTGCTAAATGGAATGTGTATTTTATGTGGTGGAATAGATGATTTATGAAGCTTTTGGTTTAAAAAAACTTTGCCCAATAATCTAACAAAGCCCCCGGGTATGGATAAATTAAGCACCGTTTGCCAGAATCCAGGCCTCTTTGGAGAGTGTAAATATTTCAGGACTGCAGATAAAACATAGACTTACACCACCGCCGTGAAACCTGGACTTCTGGCTTACTCAGCGTGTAGTTTAACAGGACTGAAGTTTGGTCAGCGTGCAATTGACAGAGAAGCAGTAAGCAAAGTGGTTAAAAGTGGGAGATCTGGAGCCAGACTGCCTGTGATCAAGTTCTGGCTCTCTTTCTTACCCGCGTAATCCCTTGGGCAAGTTACTTCACCTAGTTGCGCCTCCTTTTCTCATCTGTAAAATGGGGATGATAATGGTAGAATGTATATAATAGAGACTATTTGGAAAGTAAAAGCATTAATATATGTTAAGTGGTTAGAGCAGTATTGGCTCTGTCTTAAACATTAATATACATGGTAGGTATTGTTATCTGTTCAAAATCAGGGAAGTGCTCAGTTACACAGCCACATTTTGCAGACTCTTTGACCTGAATTGCAGCCACCGATCACAAGGGAGACTGAAGAGAGCATGTGGATGTGCATCAGGTTGCTGCTACTGGAAAAACAGCTCCAGTAAACATTCTGATGGGAAGTCAGTAGCAGCAACTCAAACACCCAGCTTCTGAGAGCAAGGAACACAGGGTCTGGCTTTTTACTAAAAGGATCTAACCATCTCAGCAAATGCCCCAGAGGTGGTCATTACCAGTTAACTGGAGTTGGCTTTTGAAGAAATAGAAACATTGTCTATTCTGCATCTAGCCTATTCTGTATGTGAGAGTTGAAGACATTGTGGCCTGCCCACTCTCTCCTTGCGTATTAACATCAGGACAGACTAATTTCTTAGTCCTCATTCCCAAGCAGTTTGTTGGGAACATTTGGAATGTAAATATACCTGCCAATTACTTCTAGGTGTTGCATTTTCTTTAAATGACAAGCGTACTCCAAGACAGAAAAATTAGCCGCAATAACAGTGGATATGTTTGTCATATGGCTTCTTGCACCTGTAGGTCTTTCAGAAAGGTGGTGTCAAACATTCTGACTTGAGTGTAAGTTCCTTTTTTTTAATTTACTCCTGTATTTATGCCTGCGCCCAATGTGGGGCTCAAACTCATACCCCAAGATTAAGAGTTGCCTCCTCTTCTGACTGAGCCATCCAGGCTCCCCAGAGTGGGAATTACTTGATGATGAAGATACATATCTTCCGTCTTATCTCCATGGAACATTGAATGTACCTTGGCTGTGTTTGTCCTACCAACTTTGGTTGCTACACTGCTGGGTATAGTATGGATTCAGTTTAGTTCTGTGGTCTTCAGACTTGGGGATTTTTAAAAGAGTGAAGGAGAGAACATTATGTGCTGTACCTTTTAAGTTACATGAAATGTGTACCAAGTTGAAACTTTTGATCATTTAAAATTCTGCATTTTGTTTTCCTAATTGGTGTGAGTATTGAGGAAGCAGGTGGATTTAAGTCTTTCTTTTAGTTTTCTCCTGAGATAGAAAGAACATTTGTCTTGTGACCTTTTTTTTTTCTTTTTACCTTTAATTGATTTAGAATTGAACGTGCAAAAATATAATTTGGATTGTCTAGATGTTAGATTGCTTATATATCTAATACTTTCCTTTAATATCCTGACTCCTCTAGAACAGATACTTTGTTGTTTTTAGGATCAGGAACAGATTAGAGAATATTAATAGGATAATAAAAATTGCCCCAAAGCAAACATAAGGAAGAAATAGTAGTTGCCAGGATCTTGGTGGTTAATGACTGTTGTAGGAGCACAGTGGGCCTGCTGTGAAGTTGGCGGACTGCTGGTTCCTTTCTCAGCACGGGCACAATTTAGAAAATGTTACCTTGATGCAGTTGAAGCTGTGTGTAAATCATGTTCTTTTAAAAATAAATTGAAATCATTTTCTTAATGCCTTAGGAAACTCATTCAAAAGGATATTTTTGTAATAAAGGTGTTATTCCCAGCTTCTATCTGATAAAGTCATTTCCACTTTTTTTTTTTTCATAAATTGTCTCAGAGTTGTAGTGGACAGTTGCACTCCGTTTCCCCATTCCCCATTAAAGCGGAATTACACTAAAAAGTGTTTTTATATAGTGGAGTCAGTTTTTGATTCCTTTGTAGCCCAGACATTGACAGTATCCAACCTGCTTGGTAATGGGCTAAATAGCGTGGTGAGGAAACTGTCTCGTCCCTCTCTCCTACTTTTTGTCCCCCGTTGATCTTTTTTACTGACTTGTCTGCCTCCAGGATTCCAAGGGGAAGTGTTTTTGGCTTAAGGAGGTCAACCCTTAAGGTCCTGCTGAAGAAATGGAGATGTGCACCCCCCTCAGCTTCCTGTTTACTGGTATTTTCATATCCCTAAAGCCTTATTCCTCCTTTAAAGGGTGCCAGCATCTTTTGGAAGTCAGCTAAATCAGTGAAGAAAACTATCCATCAGAGAGTTTGTTATAAAATATGTCTGTAAAAGATTTATTAGTCTTTGAATAAATTTATGAGGTTATAATTATTAGGTTGTCATTTTGGAGTAAGTAAGATGAGTAATTTTAGTAAGATCAGTAATTTCATTAGTGTGTGTTTTGCACTTAAATATTATTTTTTAAACATGTAGAGTGTTTATCAAATCTTGGCCCAAGACACTTTTCATTTTCAAAGAACGTAATGTTTTCTTATTTATTTTATTCCCATCGTGGCTTAGGATTCTCCTCTAGATAGGATTCATCACTTAATTAGGAGGAGAAGAAAAAAACCCATTGGCTCTTTTTATCATTTTTCTCACATTAGTCAGACTTTTGAAGTAGAAGAGCACTTTGCCCAGCTGAATAGTGTCACCTGCCTTCGTTCCCAGCTGTCATCCAGAGAAATCAAAGGAGATGACAGATAGGAATGGGTCTGTTAGCTCCTATACCTTGCTCTACTTCATTGTATCTTTGTGATGAAGGAGTGTCACAAGTACTGTTCAAACTCTGGATATAGTTCTTCGGGTTTTTAAAAAATGTGTTTTGCCTCTCTTGGCCTGCCTGTTGTCATTGGCCTGGGTTGTTGTCTGTTCTACACCCCAGGAAGGCCAGGACAAAGAGCAGGTAGGTAGCAGTGGTCACCGTGGCAGAAAGACTCTGAGACTAGCTTCCCTGCCCTTGCTTCCCAGGCCTTTGCCCTGCCCCTCTACTGAGTTAACGTTGAGCAGCTATCTGATCTCTGGAGAGTAAAGAAAAATTGTGTTTTTGAGTTTCAAGGCACTTTGGTCTCTTATCTTCTTGTGCATGCTGCTCCTCTCCCCAAACTTAAACACAAACATATATTCGACTTTTTGTGTGTGTAGATAGTAGGGTTGGTAGATTCATTTAAACATTTGTGGTATGCCTTTGTGTTAGGTTTTGAGTTTACATTTGATTTATGAAGCAAATATTTATGCCTTTGTATGCCAGGAACTTCTGTAGACATTGGCCGCACAGAACGTTTCAAAAGTTACTGTCTAATAGAGAATCAAGCCATTACTACAGCATATGTTAATTGCTGTAATAGCAATATGTAAAATGTGCCTTGGAACCATAGAATGTGAGAAACCTAAGTTTTAAGAAATCAGGAAAGCCTTAGGAAAGTCATTGATGAATGCCTAGTCAAGCAGAGGAAACAGCTTGTTTTGCCATCTCTTTTGAGAAGCTTAGCATTGAAGAAGAGTAGAGAAGAGGGATTTTAGTTGGGGGAAGTTGGGCCAGGAAGGGTGTGTGTTTGTGTATGTATGTACTTGAAAATAAGGGCAGTGGGAAAAGGTTGGATCTGTCTTCCCTTTGTTCTCAGCTAGTTCCTCTTATGGTTGCAAGATGGCTGTTCATGTGTCATGAGCCAGTGACTAAGTTCCTTGGGAGAGGACTAATTTTTTTTTCTTTCTAGGATGTCTCTTATGAAGTAAAACCTTTCCCAAAAGCTCCATAGTAGATGCTGTCCTGACCCTCTCCTCTCTGTTTATGGGCCAACATTTTGCATAAGCCCACTACCTAAATGAGTCAGTGTCAAGGACAGTGAGACCATTGTGATTAGCTTAAATGGATCTTCATTCATCTTCATTTGGGACTGGGATCTGCTTCCCCAGAAACACATGGCCTCAGGTAGAGAATAGGTTTGAGCACAATCAGGGTTTGGTTAGAGTAGGGGGTGAATTGTGTTGGGGGATCAACATTATCATCCTAGCCTACTACTTACATCACCACTATATAGAGACACATCCTTCTGATTAGAAAATGAAAATGTGATTTTTTTTTGGATTTGGAATTTTAGGTGACTTTTTTCCCCTTAAGCGTATATTTCCTACCATGATCAGGTCTTACTTTTACAGGCAGATTAAATAAATGTTTTATTTAAAAATATTAAAAAATTGAAAATACCCATTTTACCAAAAAAATGACCTATGGAAGGAATATGTTTCTTTCAGTACTCTAAATGGTTCTAAAGTTCTCTGCCATTTCTTATATTTTGTAGCTTCTGATTGTATCTACACCAAGAGAATCCCTCTCTTAATCTGCAGGGCATGGCCCCCTGTAATATCTGTGGCTCTCTGAGTGGGGAGGGGAGCCTGGCATGAATAGAATGGTTGATTCACCGACTTGGATGGGCGGGATTATTTGGAACCCAAACTCTTAAATTACAGATACAGACAGAAGGAAGCATCACATCCTCTCTACACACGCAATCCCCTACTAGGAGAAAAGGTGGTCTTTTGGACTTCCAGAATAATGCCACTCTAAGTTTATACAGTAAGTGTTCTCCTAGCCTCCCAAACTTTGTAGAGCACTTTGATATGTTAAAGGATTTTTATTCTTGTCATTCTTGTTACTTTATTTCAATCCCAGGTTTTGGGGCTCCGTATGCCATGTGAAAGGCAAACAAATAATATAAGCACATAAACAGTGTTGTAAATTCACAAAATAGCAGTGAATTGCTAATAATTTTTCCTATTTGATAGCAACTAAGAGGCTGTGATAGATGTTTAGGGTGGGTTTTCAAAATGGTATTACTTTTTTGGATAGAATTTAGAAAGACTAGGGGCCCCTGGGTGACTTAGTTGGTTAAGTGCCCGACTGCGGCTCAGGTCATGATCTCATGGCTCGTGAGTTCGAGCCCCACATTGGGCTCTGTGCTGATAGCACAGAGCCTGGAGCCTGCTTTGGTTTCTGTGTCTCCCTCTTTCTCTGCCCCTCCCCTGCTATCTCTCTTGTGTGCACGCGCTCCCCCACACTCTCTCCCTCTCTCAAAAATAAATAAACATTACAAAAAATTAAAACAAAAGAATTTAGAAAGACTATAGTGCCAAAATAATTTTTGTCTCAGGTAAAAAGCAATAGTATTTATCTACTCTGTTGTGTTCCTTAAATAATATTTACACTAAGAAATGTTTCAACTTTTTTTTTGACAAAATCTTATAATAAATATATTTGAGAAAGTAACTGTGGGCTTAGGTGGAAAGTCTGTAGCTTGGAAATCTGCATTTAGAGATGGTAATGTTGACTTCCAGGTTAACTTAATAAATAACAAGAAAGGGACTTAAACGTTTTAGTTTTAGCTATGTGTATTGAGATGCTGTAGAACTGTGGTGGCTTTCAGGGATTAGTGGATTAGGTTATTTTTAAATAAAGCATTTCAATTTAAGACTTTTACCTAATTAAAAAATTTAAGATCTGTGATTCACAGAATATTCTAATTGCTGTCATATAATTGCTTCCTTATTTAAAGGTATTCCTTATAGTTTTTACTCTCAATCCTTTTTTTTTTTCTTTCCTTTTTTTTCTCTCAGATTTATTATGAGTTGGAGCAAGATGATGTTTAAGGAAGCGTTGGGAATTTGAAGGCACTTTTTTGGTTGCTTGTCTTTTTTTCCCTCCAGTTACTTTACATACTATATGTGTTAACTCTTAGACCTACAGAGTCATTCTGACCTGATCTAGTATTAGGACTTTCACTTTCTCTAGGCAATCAGAAATAAATAATTTGGATCATGGTTATACTCTTTATAGTTTGAAAACAAAATGATGTGTGAAGAATCTATAATACTTCATGTAAATGTAGGACATGGACACTTAATACTTTGTACTGAAAATAACTTTTAGTGAAATATCTCTTAGCATTCTGTCCTTGAATGTCCCATACATAGTTGAGTATAACTACAGGCTTTGACTTAAGTTCAGCATAGTTTAATGTCAGATCCCTTTTAATGACATGAGATTGTTTATGTAATCCAAGAAGTGTTAATCAAATTAATTAACCAAATGTTGAGTAACAAAGGGAAGTTTGCCATTCTTTGAATTCCCTTTTACTTTAACATTGTTCTCATCTCTCATAGGATACTTGAGGCATTTCCCTCTGTTCCTTGTTCTCCATCCCTCTTCACTTTCACCTGCCCCCCAAGAAAACCTGTGCACACATGCCATTTAGGGTCATGCGTGTGAATTGAAATGTATTGTTTGGATCTGGGGGCAGAGGACCTCTTCAAACTTTTAAGTTTATTGACCCTCACAGGGTTTCAGTTTCCACATCTGTAACAGAATTGGGAAAGTGGGTCATAGTGGATGGATGTGCTCCTTTAATTAGAAATTCTTTAGTTCTGTGAAACCAGCAATTATCTTGGGCAAACTTGTCCAGTTTAATGTTTTCTAATACTTCTTTATTTTGAGAGAGAGAGCAGGGGAGCGGCAGAGAGAGAGAGGGAGAGAGAGAATTCCAAGTAGGCACCGCACTGTCAGTGCAGAGCCCAACGTGGGGCTTGAACTCATGAACTGTGAGATCATGACCTGAGCCTAAATCAAGAGTTGGACGATTAACTGAGTGAGCCACCCAGGCGCCCCTTACCTTGTTGAGACCTTAGGCTTACTAAATTTTTATTCTTAAAGGGTTAGGAGTCTGTGCATTTTGTAACTTAATTAATTCCTGGGTTTGTAGAACCTTTCAAAATACAGCTTTCTTTTGGTCATGTACAATAATGGCAATAACAGTAATAAAATATTAATGGTCTTGTGCCAAATACTGTGCTATTAAATGCATCAAACCATTCAATCCTTAGAGTAAGTGTTGTTGTTTTTCTTGTGGGAATCCTGGAGCATGAATTCCAGTACCTCACAGAAGATCACATCCTTGGTAATACTTGCAAAGCTCTAATTGTATCCCAGTGCTGCTGTTCTTTCCAATATTATCCTTCTGGTAGTTATTAAAATAACCTAAACTGGATTTCTTTTGCATTTCATGATTCTGTGTGTTTGTTTAGCTCTTTATCCTTTTTAAAAGCCTTTGCGAGACGAAATAGATCAGGAGCTACCTACTTAGGTCAAACAGATGTGCATTTGGCCTTGTTCAAATATCTAGACCTGACTTGATGAATCCTTCCCACTTATTTTCCTGTAACAGAGTTCTCGTTTTCCCCATTAAATCATCATTTTTAGAGTCCTATACAGTTTCATTTCTTCTTTCATGATTACTATGAAGATATCAGTGGAGGCTACTGTGTTTTAGAGTTGCCCATAAATTTGACACATAGTGACAAACCAGTACCACTGATGATATTATAAAGGGGGGGGGAAAGTAATTGACATTCTTTGAAATTGACTCCTTGGGAGCCTTCAAGACAATTGGAATAAATGTCAACTATATTTTTAATGAAAGCACATTGTTTTATTTATCATTGTCTGTTTTAACATTTTTCTGATTATAAAATAAAATATATTCAGGGTTAAGAATTTGAATGCAGAAACAAACAGAAATTACCTAGATGTAACCATTATTATTTTGATATATCCTAACTGGAGGTGGGGGAACCCAGATTTCTTCTGGACATGTTAAATGTGAGATGCCTGTTGGACATACAAGTAGTAACTTGAGCATGCATGCAGTTGGGTACATAAATATGAAGTTCAAGAGAGCTGCCCAAATTAGACCAAATTAAGTATGAGAGTGTACAGTAAGTCCATGAGTGACCCTATCCTTGCTTTGGGCCTGCATAAGTTCAACCAGGGAATGTGTGCAAAAAAGAGGAGAGACGTGAGGACAAAGTCCTGGGCTGTCCAGCATTTAGAGATTTGAAAGAGGAGGTCGATCCACCAAAGAAAATTGACGAGTGGCTGCCAGTGAGGTGGGAAATCAGGAAGGTATCTTGGAAACCAAGTGAAGAAAGGATTTCAGGGAGAGAATGGTCAGCCTGTTGAATGTTGATGCTGTATAAGAAGACTGAAAATTTGCCACTTAGCAGTGTGGAGGTCACTGATCCTCACAAGTGGTTTCCATGGAGTGGAGGGGGAAAGGCCTGGTTTTGTGGGCTCAAGTGAAGTTGGGAAGAGAGGGAAGTGAAGATGGTGTGGATGTAAATGGCTCTTTTTGGGAGTTTTGTTATAAAGGGGAGCAGAGCGTTTTATTGTAGATGGAAGGGTATGGGGAGAAGAACCATTACAGTATTGTTTTGTGTGAAAATGGGAATGCTGCGTATTCACTTATTTTCTTGCTGAGACTTTGCAGAAGTTTGTTAATTTTACTGGTCTTCCGAAAGCATCAACTCATGGTTTAATTAATCAATTCTACCAAAAGCAAATGCAAAATTTTATTATGTGAGTGGTTTTCTTTGTTAAATACAATAGATTTCATCAGATTTTGTAAGGCAGAGAACCAATCCCCTAGTGGTTTGGCAGTTTAATAGCTTGTTTCTTTAGAAGATACCCTCACTTTTATAAAGAATCTATTTGGACTGGTATCGCTGTCAATATAAAATATTAAACAGTATGTATAACATCGTTCCCAGTGTTCTTTTGGAAATAAAGACATCTTACTGTATTTCTTTACCCTCCCCATCTGCTAGTTTTGTCAAAACAATGTAAGATGTAGATTTTTCTCTTTATCAAATTTCTCTTCTATTTGGAGAATCTTCAAAATATTTAAGATTCACAACCAAGTTATCAACAATTTATACTTAACCAAGTTTAATAAATATCTTTTATGTTTATGTTTTTAGTCAAAGTAGTACATGTTTTTGGTTTAAAAAATAAAGCTATATCATGAAGCAACCCCATATGTTGCACATCATCCTACCTCTAATTTTGCTTCGTAGATAATACTCACCTTTACTCATTTCTGTAATTTACTTTTTTTGGTGGTTACTTCTGTGTCTCTAAGATGGTTATACCTGAGTTTATGAACCTAAGACAATATCTGTTGACTTCCTTTTACCATGGATGGTGATTTTTGTTGCTTCCACCGTCATCCCACTTATATTTATAATCTGTTACTTTATTTCTGTTCTTGGTCACCTCTACAACCCCAACATTTATTTTAATTTGGTCTCACTAAAGAACTTTTATTTTTTTGAAGTATCTTTTGACCCAACATTATAAATTGCATGGAAATACTAGCTTTCCTTTCAATTCTCTCTGATTCCACCTCCCAGCCTGTCAATTTTACTTTCATTTTGTCAAGATTAATAATGTCTGCATTTCATTTTATAACTGCAATTAAGTCTTCTGTTATTTGTCTGTTCTGAAAGTTGAAAGCCAATAAACAGCATCCATATTATTATACCCGTGTCAATATTGGGCCCTGGAAAGCTCAGGAGTGTGGTCTCGTACTGCTGTCACTAGGGTTTCGGTGTTGCCATGTGCCACTCAAAAAACAGTTCTGGCATCAAATTCAAATAATACTAGCTATTATTGAGCACTCAGTATGTGCCCGGCACTGTTCTAAAAACAGTATATTATTTATTATAATTATTATATTATTAGTATAATATGATAATATATATAATTTCATTTGATCCTCCCAATAGAAAGTACTATCCTTTTTTTAATGGAAGCCTCACGTTTTAATTTTTTTATTATTTTATTATTTTATTATTTTTTTCTTTTATAGTTTATTGTCAAGTTGGTTTCCATATAACACCCAGTGCTCATCCCAGCAAGTGCCCTCCTTCATGCCCATCACCCTTTTCCCCTCTTCCCCACCCCCATCAACCCTCAGTTTTTCAGTATTTAAGAGTCTCTTAAGATTTGCCTGCCTCCCTCTCCTTAACTATTTTTTCCCCTCTCCCTCCCCCATGATCCTCTGTTAAGTTTCTCCTGTTCCACATATGAGTGAAAACATATAGTATCTGTCCTTCTCTGCCTGACTTATTTCACTTAGCGTAACACCCTTGAGTTCCATCCACGTTGCTACAAATGGCCAGATTTCATTCTTTCTCATTGCCATGTAGTATTCCATTATATAGATAAACCACATCTTCTTGATCCATTCATCAGTTGATGGACATTTTGGCTCTTTCCATAATTTGGCTATTGTTGAAAGTGCTGCTATGAACGTTGGGGTACATGTGCCCCTATGCATCGGCACTCCTGTATCCCTTGGGTAAATTCCCAGCAGTGCTATTGCTGGGTCATAGCGGGGTTCTATTGTTAATTTTTGAGGAACCTCCACACTGTTTTCCAGAGCAGCTGCACCAGTTTACATTCCCACCAACATAGTAGGAGGGTCCCCGTTTCTCTGCATCCTCGCCAGCATCTATAGTCTCCTGATTTGTTCATTTTAGCCACTCTGACCCTACTTTACCCAAAAACAAAGGAAATGTCAGAGATGTAAAGTAACTTGCTCAGCTGGCTAGGTTGTTGTCAAGCTATCAACACTATTCTGTGCTGTCTGCCCTAGTGGTCTCTAGAGCAGCTGGCTGCTGTGTTTGTGTGGTTCTGACAGTCTTCCAGTCTTAGGTATGCTCTCTGATAACCACTCTCTGCCCCTCTCATCTCCAGCCCCTGATTTGGAGATCTCAATATGTCCTGGGTGAATACTGTGAAAGTGGTGTAGGAATGAGGGCTTCCCTTGAAGGAGGCTGAGTGAATTTGGGAATTTCATTCTTTGGGGGAATTTTGGGGAATTTTCACTCTTTGCTTATTTTCCTCTCTTAGTTTCTTGTAGGAGCCCTGAGTTAACTGGGATTCTTACTACTGCATCTCCATGTCTGCCCATCAGTTGCTCATTTTAGAAAACCTATCGTTAAGACAGTATTTAATGGTAAAATATTACCACAAAAGCTTACCTTATAAGGGGCTAAGCTAGGATGCCAGCTCGCACCACAGTCCTTATTCAGTCATTGCAATAAGGGAAGTAAAAGAAGTAACTATAAAGATGAGAAAAAAGTAAAACTGTCTCTATTTGAAGATAACATGATTATGTATGTAGAAAAGCTTAAGGAATCTACAAAGCAACTATAAGAGCTGATAAGTGACTTGAGTGAGATTGCAGAATTCGAGGTTAATGTTTAAAAAATTGATTTTATGTTTACACAGTAGCAGCAGAAGGCCAGGAAATGAAGTTTAACAACCAAATTCATTTATAGTAACTACAAGAAAACGTAAAATAGTTAGGAATAAACTTAACAAAAGATAGGCAAGACCTCTTTACTAAAAACCTCAGAAGAGGGGATCTGAGTGGTCTGGTCAGTTAAGTGTCTGACTTTGGCTCATGTCTTGATCTCCTGGTTCATGGATTCAAGTCCTGCATTTGGCTCTGTGCTGACAGCTCAGAGTCTGGAGCCCGGTTCAGGTTCTATGTATCCCTCTCTCTCTGTCCTTCCCCCACTCATTTTCTCACTCTCTGCCTCTTTCTCTCTCTCTCTCAAAAATAAAAATTAAAAACATCAGAACAATGCTGAAAGAAGACTTAAGTGGGGAGACTTGCCATGTTCGTACATGAGAAAACTCAATTTCTGTATTGGTTCTCCCCAAATTGGTATACGGATTCACTGCAGTCCTAATCAAAATTCTACTGGCTTTTACAGCTCAGTAATAAGAAAACCGCTCAGTTCAACACGAGCAGAAAAATTGAACAGATATTTCACAAAAGAAGATACACAAATGGCCAATAAGGCACATCAAAAGATGCTCGACATCAGTAGCCATCAAGAAATGCAAATGAAAACCACAGTGAGATGCATCTGTACATTTATCAGGCTAGCTAAGATGAAAAAGACTGGCATTACCAAGAATTGCTGAGAATGTGGACCAACTGGAATCGTTATACACTGCTGGTAGCAATATAAAATGATACAATTGCTTTGGAAAACTGTTTAGCAATTTCTAAGAAGTTAAACATAAACCTGCCATATCACTGAATTCTTCCACTTCATAGGTATTGATTTGCCCAAGAGAAATGAAGTATATGTCCATATGGATGTTCACAGAAGCCTTATTACAATAATCCCAACCTGGAAGTTGTGTCCATCTTTGTTAGAGAGTCCACCAAATAGTTAAATGGATAAACAGTGATAAAGCCATACAATGGAATATTTGGCAATAGAAAAACATTTGATGTATGCAACATGATTGTCATTCAGCTGAATGAAAGAAACTGGAAACCTGAGGACGTAAAGCGTGATTCCATTTATGTAAAAATCATAGAAAATGCACGCTAATCTACAGTGGCATAAAGCAAATCATTGGTTGCCTGGAGCCAGGGGAACAGAGAAGGAGAGACCTCAACGGGGCCTGTGTAATTTTTTTTTAATGTTTATTTTTGAGAGAGAGAGTGTGAGTGAGCGAGTGTGAGTGTGAGGGGCAGAGAGCAAGGGGGACAGAGGATCTGAAGCGGGCTCTGTGCTGACACCACAGAGCACGATGCTGGACTGGAACTCACAAACCGTGAGATCACGACCTGAACCAAAGTTGGACGCTTAGCCAGCTGAGTCACCCAGGCGCCCTGGCATGTGGAATTTTGAGTGATGAAATTTCTATATTTTTCTTTTTTTAAAATTTCTATATTTTGATTGTAGTGGTGGTTTCATGCACATGTACAAGTGTCAAAACTCATTGAACTGTACACTTCAGTGCAGTTCTATGTAAATCATACTTCAGTGTTGGTATACAAAATAGTGACTGACAAGTGCCCGATAAAAAATATATATTTAGTAAATTAGCTGGATTAGTGCAGGCCAATTCTAGTTGCTAGTTCATATTTTCATAACATGGTCTAGTTCAGATGAGTTACAACAATCCTATTAAGGATCAGGTAGCTGCCAAATATGTTAAGCAAATAAAAGACTTCATTGTTTCTTAAATTCTCTTCAGTAGGAAGGTATAATCATTGAATCCGTTATTCTTGTTTTGGTTCTGGAGCTCGAGTTTCCTGTGTTCCTTCTTTTTTTTCTTCCTCCTTTATTCCCTTCCAAGTTATCTTTTTAAAAGATTTTTTTAAATGTTTTTTATTTATTTTGAGAGAGCGAAAGAGAGAGCCTGAGCGGGGGGGTGGGGGTGGAGAGAGAGGGAGAGAGAGAATCCTAAGCAGGCTCCATGGGGCTTAATCCTAGATCCCAGCCAACTGTGAGATCATGACCTGGGCTGAAATCAAGAAAAGGACCTTAAAGGACTGAGCCACCCAGGCGCCTCTCCCTCCCAAGCTATCTTAAACTTATTACCCAGAATTACCAAAAGTGGATTTATTGACTTGGAAGGTAAGAGGTTTCTGACCTTTTAGTTGGTAGACCTGTAAGTACCATTTTCAAACTTCTCTAACCATTCAGACTTCTCCCCTCTGTGTATAACTTCATTTTTTTCAGATATGGAATTAGACTAAGTAAATAAAATATCCATGATTAAATGCCTAATTTTTAATATCAGGAAAAGTAAAAAAGTTGAACTTTCCCTGTATGGAAACAGAGAGTGAACCATGAACTGCAAAAATTGTAGTGATTCGCTCACCTTCTCCATTTCCCACACTTCATTTAAAAAAAACTATGGTATCTTCAGTTACATACTTTTAACATAGATTTCCAGGTCATTTCCCCATATGTCACCATGGAAGTCCTTTAAAAAACAGTGTCCTTGTTTTTGGTGCTGCTGTAAGGTCTTCTGCTACTTAATTCAAATTATTCTTTTTTCTGCTTTTTTCTGTTTTCATTCAGCTTCCCCCCCCCCAGTATATTCATTCATGTTCCTTAGCTAGTTGTACTTAGGATTTTTTCATAAGGCTGAGAGAAATGGATTTGGAAAATGTGATTGGGGCACCTGAGTGGCTCAGTCAGTTAAACGTCCAACTTTGGCTCACGTCATGATCTTATGGTTCATGAGTTTGAGCCCCGCATCAGGCTCTGCGCTGACAGCACAGATCTCTGTTCCTATCTGTCTCTGCCCCTCCCCCACTCGTGTGTGCCCACTCACTCTCAAAAATAAATAAACTTAAAAAAAATTTAAAAATGTGATGATCAGATATGATGTTTAAGCAAGTGTGATATTTAAGATCTGTAAAAAGCTAAAGAAAATAGCAAATCTTGGTCACGGAGTTACTTATTCTTCCTGGCTCTTCCTGGCAGGTGAGGCGTTACAATATTATATATAAAATTAAAGGCTCTGAAAGGAAAGACAAAGGACTAAAGGTGCGCGCACACACGATACTGTTGGGTCTTTGCAACAATAGAAGATAAGGTGGACTTCCTTCAGAAGGGCCCTCGAACTCTGGGTATCTTGAGTAAATTCTAACAGAGACTGACTTAGGAAAGCTTGAAGCTTAGGAGAGAGCCAAGAAGGATGGCATGCTACGAGAAATTTGCCTGCCTTCTGAGCCATTGAAGACCTTGACCTGAAACTGAGTGAGGCAAAGGTAATTGACAGGGTGATAGAGTTGGCGGTGGGCAGAAGCAGTAAGGAGGAAAAGGTAGAACTTCCAGATGACCACTAGAGCAGGGGAGGGACGTTCTAAGGACTTCTTCCAGGCTGCAGGCAAAGAGTATTGCTTTCATGTAAAGGACAAGTCAGTTGCCCATTGTGCTGTATTGGCTGTCCAAGGTTACTAGTCTCTTCACTTGGGCCCAACCACACACACACACACACACACACACACACACACACACACACACAGTTCTGTTAGGTCTATTTTAGATAGAACTCTTTTGGAAATCATTGTTCTCATTAATTGAATAGTATGGTTAAATGAGAATTGACCAGAAAGTAGTTTTTTGTTTGAAAACGTACTGCAAATAAATACCATGAGGAATGTTCACATTCTTGTGTAAATTGATTATAATGATCATTGTCATCTCTTTTGCCCTCATTTTCATTTTGAACATCTGTAGGTGATGCTCTTGAATGTAGAGGCTGTTTTATTTGTATTTTGATGGCACTGCATCTGTTGGGTAGCTCAGGTATACACTTGTAGAAATGACATTCATCATTGTTCAGTGAAGAGCAAGAATGTTTGGGTAATAGTCTTTCTCTTGTAAGTGAATCCTTGGTGTGAGATGATTTCGTATGCCCTTATATACTGATAATTAAAAACCATCAAAGTTTGGGGTGCCTGGGTGGCTCAATCAGGTTAAGCATCAGACTTCAGCTCAGGTCATGATCTCACGGTTCATGGGTTTGAGCTCTGCATCGGGCTCTGTGCTGACAGCTCAGAGCCTGGAGCCTGCTTTGGATTCTGTGTCTCCCTCTCTCTCAGCTCCTTCTCTGCTCTCTCTCTCTCTCCCTCTCAAAAACAAACAAACAAACAAACAAACAAAAAAAAAAAAACCCCAGCAAACTTCTGTGAGACTTGAAGGAAATAAAATTCCAGCTCTGTATGTGTTGAACTCTATCCTCCTATAGTTACTTTCTGAATTTCTGTTAGGAAGCATTGTACTTGGCCCATGATCAGATATTCACCTTAGGTTTTTACAAGTTTTTTTTTTTTTAATTTTTAAGTAAATTACTCTTAAGGTAATTAAAATGTGATAAAGCCATAGCATCTTATTTGTTTTCTTTTTCGTTTTGAAAGCAAAAACATCCCAGTGGTAACCGTATTAAAATGTAAATTGTATGTATTGAGCAGAGAGCAAAAGTTATTTCCAAATCGAAGTACAGGAAGCTTTAAAATGCTTGTTCATCCTTTGTCAGCATTACCGAATGAATCAGCAAATTGCTAAGGTCAGCAAACTTTTTTCTTTTTTGATGTTTTATTTTTATTTTTGAGAGAGAGAGAGAGAGAGAGAGAGAGAGAGAGAGAGACAGTGTGAGCAGGGGAGGAACAGAGAGAGAGGGAGACACAGAATCCGAAGCAGGCTCCAGGCTCTGAGCTGTCAGCACAGAGCCCGACGTGGGGCTGGAACCCACAAACTGTGAGATCATGACCTGAGCTGAAGTCGGACGCTTAACCAACTGAGCCACCCAGGCGCCCATGCAAACTTTTATTTTGAATTATAACAATAGCATATATTTCCAAGAATATAGAAAAATTCAGATGTACAGATGGTGTTAATAAATTAACAAAATTTTAGGTCTGGAAGGTTCCTTGGGGGATGTTGTGTCTTACCTTTTAGGTTTGAGAAATGTTAGAAGGTCACTGACAGATGTTAGAAAGATGTGTGCCACTCTTACCTGATTTAGTCATTATGTTATTGGGTGCAAATGGATTACTGACCACTTAGATGGTTTTCAGAATTAAGAAAATTGATTTTCAGGGTAACTTTGCCTAGTACCCCATACTAATGAGGCCAAGGTCATAGTGTCTGTTCATACAAGTCAGTTGTATTGGCTGTGTTTATAGTTGCCAAGCTTGCTGTTCTTTGGCCAGTTGTCTTGTAGACACATTTCTAGCTCCCAGAGGTGGGGGCTCCCTTTTGCTCCTCTTGACTCTGGAAAAGCTATCCAAAGACTTTGAGTGCTTGGCTCAGTGGCATTGTTTTCATATATACTAGTATAGCTGATTGCATTGTGTTTGGAAAAAAAATGTAGATGATCTAGGTTTTGGATTTATAGTAAATACATGAAGTCATTCATTCAGAAGCAAGTTCCTGCACTGAGTCAGGTATGGTTATGTTATATAAGCGCTTGAATTATGGCAGAAAACGAGTCAGACGAGGTTTTGACATTTAAGCTGAGACCTAAAAGGTGAGGAGTTAACTAAGGAGTAGAAGAAGTGCAGGGAGCGGGCACAGCATGTTCAGAGGCTCTGAGGTTGGAAGGAGCTTGGTGCCCTATGCTGGAAGGAAGGAGGGTGAGGCTGGAAAACAGCAAAAGAGGGAGACAAAGGCTTAAGATAAGGCTGCATTAATAGGGCTAATGCTGATCTGGAGGACAGGCTAAGGAGTTAGAATCGATCACAAGAAAATTGGAAGACATTGTAGAGTTTTGGCAAGGGATAAGTCACTTTGATGTGAGTATAAATTGGAGGGGATCTAGAGGGGCTTGAGGGGGATGAAGATTTTGTTATTATTACTAAGAGCAGCTGATACTTAACTATTTGTTTACTATGGGCCAGGCACTGTGCTAAACCCTTTACCCTCATTGCCCATGTAAACCTCATGACAACCCAGCAAGGTGCTGCTGCTGTATGTATTTTACAGGGGAAGAAACCAAGACCCAGCAAGGTTGAGCAGCTTGCCCAGAGGTCATATAGCTAGTAAGTGACAGAGTTGGGGTTTGAACGCAGACAGTGTGTGATTCTAGACTCTGTGTGTTAGCCACTGGGCATGTGTTTTCCTTGTATGAGATGATGGACCATTAATGGTTCTTAAAATTGAGTGGATCACAACTGGAATTTTTCTTTTGAATGGAACAGAGTAGAAATTAGAATACTTTGCACTAGTAAGGATAAAATACTGATATATGAAACTTTATTTCCACTTTTTCTTTTATATAACTATATTTGTACATGTGAGTTTGTAAGCTATTACAAAGGGCTGGGCAGCATTTGTCTAGACGAGAGCCAATGATGGCTTGGACTAGAATTGTGGCAGTGCAGATGAACAGAAGTGGATCTCTGTGTTTAGAGGTACCAGGTCTCGGTAAGAGATTGGATACAGGGGCGAAAGGAGGGGTCAGATGAATCCCAGGGTTCTGGTGGGAACAAGATCAGTTGTGGCGTGCATGTGCTTAGTCCGCTCTAGTGAGACACTTCTCAGAGGGGTCCTCCTGGGTGGCCGTCGTACTGCCTGGTTCTCTGGCTTCTCTCCGCTGCAGCTGGTGGGGCTTGGGGTTGGCGTAGCACCCAAATCTGCATCTCCCAGCCAGTCTGTAAGATGGCTGTGAACTTAGGAAGTGATCTGTCACCCCACACCGGCTGAACAGGAGGGTTAAAGCCAAGAATAAATTCTTTGTGGAATTTGAGGTGAGGAGTGAGGGTCACACAGACACATGTGTAGGCTGACAGCAGCTCTAGAGTGAAGGTATGGAATCCGTTTTTGCCCTAGTTTCCTTGGGAGCCGGAGAAACTTTAGGTTTCAAGGCTACAGTGTTACAGAGTCCAGAGTCCTCTTTTTGAAGTTCAGGTCCAGTTCATTTGCTTGTGGCTTTCTGGGAGGCCCATTTCCCTGTTCTCCTGCACAGCCTCTTAGTAATACCTGGCTCCCCACAGGACCACAGTGACTTTCTGTACTGTGTGTTCAGCAGATACTAGCTAGAGACGGATATGGAACAGTCAGGTGCTTGGTATGGATCCCCATTCTTTATGTTATTAGTCTTTTGACCATGGTCAAGATACTTCTCCCTGAGCCTCAGTTTCCTCATCTGTACGTTTGGGACAGTATAAGAGCACCCATGTCATAGGGCTGTGGTGAGGAGTAGATGAGGTAAACTGTGTCAGCACCTCAGCCCAGTGCCTGGTGCAGAATGAGAGCTTAACAAATACTTGCTGTTAGTTGTTAACTGTTTCTAGGACAGTTTCTCAAGAGACTTAAAACATATTTATGAACAGAGTCTAATGGGAAGAAGCCAGCATAGAGAGTTTGGACCTAAGTGAGAGAGGGTGTCCAGAGAATCTGGACTGGATTCCAGAGAGGGAAGGATGGTAGGAGGTCAAGAGCAGACTTTAAAGGGGGTGTTTTCAGCAGGAGAGGGAACCTGTGGAGGTGGTGGGAGGGTAATGTTTTCTGAGATTGCGCCCCAGTTAGAGTTGTCTGCTGGGAGAGACACTAAGAGAAAATTGGCGACTTGGGAGGCTGTTGTGGACAACGGGACATCGGGGCACACGGAATATTGGATGAGCCACCCTGAGACCCTGAAATTGCACACCATTAACTTATAATGACACCAGCCTATGTGTTTCTACTGTTTTGCCTGGCTGTGCTGTGTTCGGCAGGATGGCGAGATGTAAAAGTAAGATTGTTCTAGTTTTAAAGGTTTGCAAGGCAGATGCCAGGAAAGAATAAAGAGGCTGGGAACTTGGGTGCAGGGACATGCATGGTGAGGCAAACTGTGGCGTCCGACTTGGCTGGGGAAGGTGTACAGAGAAGGTGGAGGGCAGTGGTCTGTAACACACACACACACACACACACACACACACACACACTGCATAGTTCCTTTGTTAGTTCATCCTTGCTATTTGTAACATTAATTCTTTGTGTTGATAACTGAAATGTTAAGACCAATTGCTAAAGGGAATTTACTACTCTTTCAAATGGGCACAATCCAAAAGTCGAGTTAGTTCTAGTACATAATTTTGAAGTTGCCATGATTTCGTGTGGTATGCCAAATCAGTAAATGATAGGTTGTGATCCTTAACCTTGGGTAGAGTTTAACCACATAACGGGACATTTCATTTTCATTGACTACTTCTGAGGAACTTCCCACTTTAGCTAAATTGAGTACTTCAAAGATAGACACATAAGTAGAATAGAATTTATAGATGCATTTCATGTGTTTGTGACTAAAACAGCCTGTCTCTGAGGCAGAAGTCACCTGTGATCTGGGCCTGGTGTGCCTGAACTTTGGTAGTTCTCATTTCGTCCTTTCATTTTTGTTTGAGGAGTATAGCGAATCTGGAAACAATAACGTTTATTCAGTCACTGAGCTTTCGAGGACCTTCTTGTTTCCGGCAGTGAGTGAGTTCAGAAGAACAAAAAGTGAATGACAGGGATGATAACCTGTGAGGAGCTTCTCAGCCTGATCATGCCATAGTGGGGTCCACACACACACCTTGGGGGTGCTCACCGCTGGCCGTTGGTGGCTGGAAGAAATATTTAGAACTCTTTCAGTCTCTGTGTGTTTTATAACATGTAGTATATACAGATAATAGTACATGGCTGAAATATGTAGACATACATATGTTGTGGCTGTCCTTTTTTGCTTGTAATGTGTATATGATCAAAAATGTTTGGCAGTTTTATGTTGGTGTGTATTTTAAAATATATACATTTTTGATAACTTATGTTTGAACATTTTGAGAAAACTTAAAGAGTTTCTATGTATGGTAAGCCATGTTCTTAATGATGAAGTAGTTGTACTTACTGCCCGCATTTTTAGTGTAAAGTAGGACTTGTTATATAAAAAGACTTGTTAAGATCTGGCTTGACAAATAAGAGTCTTTTTCTCAAGTGATTTGCTTCTTTATGTTGGAGGAACTTTACCTTATGTACCATGTGTCCCTTGTTCTGAAGCACCAAGGGCTCCTACCAGCTGTCAAACGTTGGGGAAGGGAGCATGGAGAATGGTCGAAGGCTACATGCCCGGTCCCCTGTCAGTCCCATCCCAAAGGGTGACCTCTGGTGAATTACACACACACACACCCGTTGACATCATAAAACAACAGGATTGGAATGCCACCCAGAAATTTCCTGGACCCGTTCTCTTTGCTCATTGTAGGTGTTTTCTCAATGTGAAATGTCTCACTTTCAGAGAGCTGTGAAATCCTTGGTTCAAAGAGTTCTTCCCTCCCTCATCCTGAGAACGCTTTTTCCTAAAATTAGATAGAATAACTAAGAACTGCTGTGAAGAACCTATTTTAAATGTAATAAATTGAATAAAGTCTAGGTTCTCTAGAGGCTTTTGTTTTTGTTTTATTTTTGTGATGAGTATATTAATTTATATGTGACAATCTCATTGAAAAAATATTTTTAGGGGCACCTGGGTGGCTCAGTCAGTTAAGCGTCCTACTCTTGATTTCGGTGACAATCTCATTGAAAAAATATTTTTAGGGGCACCTGGGTGGCTCAGTCAGTTAAGCGTCCTACTCTTGATTTCGGCTCAGGTCATGATCTCACGGTTCATGAGTGTGACCCCCACATCAGGCTCTGCACTGACAGTGCGGAACCTGCTTGGGATTCTCTCTCCCCATCTCTCTGCCCTCTGCCCCCCTCTCTCTCGAAAAAAATACATTTTTAACAAAATTGTATTGAAGTGAAGTCTCGCATATGTTTTTACAGGTTTGATGACGACGAGAAGCATGCTTTCACTGGACCGCCCGGCGCCGTGTGTTACGCAGAATGTCTCTGAGTGAGAACGCGGTGTTTGCCTACGAATCTTCAGTGCACAGCACCAACGTCTTGCTCGGCCTCAACGACCAGCGGCAGAAGGACGTGCTGTGCGACGTCACCGTCCTCGTGGAGGGCCAGCGCTTCCGCGCCCACCGGTCTGTGCTGGCGGCGTGCAGCAGCTACTTCCACTCGAGAGTGGTCGGCCAGGCCGACGCAGAGCTCAGCATTCCTCTGCCAGAAGAGGTGGGAGATGGGTCCATGTTGCCGAAGCCACCCTGGGTTTCCTTGAGTTGAACCTAGTTAAATCTCTTTCCTTAAACTTTATTTTTAACTTTATAAAAGGCAAAGTTATAAAGTTAAACATAAAACTGTCTCCTGTCTCGTCCTGAGGTCCAGTACCCAGGTTCCGCAGCAGCTCATTTCTGTAACATTTTTCCTAGAAATTATGATGACGTTTTATACATAGAATTGTTAGTTTGGGATGTCAGTTAACAACGTTTGTTGAGCCGTTGAATGCCTTGACCCACCGTTCTGTTACTTTTTGAGAAAATGACCAAAGCAGGGCACAGCTAGGGGATTAGATATTGGGAGAGGTCATGCTCAGAGCGGCCATGATGTGTCTTAATTTCTTCTTTCTGACCTTTTCCTGTGGGTCTAGGGTTCTAGAAATCCTCCATTTTTCTAAGACACGGCCTCATGGAAAGTAGGCACACCGTAAGTGTTCTCTTCCCCCTTTCTTCTTTCTTGAGATTGTGTCTGTGCATTGGTAGAAAAAAAATGGATTTGATCTCATAATTATAGAGCCTGGTTTTACCTGTCTTTTTCCCACCAGCCTGTTGGGGAGCTCCGGCATCTAAATCTTTCTTTCCTTGTTCTGTCCTGCCTCTAAGGGACCTCTCACAGGACTGGGAGCTGCTGGCTACACTTAACTCTTATTAGAATTGCTTTTTTTTTCTTAAGTTTATTCATTCTGATAGAGAGCGAAAGAACCAGTGGGGGAGGAACGGGGGGGGGGGGGGATAGATCGATCTGAAGTGGGCTGTGCACTGACAGCAGTGAGCCCGACACGGGGCTTGAACTCATGAACCATGAGATCATGACCTGAGCCGAAATCGGACATTTAATTGAGCCACCCAGGTGCCCCTAGAATAGCTGGCTTTTATGTAGTTAGTACCTGCAGCTAGAAGGGTGTTGAGCCTTCGAAGTTGTTAAGAGGAGTTTGGAGAAAGTATGTAGAGCTTGTTTATGGCAGGTCTGTGTGGCCTGCTCTGTGACAGGTACTAAGTCTATAGTTTAGCTTATCCCAGCCATCCGTACTTCCATGAGATTGTGTCAACAGTTTGGAGAATCAGCAGGTTGTCAGTTCAGTGGCAGAGGTCAGAACGCATAGTGCAATGCCAATGAAATGATAAGAAGGGCCAACTATAGGTGAGCACTGTTTTTAAAAATTAGCAACCCATCCCATAATGGCGGTGTTTGATGTCTTTACCTCATGTGAGTCAGACCATAATCCACGTGTCATTAAGAGTGGAATCTATAAAGTGGAGGGTACGTGTCCAATGAATGGGGTGTGATAAGCATGCTTTTCCAGACTCCTAATTAGCATTACGTTTTCTAGAAGAACGTTTTTATTTACCAAATTAAAATGCCTGCTTTATAATGATCACAAATAAGTTCTTCATCGCTCTGTTCCCCTTCTACTTTTATTTATCCGCGAGGCCACTTTCAAGTGATGCATTTGTTTTTATTTTGTATGTTAACAGGTGACAGTTAAAGGATTTGAACCTTTAATTCAGTTTGCCTACACTGCCAAACTGATTTTAAGTAAGGACAATGTGGATGAAGTGTGCAAGTGTGTGGAATTTTTAGGTGTTCGTGATATCGAGGAGTCCTGCTTTCAGTTTCTCAAATTTAAGTTTTTGGACTCCACTGCAGACCAGCAAGAATGCCTCAGAAAAAAATGCATCCCCGCACACTGTCAGAAAGCAGACCTTAAATTCTCACTTTTGGACCAGAGGGATTTAGAAATTGACGAAGTGGAGGAATTTTTGGAAAACAAAAATGTCCAGACTCCTCAATGGAAACTGCATAGGTATCAAGGCAATGCAAAAGTATCATCTCCTCTACAAGACAGTGCCAGTCAAACCTGTGAATCCATGTGCTTAGAAAAGGATGCTGCTCTGGCTTTGCCATCTTTATGCCCCAAATACAGAAAATTCCAAAAAGCATTTGGAACGGACAGAGTCCGTACTGTGGAATCCAGTGTCAGAGACATTCACGCTTCTCCTGCTCAGCCAAATGAGACCTCTGAAAATGAATGCCTGGGAGTCCAGGACTGTGCAGATCTGCCGGTGATTTTAAAATGTGAAGAAAGCAAACTGGCAATGGAACATGAAGAAACCAAGAAGAAAGAGCCTGCTTCTCAGTGCGCATCAGAGAAGCCAGAAGTGACTCCTTTCCCCCACAGTTCTTCTGCAGCCCCTCACGGGCTCTATTCTCTGTCTCTTTTACACACCTACGACCAGTATGGTGACTTGAATTTTGCCGGAATGCAAAACACAGCAGTGTTAACAGAAAAGCCTATATTGGGTACCGATGTTCGGGAAGAGAGAACGTTTGTTGAAAGTCAGGATTTACATTTGAAGTCTGACTGCGGCCCCAGGGAAGACAGTAGCCTTGCCTCCAGCGATCGGAGCAGTGTGGAGCGGGAGGTGGCAGAACACCTAGCAAAGGGCTTCTGGAGTGACATCTGCAGCACAGACTCTCCTTGCCAAATGCAGTTATCACCTGCTGTGGCCAAAGATGGTGCAGAACAGATCTACTCGCAGAAACGGTCTGAGTGTCCCTGGTTAGGTATCAGGATCAGCGAGAGCCCGGAACCGGGTCAAAGGACTTTTACGACGTTAAGTTCTGTCAACTGCCCTTTCATCAGTACTCTGAGTACCGAAGGCTGTTCTAGCAATTTGGAAATTGGAAATGATGAGTATGTTTCAGAACCCCAGCAGGAACCTTGCCCGTATGCTTGCGTGATTAGCTTGGGAGATGACTCGGAGACGGATACTGAAGGTGACAGCGAGCCCTGTTCAGCCAGAGAACAAGAATGTGAGGTGAGCCCTTGTTTTACCACTAAGCCCTTGTTTTACCACTGCTAATCGGGATAGTTACTCTGCGTCAGCTCCTGGGGTACCCCTGGAGATACATGAGCAGGCCCAGGGAGGGAGGAGGAGACCCGGAGACAGTTATAAAACTGTGTGATCAGTGCCAAGAGAGTGTGATGAAGTTTGAAGGACTTCTGTGTTCCTATATTTCAAGCCAGCTGTATTTACTTTTTGTCATGGAATGGATTCACACACTGGCCATTTAACTCAAATGCCCTGTCCCAAGAGGTTAAAAAAAAAATGTGATGGTAACATGGTAACTCCTGGAAAAATACAACATACATTCCAGTCTTAGTCATTGCTGCAGGATCTCTGGATTTGGGACTAGTTACCTGGCAATGACTTAGCAGTGACTAGGTGTAGGAATGTGTCAGAGTTTTCTCTGCCCTCGTTTTTCATAGCCATTCATTTTTTTTTCTTATTTTCCCTTAGCCATTTCAAACATTAATTTAATGTCTTAATAATTTGGCATGAGTTACCTGTAGCTGGTATGGGATTAACTTTACCAAGCTTGATCTGTGTACTTTGTGCACAGATGTTTGCTTGGGTTTGATAGATGCTTTTTTGTCAAACATTACCATAACTCCAGTGATAAGAAAACCTTGTTGGTTCTGTATCATTTTCTTTGTTTTCTCGCTGTTGGATGACATGGGTTTGAAAGAGTGACAGGTTTTTTTTTTTTCCCTCTTGACTTTGGGAGGAGATTATTGGTGATTTAATTTAAGAAGTAATATGTGTGCATGAGTTACATCTATAGATTTTTAAATGACATTTATAAATCCATATACTGGCTTTTAATTTTAATTTAATGGAACTGTGAAAAGAATGTTAAAAGTAAAACTTTTAAGAAATTGTAAGACATTCTGTGTAACTAATTTCTGTAAGTTTGAAAGACAAATTAAGGAGGCTGCCAGAGAAATTGATCAATGTTTTATATGCATAATTAATATGTGTCCCACAATTTTGTCATTAAAGTGTCCCACAATTTTGTCATTAAAAACTTACCTTAAATTTTGCCAAATTTAAGTATGTTGAAGATGATGTTAAAATATTCATTAGATTTTTCTAACCATTTCTATACTGGCAAGTGAAAAAGTGAAATATATAGATTTTTGAGTTATGTGAAACTACCATTTCTTGACAGAAAAATTAGTTTTCTAAAATGCTTGAGAAATTACTAGTGTAGTTATACTAGTGTTAAATCAGTGCTGCACAGTAATATAAAAGTATAAAATAGATTTTTTTTTTGGTTTGGTTAAACACATTAAAGCACTTTAGAAAGACGTTTAAAGATATCTGTGTGTTAATTAACATGCCCGAGTAAAGTAAGTTCTATTTTTTAATTTTAAATACATGAATATTTGTGTTAATACTTTTATTTTGCTAAAAAAAATCTGTGTCTCAATTTACTTGTCTTCTGAATCCTCTCTAAAATGGGCTAGAAATATCAAATTATCAGTCTTTATTATAAGGGATTATATGGAAACTGGGAATAGAGGTTTGCTTTTTTTTTTTTAAGGTCTAAATGAAGTCCTCTGGAAAATATAGATGTAGATCTTCCTCTTCCTAGATGTAAGTATAAGTACATTACTCAGCGGCAGTTACTAAGGTTTATTTTACGTTCTAGGTGAAGCTGCCATTTAACGCACAACGAATAATTTCACTCTCTCGAAATGATTTTCAATCCTTGTTGAAAATGCACAAGCTGACGCCGGAGCAGCTCGATTGCATCCATGACATTCGAAGGAGAAGTAAGAACAGAATCGCTGCACAGCGCTGCCGCAAGAGGAAACTTGACTGCATACAGAATCTTGAATCTGAAATAGAGAAGCTGGTAAGTACACGGCTGTCCTGTTAAATTCCACCACATCCATTCAGTTATTCTTTTTTTGTAGAGGAAAGAGCTATCTCAATTCCTGAGTCAGGTATGATGCTCAGTTATACATTAATTTCAAAATTCACCAATTACCATTTTAAGAAAATAAGTTATGTTTTTAGAAAGCCTAGGAGATAGAAAATGAGTTTTCATAGACTATTTTACTTATGCTAATATTCTACATCTTTAGTGTGATATGCTATTAATATCTAGTATATAATTAATAGTAAATTGAGGACTATTTTTGGGTGCTTTTTTTTTTTTTACTGTCTATCTAATTCTTAGTGGTTGAGTAGAGATTGAAGAAATTCTGAAACACTTTAATCTCTTTGTACTCAGCTTGGTGTCTATAAAAGCTAATGTTCCAATTGTTCGTTTAAATGAACTGTAGACTTGAATAACTTGTTTTGGTCAATATCAGAACAAATAAACCAACTTGGATCTTTCGTCTAAGGGAGAAAACTCATTGGCTGATATGAATAGAAAATTCAAGATCTACTGAGACTCTCGAGGGAGAGGAGTGCTTACTTTATTGAATCTTGTTATTTATTCCAGTATCAAAACGCAAATTAATTGAAAACTGGATTAACTTGCACCCAGGTTTCTCTGTTCCCCTAGTGGTTGGTGGAAGCAAGCATTGTGTGAAAGAGACAACTATGGGGGTGCAGCTGTAGTTAGAGACAACAGGAAACCAGTACCGAGAAATAGCAAAAACATTCTTGGAATATTTAGTTTGGAGTCTTTGTTAATTATTGGTGAAAGTTTGAAATTGTGATTGTAGCAAGTTTTCAAACACAAACATTCTAGCTATGAACAGTAATCAGTCAGCAGTATTTTAGAAAAAAGAACCTGTCTGGGGAAATGGCATTCTTATTTTGTGCTGTACCGGGTTGTTATGACGATGTCGTGATTTCCTCCATTCAATTCATCTTTGCCCTCATCAGAAAAAAGGAAAGAATAAAAAACCAATCTTTTCCTTTATGTACCTTCAGAAAAGTGGAAAAATAAAAATTTATTCTGCATCTGTTGTGGACAGTACCCTGTCTACCTGTTGTATTCATTTGGACACTGGCTATGAGAAATAGAAACCATTTTAAAGAATGAATTTGTTGTAAGGATACAGGTATGTCTCATTTAGAAGCCAAAGCATGGAGCAGACGTTGTACATAGTGTAGAACAAGAAAGTGGGAAGCTGCCAGGAACCCAGAGATTCTTCTCTTTCAGCCGGTCAATGTGCGCCTGCTCACCTTGAACACCACAGGGTGATTGCGTGTGCTGCTACGCGCGTATGTGTGCGCACACCACAGGGTGATTGCGTGTGCTGCTACGCGCGTATGTGTGCGCACCACAGGGTGATTGCGTGTGCTGCTACGCGCGTATGTGTGCGCACCACAGGGTGATTGCGTGTGCTGCTACGCGCGCATGGGAAGGGTAGCTGCGTGTGGTTCCTGAATAGTCTCACGCTCTTCCAGGATCTAGTCCAGACAGATACTACAGTTTTAGTTCTAAATTCCCAAGGAGGTGAGCTTCTAATTGGCTTATTTCAGCTCAGGGGTCCTCTTCTGTGACACGAGAGAAGGGACAGGTCACTACAACCCAGCTGCCACAAGCCCACCTCTGGGCAGGCAGAGCAGATCACCTGCCTGGGATCTGCTCACCCAGATGTGCACCCGTCCGACTGTGCTCAGCTCGGTCTCTTTCCACTTCCCAGTATTTCCAGAGAAGACCTGCTAGCTTGCTTTTTTTTTTTTTTTTTTTTTTTTTTTTTTAATCAGAGTGACTTTAGCTTCCTTGAACTCACTGCCCTGTCCTTCATACTACTCTCTGTTCTAGTGATTTTTACAGGCACACTCTAGTTGCAAAGTGTAAGGGGCACTTGTAAAGTTCAGTCCTGTGATAGATGTCTCTCTCAGGTGAAAATAAGCAGAGAATGTGTTACTTCTTACCTTACAGGAATAAGAAAACTGGCCCTTTTCCTAAGAGTAAAAGAATTTGAGACTTAAGTTATTTTATTACACTAAGAAATTTACTTGGAATTTAGACCCTGGTTATTGGATGATGTTTTGGGTCTTGTCTTTTGTAAAGAGAGAAGGACCAGCACTAGTTAAGAGTGGAGAATATGAAGGACTGTGACAGATGTGTATTTTTTAAATTGAGATGATACTTTCTGGAAACATGGCCAGTAGACAAGCAGTATTTCCCAGTATTTATAGTCTGAGTAGTATGTTAGCAAACCTACTTAAGGGAAATAACTTGTTTCATAATTAAACAGCCATGTTAATGTAGCCAATAACTGGTTAGGTTAACATATAAATGAATTCACAGTATGTGTTGCCCTGATCTGGTGATATTTAGGTGAAGAGCCCCATATTTTAGTAAGCTTTATCTTTGGGTATTGGCTGTAAACTTTTTGCAGTTTGTCCTAAGAGTAATAGCATAAAAGACTGGATGGATCAACACATGAAAAACAGTGCTTTGGTAAGAATAGTGATTCTAAAATGTCTTCAAGGTAGATCAGTAGGATAATTATCATGTATAAAAGACACTTTAATAGTATTAATGTGCTGTGAGAGCCAACAGATGATGTTAGTTCAAATTCAGTAAACTAATGAGTTGTATTTTTAAACAAGAAGTCCTGTCAGAATCTAAATAGAACCTTTGAAGAAAAAGAAAGATGTGTATTTATTTGGTGGATAAGTTGATGGTAATTACTTTTAGCATTTACGGTATATTAGAGGTTAGGGGTGCGTGTTTCTTTTTTTCTAGAATATTTCTTGAGAAATTAGGAACTAACATGTTTCTAATACCATTTTGGCTTCAAGGAAAGGTAACCCCGAAATGAAGGGAACTTTAGTTTTTTTTTTTTAATTTAATTTAAATTAAATTAACTAGTTAATTATTATCTTGGAGGGAGCACGAGTGGGAGAAAGGGGCACAGGGAGACAGGGAGAGAATCTCAAGCAGGCTCCATGCTTCGTGTGGAGCCTAATGTGGGGTTGGATCCCACGACTCTGGGATCATGACCTGAGTTAAAATCAAGAGTCAGACACTCAATTAACTGAGCTACCAGGCACCCTGAGAATTTAGCTTTTTAAAGAAAAGAAAATGACCAAAGTGTATTTCTCTTAGACATTGTCAAATATCGATTGGTATCAACTTATAAGTGATCAGAAATCAGAATATTCAAAAAAGCACTTGGACTCAGAATTGATGTGTTCAGACATCATTTTGTTTCATTGCTTTGGTCTATTGTGATGGTGTAGGAGTACAAAGACCTTATCTGTCCTTAGTGTTTTACATGTGGCGAAGATTGTACTATTTTATTAAAAGTAAACCTTTTTTGGGGCACCTGGGTAGGTGGTTCAGTCATTTAAGTGTCTGACTCTTGGTCTTGGCTTAGGTCATGATCTTACGGTTTTGTGAGTTTGAGCCCTGCGCTGGGCTCTGCACTGACAGCAGATTCTCTGTTTGGGATTCTCTGTCTCCCTCTCTCTCTGCCCCTCCTCTCTCTCTCTCAAAAATAAATAAATAACTAAATAAATATTTTTAAAAAATCTATTCCAGCCACATGCTACTGGCTGCTCTACCCACACGCATCCTGCCATCTCCAAACACACCCAGTGGGCCCTTCTGGAACTTGCCCCTTGCCACTCTATGATATCCTCGAGCAGTACCCCTTGAAATGTGGTCTGTGGGTAATTGGCATCAGTTAGCTGTGAGTGTCCCTTTAAAAATACACGTTCCTAAAAAAAATAATAGAAAAATAAAAAAAAAACAAAAACTGCACATTTCTTAGTCCTACCCTAAGACTGTGGGAGGGGCCCAGAAGCATGTGTTTCATAAATATTTCCAGGGTAAATCTTCGTTCACACTAGAACTTGAGAGCCTGTTGCACTAGGACACAGAGGTCAGACGGAGGCCTTGGAGTCAAACAGTTGGAAATTCTGCCTGGCTACTTGGTAGTTTTGTGGCTTGGGAAAACTGTTTTACCTCTAATACCCACATTCCCTTATCGGTGATATGGAGATAAGGATAGTATCTCCCTCAGGATTGGCACCAAGATCACGTGCCATTCATTGTACTGCTCAGCACATGCTCTGCGCCCAGCAAATGTTAGTAGTTGTATTTTAAATCTCTCTTGTTTCTATGAACATCTGCCAAGCATATTAAATGTTGTATGAGTTACCAGGAAATCAAAGATGACTAAGATACAGTCCTTGCCAATAAAATGCTTATATTCTCACAGGGAGAGATTTATGTGTCCTCACATTTTCCTGAGATTCATCTTCCTCCCCTGCATTCTGAAAACTTCAAGCTTTCAGGAAAGTTAAATGAAGAGTGCAACGAACAGCCTCATGTGGATTCAACAATTATTTACGTTGGTCACATTTGCTTTACTTCTCTGTTGGTCTGTCTGGCCAGGTGTGTGTCCCTGCTCTGGTTGTTCGGTCTGTCCATCTTTGTCTCTCTCCTTGTCCGTCAGTTTTGGTCTTTTTCTAACCACAGTTGGTTGATCTTGGTCTCACTGTCTTTTCTCAGTTGGTCTCTATTGCTCTGCCTTTATTTTCTGATTCATTTAAAAGCTACCACATTATGACATTTTACCTCTAAATACTAAAACATGCATCTCCTAAAAATAGACATTCTTACATAGATTTATCACATATCTTTACCAATATTTTTATCATACCTGAGAGTGTTAATAGATCCTCAGTATTATATATACTCTCTATTCAAATTACCCTGATAGTTTCCCAAATATGTTGCATATATATGCTTTTTTAAAAATTTCCTCCAAAGTAGGGTCCATTCATCACAGAACATTTGGTTATGCCTTTTTAGTCTTTCAACCTCAGACCCCCACCCTCCCTTTTTAAAATCATAATAACTTTTTGAAGGGTCCAGGCCAGATTTCTTATAAAATGTCCTACTTTTAATGTTTATCTAACTGTTTCCACTTGGTTTAAACATATTCCTCCATTCCTTGTATTTCACATAAACTGTGAAAGTGTAAGTTGTTGAGTTGAGATGAAACCTGAATTGGTGTCGTGTCCTTTCTGGTACACCACGTGGTAGGGCACATACTGTCAGGGTGTCCCACCTGAGCAGATGGGAATTGCCAGATCATTTTCAAGATTATATTTTTTTTTTGCCTCCGTAATTGTTTAGTAATCTGTGGTGTATTACATAGGCACTTTAGGAATATCCTTTTCCCCACGACTCCTACATTTTTTGTTTTCTAGCATAGGTTGGTGGCCTTGACAGTGGATGTTGCAAAACAGTGACCTTTCTAATTCTGTTGTTCCACTTACACACGTGCTTGTTACTTCTCTTTTATTTTTATCCATTTGTTTGTTTGGTATTCCTCTTTTATTTATTTTTATTTTTTTTAACATTTTTATTTATTATTGAGAGACAGAGAGAGACAGAGCATGAGCATGGGAGGGGCAGAGAGAGGGGAGACACAGAATCTGAAGGAGGCTCCAGGTTCTGAGTTGTCAGCACAGCTGAGTCGGATGCTTAACCGACTGAGCCACCCAGGCACCCCTGGTATTCTTCTTTTAAAAAGCACTTTTCTTCCCTCCTGTGTTTCCCCCCTCCCGCCATGCTCCTTTAATATCACTATGTACTTAGGGATTAATTTTTTCCCAATTTAATTTCTCACAACCGTAATAGTCTTTAGTCTTTTTGATGTTGGTATTTTTTCAAAATTGGTCCAAGAGAGCCCCCTCAGGCTAGCTGCTGTGTCCTTTTGACATGACCCCGTTAGTGCTTCTGTGTTGTCTAGAATAATCTGTCACAGGCTCACCCTGTACTTTGCATGTCCCAAGATTTGGGATCCTCTTTCTCCAGAATTCCCTGGTTTCATTTAGTCTGCTTGCTGCTGGTGTTGCTCCTTCTGGACTCATTAAGGGGACAGAGCTGGGAAATGTGTGTGTGTGTGTTTGTGTAAACTCAGGAGTGCATTCAGTGTATATATCACCTTAGATAAATAAAAGTAAAAAAGTATAATAGAAGTCACGAGTCATGTCGATATTTTCAGTCAAACTGTAGCAGTATAGCTCTTGTCTTTGCTTCTATGTTTGTATTTTATCTCTTTCCATTACAGGGAAAACTATTGGCTCTCAGTGATAGTAATGTGTTTACTGTTTGCTTTATGTGAATATAAATTTTTATAATGTAATGATGACATGTATATAAGTATAAAGCAAACAGTACATGTGTTATTAAAGTAATAGTAAATATAATTATATATACTGATAAAAAGCAAATAGTAAATAGAAATATTATAGTTATAATTATGATTATGTTAAAAATATATAATCATATATAAATAGTCACAAAATTACAATGTCAGTATTACTATTAACAAGAAGCAGATTAAGTAAAATTTAAGATTTCTTTGCCTTTTTTTGTCTTTAAATATATTCCATAGTGGAGCACCTGGGGGGCTCAGTTGGTTACATATCCAACTCAGGTCATGATCTCACAGTTGGTGGGTTCGAGCTCCACATTGGGCTCTGTGCTGACAGCTGAGAGCCTGGAGCCTGCTTCAGATCCTGTGTCTCTCTTGCTCTCTCTGCCCCTCCCCCGCTCACGCTCTGTTTCTCTCTCTCTCAAAAAGTAAATAAACATGAAAAAAATTAAAAATAGATATATTCCATAGTGTTGAAATTTAAAGTTTAAAAGTTATTCGAAGTGATATTTTCTGTATGCTAGCAATTTGATATACAGTGAAATTAATGTTTCTGTTGTATTTATTACTATGATTTACTCTTTACCTTTTTTGCATAACGTTTGAATATATAAAACATTGATATGGTTCAAAAGTTAAAACTGTGTTTAGAAAAAGCTGTACTCCAAATGCCTTAATCCCATCCTCTCCCTGTCCCCTCTTCATAACTATTTCCTATGGGTAACTCTTTTTTATCAGTCTCTAATTTTTTTCTTGTGTTTCTTTTCTAAAAACAGGTAGTTTTTATGTTTATTCTTTTCTTATGTTTATGTTTATTCTTCTGACCCTTTCTGCTACATGAACAAATTCCATATGTACTTTTCTGTACTTTCACTCTTTTCACTTAAGAAGTGATTTCCAGGAAATATTTTTCTTAGTTCCAAGAGGCTGTCATTCCTTCTACAGCTCTGTATATTCAGCTGTGACCATAGCACATTGTCACACCGGGTTCATATTGGTGGACATTTGGGACGCTGCGGTGGGTACTGTGCACGTTGTTTTTTCCTGCCGAAGGAGGTGTGTCTTTAGGAGAGATCCCTGGAAGAGCGGTTGTTGGGTCAAGGGTAGATACATATGTAACTTTGTTAGATACGAATGAATTCTGCTCCGCTGGGGTTGTAGCATTTTGCTATCCCACCAGCCATGGAGGCGTCTGCCCCCAGCCTCAGCACCAAGTTTATTGTCCGCTTTGGGTTCTTTCCAGGCTGATAAGGAGAACCGGTATTTCAGGGTGGCTTTTACTTTTGTTTCTCTTATGAGTGAAATTGAACATTTGTACTCCTATCTTTAAGGGCCACTTGCGTAGTTCCCTGACCTGTGTGTTCAGAGGTTTTACATCATAAAGGAACCACTAATCACCATTTGCTAGTAGTGAGTACTCCTTAACCTAAAACATTGTCACTATCAGCTAGCCCTTTTGGTGCCAAATTTCTTTCACTCTTTACCTTTATTGGATGAGTTCTATTTAAAATATTTTTTAACTTCTTATATTTGAGTGAATATTGTACTCTAGCTGCTGAAAATGTGGATTTGGATGTGAATTTGTTGTCATAAAATGCAGAATGGTACCAGAACACCAATTTTATTTTTCTTCTAGGTCTGTGGTTAAAGCCACAGTACCTCAAACTCGTGCTTTATACAATTGCATTATAAGAAAATTAAAATATATTGTAGAAATAGGTAGCTGGATGCTGGTCGTGAGGTATGTTTAGGAGGTATCTTTAATAAGATATCATGAAGTGATTAAGTTGAATTACTTTTATTTAACGATCAGTTATTTTTTAAAAATATTTATTTATTTAGAGAGAGAGAGAGAGAGCGGGGAGGGGCAGAGAGTAAGGGAGAGAGAGAATCCCAAGCAGGCTCCGTGCTCTCAGGGCAGAAACTGACAACGGGGCCTGAACTCACAAACCATGAGATCATGACCTGAGCTGAAATCAAGAGTTGGACGCTTAACCGGCTGAGCCACCCAGGCGCCCCTTAATAATCAGTTATTAAACTGAATACTATTGAAGTAAGTTTGTGTGTTAAAATTAGAGTGACCTGGAAAAATCAGCTAATTGCATGGAAACTCACGTGTGTAGGAGTTACCGTGCAGAGGCACAGCTGGGGGCACTTAATTCATAGAACTAATCATAGTAGAGTTCCGGGTTGTACCTGTTGGTTTTAGTTGTTGTAAAGAAAGAAGCAAGCCATCTTGTATGGGACGTACTTGGAAGAATATAGTCATGTCACCCTTTATTTAGTGGGGTAGAAGTCGGGAGAATGTTTAAGATCATATCGGTCATCTTTGTAGTATCTGTAGATTAAGTAGCAGTTCTCATTTCTGGAAGAAAGTTCAAATTTTCATTAATTTGCTTAACCATGTTTAATTTAAAAGACCAGTCAGCAGTTAAAATTTCATCTGTCACTATTTAGAATGGAGACTCATCCCAACTTCGATAGAGGAGTTTATGGCTGAGTATTGTTGTGACTGAGGGAAAATACTTCTTATTTTCTTCTGGAAGCTTTGGTTCCATCCTCATTTGGATTGGCTTCTGAGAGATCATAAAAAGAAGTGGGTGCTGATTTCAATAAATGCGTTCCTTCTTGGATAGGTAGTAGTAGGCACGTTCTTGCCCTCTAGGTGCCTGCGGACTCATTTTATCAGAAGCCTACAACTGACAAACTTTCTGTTACCAAAAATGTATTTCTCTTCTGTTACCAAGAACATCGGTCTTGGTTTTACTTATTTATTCATTTGTATATAAAAATGTGTATATTCTTGATGATACCTGTATCTTCAAAACAGAACATTGTATAAAGATCTGAACAAATTGGAGAATACTTGACAAGATAAAATTTACTGTAAGACTTTATATTCACTGCACATTTCCTCAAAATATTAGATGGCCTTGAAATATTTAAACAGTAACTCCCAGTAATTGGATTCACATATTTTTTTGGAAAAACTTTTATGTAAAACAGTAGCAGCACTTTTGTATAAAGCAGATTTCTTTTTACCCTTTTAGCTATTTTTGCTCCAGAAAAGAATCTATTTAAGGGATGGTCATTGTGGATTATCACTCTGAGACAACCTGTCTAAATGTTAGCTCTCCAGAGCCCGCCAGCTGGCAGAAGGCCAAGAGGGTTGTCCTAGATTTCACAGGAGAAAACCTGTGACCTTCTAGCAACATTTATTGACTATTTATAAATAGCTTGATTATTTGGTTTCCTAGCTCATACTAGGTAAACAGCAATGCAGCAGCAGAATAGGAAAGATAAGGTGGGACATTGACAGAAAGACTTAGCAGCAGCAGCAGCAGCAGCAGCAGCAAGTGACAGTGGACAGAAATGCAGGAACCAGGAAAAGTTTGAAAACATTCTGTGGCAGGCTTTCCTGTTGGGATGAAAAAATTAAATGGTAATAATAACAGGGACAAAAATAATAATTAAACACAAAATTCATCCCTAGGTTCTTCACACCTTAGTACCTCACTCACTAGTAGCTTTCTGACTTTGGACATGTAAAACTCTCAGTACTATCTATAAAATGGGTTTACTATTACTTAAATCCACAGAGTCATGGTGTGAATGGCATAGTTGAGACTGCATATTTGAAAGGATTTAGCACAATATCTGGGACAAAGTAAATGCTCAACAAATGTTAGTCATGGTTAGAATCCTGCACTGATTTGAGCTGCAGTACTTCTTACCGGTGTGCTCGTACGTTTTTTAGTTGTATTCCATCTCAAATGTCCGGTCCACGTTCATTTACAAATGTAAATCCAAAAAGCTCTGAAAACCTGGCAGGTTTGCCATGAACTGTTTTGACGGAAAAAAACTGACGCAGACTGACATCAGGCTGTTGTCAAGTCTGTCTTTCTCCTACTCTGTGCATTATTTGATATTTTAATGTGTTTTATTTAGAAACGTAAAGATGTTTGATAGTGGGGCACTGCCCCAGACCCTGCTGGAGGGATTGCCTGTGCATCCATATTGCCTTTCTAAAATCTGAAAAATTCTGAATCTTCAGATCCGTCAGAGTTTTGGATGAGGGATTATGGGCCTCTGGGTTATTTAATAAATGTTTGAATTGAGTGGAAAGTAAAAATCCCTGGTGATCTTATTTAATGAGAAGCCCCAGTAGATCTGAATGTTTGGTTTCCTTAGAAATGTCGACTGAGCCACTAAACACAAGTCCTTGTATTCTCTTTCCCACCTCACAGCAAAATGAAAAGGAGAGCTTGCTGAAAGAAAGAGATCACATTTTGTCCACTCTGGGTGAGACGAAGCAGAACCTCACTGGACTTTGCCAGCAAGTCTGTAAAGAAGCGGCGCTGAGTCAAGAACAGATACAGATCCTCGCCAAGTACTCTGCTTCGGATTGCCCACTTTCGTTTTTAGTTTCTGAAAAAGGAAAAAGTACTCCTGATGGTGAGCTGGCGTTGCCATCCCTTTTGAGTTTACCCGAGGGGCCCCCCGCGGCGCTGCCTGCCGGAGAGCCAGGCCCTCGCCATCCCAGCGCCAAGGGCTGCGCGCCGGGCCCGGAGTCCCGGCTCGCCGCTGCCCCCGAGCAGGCCGGCCCCGCGGAACCGGGTCGGCACGGGGGCGGCATCTCTGATTTCTGCCAGCAGATGACGGATAAATGTACTACTGATGAGTGACCTCGCGTTCACTTCCTGCACACCGTCTCGTTCTCTGCTGCAGTTTTGACGTCTTAAGAGCGTAACACGGCCTCTGGCTCTTAACAGTATTGGCTCGTGGCCCCTGGTAGCTTGGCTGTTAAGGGAATTCCTCTGAAGCCAATCCTGACTTTCCCTTGATTTCCACGAGATGCAGAAACCCCATGCCCCCTGGATCCTGAAAAATCACACGTGAAACCGTAGTAAGGCTTCAAAACCTATGTTTTAAAGAATAATCGCTATTAGTAGTAACTCTTCCCAGTATGCAAAATGAATTTGACAGTGAAAACTGCAGCGTATCAAAGGTTTAACAACTTGAAGCATCCGCAGAGTTCCTGTAAAGAAGCGGCCTGCAGAAGTTTCAGAACCTGACCTTTTGCACTACACTGGTTTAAAAGGAAATGTACCCCCCCCCCCCCCCCGGCGCCAATGCTGGTAGAGCTCAGCTCTGCCTTGAAGGGGGATGTCAGCTGTCAGGGGATGTGTATAGAGCCGCAGTGTGAGAAAGACGTCGTCTTGCCCGAATCCTGGAGCCTTGCTCTTCTCCTGGTACCACCAGGGCTTGCTGGGCCTGCAGTGCGCCCCCGGAGCCCGTTGGGAACACACACGGGACAGAGGCACGTAGGTGGCCCCGGCAGAGGCTTCTGCTACTCCTCGGTGTCGACCTTAGAAATGCTGGCTGCGTAAACAATAGAGAAGTGTCATTGTCCCTCCTTTCTTTCTTCTCTGCAGTCTCCACCACATCTGGGTCCATCATGATCTTTCCGGTTCCTGCCATTCTTGTCCTTCTGGAAGAAGTAGGACTTGGGACACAGTGGCATGAGGGGGCACGCCAGCAGCACTGTTGTGGCCTCCCTGGACGCCCGGAGGGCTTCCCCAAATAAAAGGCTGTCTGCCTTGCCGCCACAGGTCACCACCCATGCAAGAACACCAGACATCACGGGGAAAGAAAACTGCTTACGTTTATCTGGAGTGGCAGTTCATTTTCTATCCTGTTTTTGAAGTCCCGCGGTTTACTTGTAAGCAGCATTATTGTAGATGAAAACGTATCCACACACAACCGTGCGGGTTTGTGAAGTAGGATGGAGCTCAGTCTCGTTCCATTGTGGGTTTAAATCTGGAAACCAGACTTAATCTTTTTCACTCCCCCAAATCTGGTGTATAAGGGCACACAAATCACTTTTGACTTGGGCGTTTCATAATCGGTCTTTGTGTTCAGTCAATCACACTTTAAAATAAAGCTATTATAGTCTCAGCACTCCAACATTTTGCAGTGGCTCTTAGCCATTCGGGTGTTACAGGCCTGTTTGAGAGCCCAGTAAACCTATAGACTATGAACCTTCTCAACAGTTTTTTTTTTTAATTGCATATATTCACATTTGCAGAACCTAGTTTTAAAGGGCACACAGGAGTAATTTATCATGTTTGGATTAGAAAAGTACTTAATTTCACCAAGATCAGATACCTGAGAGAGAGAGGCTTATCGGTTGCATCCCGAGTCCAGTGAAGGACCTGTGTGGCTGACATGGGAGTCGAGCATCCGTCCCACAGGAGTGAGTCTGTAGCAAGTAGACCTTTGCCGTGACAGCATATGGGGACCAGAGTTAATATTTCAGAGTAATTTATCAAACGTTACCCTTTTCAATGGGTGGGTGGGGAGGGCGGGGCAGATACTGCTAGTATATTTTCAGTGGTTTGTAGGTTATCTCTGCTATTGACTTAGTTGTAAGAGAAAACTAGTTGGGCTTGTTTATTTTCTAGAGGCTTTTATAAGAGTACTTAAGAACTTATCAGGGAGAATAATTCTATGATAATGCATCCCATACTACAGAAGAATTGTGTGTGTATACCTATATATATATAGAGAGAGAGAGAGATAGATAATATCCCCATGTACCTAGCTCTTTGATATTTGTAATTTAAAATTTTAACTCCAAAATATAAAATAATATAAAAACTTTTCTGGTTTACAAAATGTAAAATCTTACACAAACCAATGGAATCCTTGATTTCCTACCTCAGTGTCCACTCAGCTGTTTGTCCTATCAGTTTGTGTATGTGCAGATGTCATATAACCTTTTGCTTTAATGGCTACTGTAAATAACTGCTTCGAAAGATTACTTAATGTTTTATGATACGACCTAGTTGTCTCCAGAACTGAAATATGCTTTTTCAAGACACTTGGTTTAGATTTCTCTCTACATATAAATAGTTTAGCATTAAGGGTTTATTTTGATGATATTCTGATTACCGGCCAAGTGTGATATTTTGTAAAAATACAGCATTACTTTTAATAGCCAGCATGTAATACAAGTAACCACACTACCTCATACCTATATGATTTTCAAATTGTAATACAGAGAGACAGAGAGACAAAAGATTTAATCTTTGTTGTTCAGCCATAAGGTAGGGATGTTTTCTATATATTGCATAGCATTACACATTTATGCCTATTTTAACATTAACTTCTAAAGAAGTTTTTTTCTAAGAAAGTTTGTTTTGAATTTTTTTTTTGAGGCTGCCGAAGACAAATGACAGGATTATGTATATACAGTGTATATCTTTTCCTTCATGCAGAATTTTGGAAAGGTTGTTTTCAGTTTGTATATGGCATATTTACACAATCATTGTTTCTTATTTTATGAATTGGCCTTCTCAGTGCTTGGTGGTTTTTAAAAAAAACTGTTATGTCTAACTCTGGAAAATAACATTAAAATTATTTTCGTTATTTGAATTCTACATCTGTGGCAAATAATTTGTTGTTAAATTGTTACATTTGAAACACTATAAATTAAATCTTGGTTCTCCATCTGTAAATTTTATAACCTAACTGTGGCTTAATGCTTAACCAATTTTAAATAAGGAATTAAATATATTTGATGCAGTAGACGATACAGGTTGTATGTGGACACTTCGCCACATTAACAACTTGGGGAAAAAAATCAAATAAATGGCAATGCTATAATGAATTCTCAGGTGAACTTTTTTCAGTTTTGGAACATCTATTTTGAATCTGTAAATATTTTAAGTGTTTTATTAGGCATGTAATAAACTGTTCTTTGAAATCTATTGGGCAGATTGAAAATTTAAAGCCATAATGGTAAAAGATGGCATCCTGATGGTGAAATAAACAGAAAAAATAACATCTATTGATTTATTTTGTATCTTTCATAATATAATTTTCTAATGCAATAAAACCACTAAATTTATATATCCAGATCCTGTTAAGATTATGTTTCATTAAAAGGCAACTTTCATAGTATTTAATAAACATTCTTTCTAATGTGCTTATCCAAATGTAGCAAAACCATAAATGCTAGATATTGGTGATAAATTGACAGATAAATAAAATTATTTAAACTGGCTTCTAGTTGAATAGAGTTGTACATTCCATATCCATTTTCTCACCTTTCATGTGAATTTACTACTTTTAGTCTTTCGATCAAAATCAGTATGACTTACGGCATTTGTATGAGAGAATCTTTCATATTTTGTCATGCCTGAGGAAAATATTCCCAGCACTCAGATGGTTTAGTAAGCACAGATTTTAGCCTTGCTACTGTTTTACTTAGTCTCAGTCTTCGGATAGAGATTTAGGATTTTTTTCTTTTTTTTTTTTTGTAAATTTTTTTTTTACATTTTTACTTTTTTGAGAGACAGCATGAGCAGGGGAGGGGCAGAGAGAAGGAGACAGAGAATTCCAAGCAGGCTCCGGCCTCTGAACTGTCAGCACAGAGCCCCATGTGGGGCTCAAACTCATGAGCCATGAGATCATGACCTGAGCCGAAGCTGGGCGCTCCACCAACTGAGCCACTCGGGCGCCCCGTGCAGGGCTTTTTTAAAGGGAGTACTATATTAGTTCTTAATTTTTAAAGACTTCCCTACTGTGTCCCCTCTACCAGGTTCCATTCAGCTTCCAACCAGGCCTTGTAATCAAGCTTTGAGCAGCTGCTCAGAGCTACCAGCAATCTGGACCATTTGTGAAATAAAAAGGTGGCAGGTAACATCCACACTGCTGATGGAGGCTGGGTTGTGGGACACAGCTTTATAGCTGCTTTACCCAGTCAATTCGCTAAAAGCGAACTCTGGAATGAGGCACTTAGAATTTTTAGGCCTGAGAAAGCTGCCTCTGAGGGATGGTTTCTTACTTCCATTGACGTAAGCTCTCTAGTGGCAGCTGTAGACAAGCACTCCACCATTCCCTCCTTGGGCCCCAGTGCAGAATGGCATCTGAGGCAGTGCACATAGTGTCCGTGGTGTTGGCCAGGCACTACTGGTTGAAGAACTGGAACCTGGCTAGCACTCTGTAGCGCGCTGGAATCCAGCCGCCTTGAAAGAGCGGAAAGCAGCAGGTACTATCGTTGCCAGGTGTGCCTGAAAGCTCTGTGAAGAGCCCTTTCCCCTGGGAACCCGGGAGTGGTGCCTGGAGGCTGCCCACCGGGCTGAGGGCCTGGGGCTGGTGTTAGGGCATCCGAAGGCCTCCTGCGGGCAACTTTGTCTACTTTATGCCACCTGGACCCCGCTTTCTCAGGCCTCTTGTGGTCCACCAAAGGGGTCCTTCTTGGGGATGTTCGTGCCAGTTGAATTTAAGTTCACAGGTGGTAGATTCTAGAAAGTGGGCATTGACAGACGGGCATGGGTGGAGGGGGGGGAACTGATAACGAAGATTTTCTCCGTCTGCTGTTCTTATCTCAGATATCGCCGAGTGTGGACTACAGCCTTTGGGCATGCTAGATCCTGTGTCCTGGGATTGGAACTCGGGGATATCTGCTCTAATGGCTGGAGATTGGCTGGCTTTCAAAACAGGTGGCACAGATGCTGTGATAGACTTGTGTGTCTTGTTATTGACTCTGAGTCACTTTAGACTCTTGGCATCGGGCCAGTCCAACTTCAGAGTCCCTGAAGGAATGACACTGTCTGTGAGGAGTGACCCACACCTCTGCTGAGGTTTTCATGCCTTTTCCTTAAGTGCTCTCTCGGCCTTTTCAAAGGCCCACCGAGGGCAGTTGGGATTCCACAGGAAGTCACATTCTGTGAGTAAAACACCATAAGGTCCGTGACCGTCCAGATTCAGAATACTCACAGGCTGGTCTAAAATGCCACCTGCTCTACTGTGAACACTCACCTAGCCCAACATAAGCCCCCACACACCATCAAAGTTAAAATTCCCTGCCCTCCAGTATACACCGTGGGTCCACACGTTCCAGATCACGCAAGTATTTAACCACCCATATTCCAGAGAAGCATTTCGATATTTCCTTCCTGAATTAGGAACAATGAGAGCAATGAAATGAGGCATGGTGGATGGAAAATCAAAATAAAAACTCAATTTACTGATTTTAAGAATGGTTAGTTGAAGGAAGAGCTTAGAGTGAGAGCCTAGCGGGAAGTCCACAAGGGGGCAAGTTTGCCACGTCGGTTTGTTGGTTAGTTTCCTGCTATTAGCAGGAAGTAGCTTCCCCCCCGCCCCCCTCCTCCCTCAGCTCCTGGTTCCCAGGAGAGACTTCCCTCTGAGCAGCACCGGACCACCCACTGCACAACCTCTGCTCATCAGCAAGGGGGTTTGAGGGCAGAGGGCAACCACTGCTGTTTTGAGATGGGCATATCCCAAGAGGGAGAATGACCAGGTTGAGAGGAGGACAACCAGTTATTCTTCCCATATTGATCACCCATCTAGGTCACCACCTCTCTAGGGATGGGATGAGTAAAAAGGTTAAGGGTCCATCTTCTCCCAGAGGCGGGGGTTAAAGGAAGAGAGGGAGATGCAGAGGGGGTGTAGGGTGGGGAAATCGTGTAGAAGCAGTGAGTTTGGGGACTTTGAAAGGTTTACAAGAAGAGAAGCAGTAAGAAACCCAAATAGAGAAGCCACTGAATTATCATGAATCCGCCACCCATCCCGCCTACCTTCCCTTCAGCCTCTGTGGGAACATAGGTTCAAATTTACAAACAAAGTGTGACCTTGTGCTTAATCACAAACACTTTTTCTCCCCCTCACCTCTATTTTCTACCTTGTTCTTGAAGCATACATGAAAAGATAATGGAAAAGATTTTAAAAATCGAGCACAGCACATTCTTTTTTCCTTTGAACACCTCCCCTCTGGGCTCACACTTCATCACTTGTCTAGAAAGGCAGCTGTTTTCCTAAACAGCCAATTTCCTTCTTTCAGGAGACTGCATCTAAATGCTTTCTAGATACCAACTTGATATGCAGGTTTCTGATGTGATATTCATCTCTTGCAAGGTGATCCCATTAATACCCAGAGTACTTACATTAAATATAGAAGTATCTATCCACTAGAATGTAATCTTTCTAAAGCAATACTTCTCTGGTGCACTTTAGAAACTTACTGTCTTTTTGCTTTAGATTGTAAATCTCAAATAATTGTCCTTTGTAAAATAATTATACTTATGTTTGCTTGCTTTGATTTAAATGATAACCTTCGATGAACAGGACTGCTACCAGTACCTTTAAAATAATTTTTTTTTGGAAGAAAAATATTTTTAAATGCCCTGTTTTGGCCTTGTTTGAGCTTCTTATCAGTTTTTAGAAGACCTCACCTACTCCGCTTGGCATCTGACATTTTGAGGGGTCTGTTGTGGAAAATCTAATCTGCCATAAAGTCTTCCATACTGTTCCTAGAACTCTGGGTATCTTCCCAAACATCTCTGTTTCAGCTGAGCAGATAAATGAATTGGCATCTGGGCATGTAGCTTAATGTGGAATCAAGGATGGGGTTGGAAATTTATAAGAATGAGGAGTGGAGCACATATAAATTAAGGAGATCCAGTTGCTAAGATAAGGCAGGAAAATTTGGCTAGTATAAGCACTTAATAGACTGACCTTGTGTTCGCTAGGGTCTGGGAGAGCAGACAGCTGCAAACATACTTTAAATAGGGTAAAGATGAAGTATGCACTTAAAGACTAAAGGAATTGCACAAATGTAGGCAATGACTCAGGGCACAAGTCCAGGCCCTTTCAGAAAGTGCTGTGGGACAAATAGAAAGAGCATGGACCTGGAGTTAAGACAGACCTAGTTTTGAAGGCTGGCTTTGACGCTTGACCATGGTAGAGCATTGGAATTTAATTTCTCCTAGACATAGTTTCTTACTCTGCACGTCTTCCATCTTGGGTCTTCTGGCCCTTGAGATCAAAGATTGACTCAAATTTCCATTCACACTCTGTGAAAATCCAAATCAACTCTTCAACACATATTTATTAAATACCGTCCTTAAATTGGGTAAGGAGTGGGATTTCTGGAGTGTGAGTATGGGTGTTAGTGGTAGGAGTGTGGGTGTTAGTGGTAGAGTTGGTCTCATGGTTACCCTCTCTGAGGTGCCTACTTCCATCAGGTTAGTTCAGCTTGTCAGTTATTGTGTGCTGGGCTTTACACATTGTCAATGGAGCCATTAAACTTAATGACTTCCTTTAGTTCCACCAAAATAAATAATTAATATACCTACAGCTCTAGACTTTTATGAATAGAGTTGGCTTTAATTCAGGTTTGGGAAATACTGTATTTATATAACAGCAATGAAGATGGCTGCAAAGAAAACACTATTAGCCCTGTCTTAAGATCCTCCCCTCCAGTGGGGGAATTTTCACAGGCTGCCCAAACTCGTGTTGTGTCTCAGCCTCATGCCATCCCACTGGCTCCTTCCTCTCCTTCCTTCTACTCCTTGATTGTCTGAGGGACCCACATTCTTCTCTCCTGAACACCTGGAGCAGTTCATTTCTCCCTAGTCTCGGCCTCTGAGGATGGCTTTCGACCATCTTCACTTACAAACCCACACAAGGGCTCTGCAGAACAGACGGCATTCATGGAGCAGGACCTGGTTTGTCTAGAAGGCAACTCATTCATTCATTCACTCAGCAAAAACCTAGTAAGCCCCAGGAGGAAGCACTAAACACTGCTCTGGGTTCCAGGCATCCATTAGAGAAAGAGGGAGACAAAAATCTCTGTCTTCACTGAATTTATGTTCTAGTTAGGGTAAATGGACAATTAACAAAATCATAAAGCATATAGCGTATTAGATGGTAAAAAGAGATCCAAGAAAAATAAGCACAGAAGGACAGGGGTGGCAGTTTTAACTAGAATGGCAATGGTAAGCCATCTGAGAAACTGACATTTGACTAAAGAGCTGGAGGAGGTACAGTGAGTTGCAAATGATCCCTGGCTTACACTGTTAGCAGAAATAGAGAAAATACCAATCTTGTATAGTTGTAGGATCAAATGAAACAATGTATGGAAAAGTTCCTGTCAGAAGACCAGTTATTAATTAGTACATAGCTAGCATGAAGTAAGTTTTAGTCAGCTTATTATATAGAATGGTGTCATTGAGTACAGTACCTTCTAGCCACAAGAGGCTATTTTAACTTACATTACTTCAAATAATATTAAAAATTCCACTTCTCAGTCTCACTAGCCATAGTTCAAGTTCGCCATAGCCACATGTGGCTAGTGGCTGCCATTTGCACAGTGCAGACATAGAACATCTCCATCATTGTAGAAGATTCTATTGGATAGTGCTAAATAGAATGTCTAACACTGATAAATCAAGAAAAATATCAAGCCTCTAAGCTGAGGACAACAGGAGACAAATGTTCCCGCTACTAGAGAGATGACAGCACGGACACTTCCATGCAGGACGTACTAAAGGTTGCCAAACTTGCCCTTTAACCAAACCACCTCTGGTTTCCAGCTTAGATAAGAGAAAGTTTATGGTTCATTGAGGGATTAGATTCTTTCAAGTGACTTCATGAAAGTATAGCGTGCTGTGGGGAGCAGAGGGGGCGGCTTCTACTCCTAAGGCCAAGAGAAGGGACGCCAAGGGCACCTTGCACAGAGATGGGGTTGTCTCTCGGAAGGGGAGGCTGACCTGTCACTCCTGGCTGGGTGTGTCTGAGCTGCAGAAACTTGTATATCCCCCCTCTGGTGCTCTCAGAGGCAAGTTAAGAAGGTTCTTGGGTGAATCTGATGTATTCTTAGGAATTTGAAAGAGGATCTGTGTGAAGGGAGACGTGCCTGCTTCTCAATGCAGAAGTCCTGTGGTGGGAAGGCTGCCCGTGGGAACAGGCTGGGGAGAGACAGCAGCAGGGCAAGAGCCTGCCCTGTTACTTCTGGCCACCACACAGGGACCCACCATGGTGCCAGCTGTGTGTCTTAGCCCGTAGGCAGGCTAAAGCCATATATGAACCTGCCTTTATGACAAGGGACAAAGTCTATGTGTGGTGAAGAGTAATGTCTGGGCGGAGCTTGTCAGATGTCAATTGGAAGGAGCCTCACCCGTGTCCCTGTGGAGGATGAGGAGACCATAGATAGGTCCCCCAGTTGGTTATCTGTCTTGACAAAAGGTCAACGGCAAAGCAAGAACTCTAAACAGGAGCAAATGCCGAGGGGAAATGCAGAGCCTGGCCATGAAGGAAGAGGCTGTGTCTCATCCACCCGGGGCCCATCCCAGAGCCTGAGGCCAAGCAAGGGAGGCCAGTTTATGAAACCGGAGAAGCTGGGCTGCTGGCCTTTTGCAGCGGGGGCTCCAGGGCTCAGGCAGGGCCCAGGGCCGCCAGAGCTGCAAGGTTTCAAAAGAGGCCAGACTGCTGGGTTTTTGTTTGAAACAACTTGATTTTTAAAAAAATTTTTTTAACATTTATTTATTTTTTTGAGAGACAGAGACAGATCATGAGCAGGGGAGGGGCAGAGAAAGAGTGTACACACAGAATCAGAAACAGGCTCCAGGCTCTGAGCTGTCAGCACAGAGCCTGACACGGGGCTTGAACCCACAAACTGTGAGATCATGACCTGAACCAAAGTCGGACGCTCAACTGACTGAGCCACGCAGGCACCTCCGAAACAACTTGATTTTTAAAAACCACATACGCTTCCAAAAGATTCTGTTCTGGGCTTTTGAATCCCTGAAAAGAAAACCATTCTTAGGGTCAGAAACAGTGGTAAGGTTTTGGGATTGGCCCAAGCTACCACCAGGGGGTAGGGAAGAGACATGGACAGAGGAGCAGAAGTGGTGGAAGAAAAACCAAACCATTACTTGATCGTGTCTCCTGACTTTGCACACAGCAGCCCCATCTGTAACTACCAGGCTTAGTTTTCTTTCAGGCTCTAGCATATCCTGGGGCACTGAGGTATTTGCTATTAAAACACGGACATTTTCTTCTCTTTTTCCTATTTCAGGTCTTGTGCTCTGAGCTTTCTCTCTGTCATTCAGGAAACTGACTTCTAAAGTTCGCTTTGCTGGGGCACCTGGGTGGCTCCGTCGGCTAAGCGTCCAACTTTGGCTCAAGTCATGATCTCACACCTGGCGAGTTTGAGCCCTGTGTAGGGCTCTGTACTGACAGGTAGCTCAGAGCCTGAAGCCTGTCTTTGGGATCTCTGTTTCCCTCTCTTTCTGTCCCTCCCCTGCTTGCGTTGTCACTCTCTCTCTAAAAAATAAAACGTAAAAAAATAATTTAAAAAATAATAAAAATACGATTACTTTAAAATGAAGCACCTTTCTGTGTTCTTGTGGGTCCCCATCATTGAGCCGGGCATCTGGGGATAGCCTAGGTATGGCCACAGATTCTTCTGGCACTCCTCCCATTATAAGGTGGGATCTATGTCTCCTCTCTTGGAAGCTGGGTGGGCTTGTGACTGCTTTGACCAAGAGATGACCAATAGATACAACAGCATGGAAGTGATTCTTTGTGACTTTTGGGCCTACGTCACAAAAGGCCATGCAAAGAAAAGAAAAGAAAAAAAAAGAGAAAATTTCCAGAACCTTTGCTCTGGAGCCCTCAGTCATCATTAACAAGCCCAACAACTGTGAGGCCATCAGGCTGTAAGAAAGCCCAAGTCACAAAGAAAGGTCGTGTGTACACACTCCCATTAACAGTACCAACTGAGCCCATCCCTCAAGTCATTTCAGGCTCAGTGCCAGATTATGTGAGTAAAGAAGCCTCCACATCATTTAAGCCATGCCCAGCTGTTTGAGTCTGTCCACCTGAGGCCTCAGATATCATGGAACAGAGATAAACCATCCATGTCCCTGATTCACAGAATCCATGAGTATAGAGAAAAATATAGTTATGCCACGGAATTTTGGGGGCGGTTTGTTACATAGCAATAGATAACCAGGACACTAGAGCATGTGGACTCCAGACTCCAAACGCCTTCTTCTCTCCATTTGCATGTCTAAAAATCACTGCAAACTTAACACACCCCAAAGAGACTTTGGAGTCTCTTTCCTGACCTGAACCCTGCTTTCCTTCTGGCCATTTCTGTCTCAGCAAATTATACCATTGCTCAAGGCAAAATCCTTGGAATCATCTCTCATTTCTCCCCTAACTTTTTTCTTTTTTTATCCAATCCACCACCAATGCCTGTTGGTTTGAAAACAAAACACAGCTTTAATTTAATGGAGTGGCAAACCAGAGCTTTAATCCCATTGAGTGGTCTCCTTGCTTGATGCCAACATCTCATCTGAGCCATTTCTGTCTCTCCACTGAGCCTCTAAGATGCCTTCATACTGTTCTCTTGGTTTTCCTCTTGTCCCTTTGAATTCCATTCTACACAAAGGAAAGGGAGTGACTTTCAGGACATGGGAACAGGTCATGTCTCTCTTCTGCTCAAAACACGTTAGTGGCTTCCCTTTTGTAAAAAAAAAAAATAATAATAAGCTACAAACTCCTCTCTGTGGCTCTCCATCTTTCCTGTCCCACCAATTGCATTTCACATCACTCCTGTCCTTTGTTACTCTTCCAGTCAAACCCCTTCCCTGTTCCTTTGATGTGCCAAAGTATTCCTTTGTCTCCTATGCAGCACTTGAAAAGGAGCTGACCAAAGACTGGTTTCAGAATCCTCAGGTGACCACCCAACTCCCACCAGCAAAGATGGTTGAAAAGGCCGAGAGGAGCTTTTTAAGGAAGTTAGAGATTCACTTTAGAAAAAAGTGGTTATGGTGTGAAGATTCTAAGCTTACAGAAAGGTGCTATGAGAAGTTCCCTAGAGGAGCCTTGACCTAGTCACCTAGAGTTTGGGGACACAAGGGACTGGTGCCTAGCTCATGAAAATAAAAAGCAAAAACAAGATGAGATGTGGATGGAACACCATGGCCGCAGAATAGAGAGCCGCATTTGAGAAGAAGAGGAATTAAGAGTGGTGTAGGAGTCCAGCCACAGCATGGAATCCAAAGGGATACTATGCAAGGGGGCTTTTGCAAGGGGCGCCTGTGTGGCTCAGTCAGTTAAGTGTCCAACTTCGGCTCAGGTCATGATCTCAAGGTTCATGGATTCGAGCCCTGTGTCCGGCTCTGTGCTGACAGCTCAGAGCCTGGAGCCTGCTTCAGATTCTGTGTCTCCCTCTCTCTCTGCCCCTTCCCTGCTTGCACTCTGTCTCCCTCTCTCTCAAAAATAAACATTAAAAAAAATTTTTTTTTTTTTTTACAAGAGGGCTTCGGCCAGGCAGTGGAGCAGCTGTGTAAAGAAGAGACTGAGATTTACTGTCATGTACAGAGACTGAGGAGGAATTGCAAGTAACCAGGAAGTGACTGATTTCAGGTAATGTACCGACTGGTAAAAAAGAAGAATCATGGACAAAATTACCAGATTTCTTTCTTGAATAATGGTGTAGAAGATGTTGGATCTGTAAGGTGGGGAACACAAGATCAAGGCAGTTTGAGGAGCAGATGCAGCATTCAATGATGAATGTATCCAGCACACGAAGGACAAAGTGTGCCTGCCTGTGTGTGGAGATGTCTGTTTGATAGTTGATATATAAGACTGGGCTCAGGAGGAAGATTTGTGTCAAAGGTTCCCATTTATGCCATTAACATAAGGTCCACTTTTTTTAAACTTTATTTTTTACAGTATGTATGTATGTATGTATGTATGTATTTAGAGAGTGGAGAAGGGGCAGAGAGAGAGAGGGAGAGAAAGAATCCCAAGCAGACTGCACTGCCAGTGCAGAGCCCAACATGGGGCTCGAACTCAAGAACAGTGAAATCATGACCTGAGCCAAAATCAAGAGTTGGACGTTTAACCGACCAAGCCAAATAGGCGCCCCAACATATGGTCCACTTTTGAAGCCATGTGTGTGGAGTATGCACAGTGAGCAGAGAAGATAGTGCAGGGCAGACCCCAAAGGAATGCTGATACTTAGGAAAGAAGAACCCACAAAGGAGATTAGAAGGAGCACCAGAGGAGAGGGAAAATCAGAAGACAAGAATAATATGGAAGAGGGGTGTTAGGAAGGACTTGAAATTTCACTGGTGACGAAGTGTTCAGGGTGAACTTGACCATGACCAAGTCTAGGGGGGCAAAGGGACTTGGTAAGTGGGAGGCAGAAAACATTTGCTCTGCTATCACCAACAAACATGTGAAAAGATCTTCAAACACAACTCATTAACAGAGGAAGCTGAAATAAAACTAAGGTTTTACAGTCAAGGATTTAAAAGATTGTCAAAACTTAATGTCAACAAGTACGTGAAGAATGAACACTATCAGTTGAGAGGTAAGGTGAGAACGAACTAGTGGTGGTTTGACAACATGTAAAGATTTATTTACGAGATTGTTCAAGATCTTCTGATCTAGTTGGAGAAATATGGCTGAAACTGAATTTGATGGTGGTGTTATGATAGAAACTCATCCTATAGGTAGGAGACTCCTGATATAATAGGTTTGTTTTCCTCAATTTATTTTTTATTATGGTAAAATATGTATAACATAAAATTTAGAGAGAGAATCTTAAGCAGGCTCTACGCTCAGCAAGGAGCTCCAAGGGTCACTCTGGGATCATGATCTGAGCTGAAATCAAACATCAGACACTCAACCAACTGAGCCACCCGGGTGCCCCTAGAACAGTGTGTTTTTAACATAATTTTTGTTAAATAATTTATTTTCTAATTCCTCTTTAGCTTTTATGTGAATTTATCTTATATAATAGTTTAACAAAGTAGCTAGATAGAAGTGATGAAGTGAGCAGTTTTTCTATGTATCGCAATAATTAGCGAGAAAATATCCAGATAAAAACTTGACCATATATAATAATGAAAAAAAATAGCCATTTCTAGCAATAATTCTAGTGAGGAATTGCTGAAGCTTATTTAAAATAAATTGGAAAGCTCTTTTTGAGAGATGAAATGGAAAATGTAAATAAATGGAGAGCTATATTACATTTCTGAGTGGGGAGGGGGTGTATTAGTCAGCGTAGGCTTCCGTAACAAAACACCACCGACTGGGTGGCTTAAACAACAGAAATTTATTTTCTTGAGGTTCTGAAGGCTGAAGACCAAGATACCAATAGGGTTGGTTTCTGGGGAAACTTCTCGCCTTGGCTTGTAGACAGCTACCTTCTAGCTGTCCCCTCACATGGACTTCCCTCTGTATGCTCCCAGAGAGAGATTTCTCCTGTCTTTTCTCTTCTTATACGACTCTGACAGCAGCCCTATAGGATTAGAGCCTCACTCTTAGGACTGCATTTAACCTTAATCACCTCCCTTAAGACCCTATGTCCAAATATACTCCCATTGGCAGTTAGGGTTTCAACATATGAATTTTTGAGGGGACACAATTCAGTCCAGGCAAAGGGAAAATGTGAAGATGCTGTCCAAATACAGAAATTTGCAATTAAAATACTAATAAGATTTTTGCGTGTTTGGCAGGGTCAGAGAACTTCAAAAAAATTACTCTTCCCTTCAACTGAAAGGCTAAGTACTTTACAATATAACAGGATATTCTGAATTAAAAAAAGAGGTAAGGATAGGGTGAGGTTGGAAAGATTATTCACACCACGTATTAAAAGGTATCATAAAGTTTCATGACTTAAAACTGTAGAGACAGTGGGGTGCCTGGGTGGCTCAGTTGGTTAAGGGTCTCACTATTGGTTTTGGCTCAGGTCATGACCTTATGGTTCGTGAATTCAAGCCCCACATCAGGCTCCATGCTGACAGTGCAGAGCCTGCTTGGGATTCTCTCTCTCCCTCTCTCTCTGCCCCTCCCCCACTCACTCTCTCTGTCTCTGTCTCAAAAATAAATAAATAAACTTAAAAAAAATTGTAGAGATGGGCTGAGGTTAGAATCTCAATAGAACAGAATAGCCATCTTAGAATATTCACTTTTAAATATAAATATTTATATATATTTATATATTATATATAATTCATATTAATTATATATAATTATGCTTCTAATATTTATAAGACAATAGAGTGTATAAAATATATATTACATATATTTAGAAATATATATATAAACATAAGCATTATACACATGAAATATGTATTCCACTGTTTATTATAAAATACATATGTAAATCTTCAGGAAAGAAGAATTTTACATTTCGAGTGTATGTGTGTCATAAATGATGCTAGAAACTGAAGAAAACTTCCTTACTTCACATTATAATCAAAAACAAATTCCAGATACATTACACTTAAATAATTCAAATCATGGAAAGATAAATTGCAAGTGAATCTCTATCAAACCTTCGACCATGCCAGTATTTTGTAAACTTAGAAGTAATGGAAGTAAAAGTATATGGAAGATACATTTTAGTAGATTAAAGTAAAAACTTCTGTATATTTAAAAAGGATATATAAAAAATAATAAATGTTGCCTTGTATGAAAGATGTCATGATGGCATATGAGGAAAAGTCTTGATTTGCAGTCAGGGCACTCCCTTCTCATGGGCTGGATGCTGTGTGATTACTTACTGTCTTTCTCTCTGAATTATGTAAAATACATGTGAATCCAAGGGTATGTGGTGTGCATGCATACATGTATAAAGGTGTCTGCGTGAGTACGTGTGTGTGAATAATTTGCTCTTTAAAAGTCTGATCACATATTATTTTCTCCTGCAAAACCGTTTTTTCTTTTTAAAGTAGGCTTCATGCCTAGCATGGAGCCCAACGTGGGGCTTGGGGCTTGAACTCATGACCCTGAGATCAAGACCTGGGCTGAGATCAAGAGTCAGATGCTTAACTGACTGAGCCACCCAGTCACTTCTGCCAAACTGTTTTGAGGACCACCATGTCTTACCCAGATTGCAGAGTGTCAGGCTAGGGAGATCAGGACCTCCAGGCGTGGGGGGGTGTGCGTGAGCCGAGTGCACAAAGACCAGGTCCGTTTTCTCCTATGACATCTGTTGTTGCTAGAATTCTTTTCCTTCTCATCTTCTCACTTCCACTGCCTCCACTAGCCCTTTGAAATTCGTCCGCTCCCTTCAGCTCTTTTCTTACCTTTTCTGCTGGAGTGGCTGTTCCTGGGCGATTCTGCTGGAGTGGCTGTTCCTGGGCGATGAGCTGATGCTCTCTCCTGGACCCAGGGGGAGGGACGACTCACGACTGTGGTCGTGCCATACTTTCTGCCCTTTTCTCCACAAATGGAGACAGGAAGGGAGTTTCACTAGTAAAAGTGAAAACCAGCTTGGCAGCAAGATTTATAGCAGTCTCCTAAGTAAAAGCTAAAGGGCTAATATCCTTCCTCTATAAACATTTGGGAAAACTCAGTGAAAAGAACACCAGACTTCGAAGGATGAACAAACAATAGACACGAACAGGCAGTGTACAAAAGAGAACAGGGATCCTCAGTAAGCATAAATTCAAGGAGTCTGGAGCCAGGGAGCATGGGTTAAAAATCTGCCTCCTTGTTACCTATGTATCTTTGGGCAAGTTATTCTTTCTGTATCTTAATTTCCTCAGCTATAAAATGGGGATGATGATAGTAATAAAAATAATAATAACAATATTTAATAATAGCACCTACCTCACATGATTGTTTTAAGTACCAAATGATTTTATAAGCGTAAAGCTCTTAGATTATCCCTGGCCTATAGACTATTTAAGTGATATAGACGATGAAGATTATTATTATCTCATTTGAAATGTAAAAAATGCTAATTAGAAAAACAATAGATGGCAATTTTCTGTTAAATTAGAAAACATGGAAATAATGAGAGGTGGTGAAATTGGCACTCTCACAGTGGATAGGATTTAAAACATTCACATATATATTAACATACATATTTATATATACATTAACATATATGAAACATAGTGAAATAGTACACAGCCATAAAAAAGATGAGACACTGCCATTTGTAATAACATGGATGGACCTAGAGGGTATTATGTTAAGTGAAATAAGCCACATTGAGAAAGACAAATACCATATGATTTCGCTCATGTACAGAATCTAAAACTCAAAATAATTGAATAAATGAACAACAAGCAGGTCAGACCTGTAAATACAGAGACCAATCTGATATCTGATGATTGCCAGAGAGAAGGGGGATAAAAGAGTGGCAAAAATCAGTGAAGGGCAGTTATGAATGAGTAAGCCACAGGAAGAAAAGCACCGCATAAGGAATAAAGTCAGTGACATTGTACTAGTGTCATATGGTGACAGATGGTAGCTACACTTGTGAGCACACAGCATAATGTACAGAGAAGTCGCATGCATCACTATGTTGTACACCTGAAATTAATGCAACATTGTGTGTTAACCATATGCCAATAAAACATTTTTAAATAAAAATAAATTTAAAAAGTTTTTATGCTTTGGGAGAGCAATTTGTTATTTAAAACACCTTTAATTAGAGATAACCTTTGATCCAGTAATGGTACTGCCAGGAATCCATTTCGAGGAATGATCCTAAAAATCACTTTATGTACCAAGACGTTCCTGGAACGTTATTTATCCCAGTATATAGTTGTGAATAAACCTTTAGAAATGGAAAAAAGGAAACCCTTATACACAGACTCAAAGCTATGATTTATTTGAGGGCATATCCTGTGTCAGACACTATGTTCAGCGCCTTTCATGCATTTTTTTCCACTTAATCCTCACAATAACTTCAAAAGGCAGTTGCTATTTTTATCCTGTTTTAGGAGTTTTGCTCAGCTAATAAACTGTTTATGAGAAACATGGAATAACATGAGAAATGCTCTTGGCAAATGCACTTATCTCTGCACTATTATTATAACCAAGCATATTAAAATCTCCCTGTGAATAAAAAAAATACTGAAAAGAAGTCCATCAAAGGTGAGCATTTGTTCTTATTTATTCAAATTTGCTTTTGTCAGTACACATGAATCTTTGCTTTTAAGTTTATTTTTCAGAGAGAGAGCACAAGCGGGGGAGGGGCAGAGAGACAGAGGGAGACAGAGGATCTGAAGCAGGCTCTGTGCTGACAGCAGTGAGCCCAATGCGGGGCTCGAACTCATGAACTGTGAGATCATGACCTGAGCCAAAGTCAGACACTCAAACGATTGAGCCACCCAGGCGTCCCAGTACATATGACTCTAAAGACAATAACCACCACTGCAATAAAACTAGCAAACATGATTTTTTTTCATTTTTTTCAAATAAAAAAAAATTTTAAGCTTATTTATTTTGAGAGAGAGCGAGCAAGCAAGCATAAATCAATCAGTGCCCTACAGTGACGTTAGCATGAGGAAAGGTCCAGGAAGGGGCAGAGAGAGAGAGAGAGGGAGAGAGAGAGAGAGAGAGAGAGAGAATCCCAAGTAGGCTCGACACTGTTAGCACAGAGTCCGACGTGGGGCTCAAACTCATGAACTGTGAGATCATGATCTGAGCCGAAACGAAGAGTCAGACGGTTAACAAACTGAGCCACCAAGGGGCCTGTCAAACATGATTTTAAAGAACAAAAACCTGGAAGAGAAAAATGTAAGGGAATGTCAGCCAGAAATCTAAAAGCAAGAAGTTAAGTTTCATTCTGCTGAAGCCCCAAATCCTGACAGTGGCCTCCCAGGTCTGCCATGATGGGCTTTGTCCCCTTCTCTCTGGTCTCATCCTATCCCCCATCCTCCCCTGGCTCTCCTCTTCTAAAAGACTCTCCTCTCTCAACACGCCAGGTGGTGTTACTCCACGGGGCTTTGGCTCAAGTGGTCCTTCCTCCTGGAACGCTCTTCTTGCAGATACCCCTAACCCTCTTCCAGACGACATTTCTCGGATGCCACATGTTCAGCGAGGGTCCCCTAGCTAAGACTGCATCCTACCTTTATCCTCTTATCCTATCTCTAGCCCCCTTAATCCTTCCCTTAATTTTCTCTTTCCAGAGTACCTGTCACCTTCCAACATACCAGAGATCGGGCTTGTTTCTTTTGTCTCGTGTTCATTATGTCTCACTCAACGAGAATATGAGCTTTCAAGGGCAGGAGATTTGAGTGATCTGCACTGCGCCTCAGGTACCCAGGACAACGTGTGGAACATAGGAAGATCTCCAAAAATGTTTGTCGAATGGTACTGGAGGAGAGAAAGGAAGAAGAGGGGGTAGGACGATTCCTCAGATGAGCTCTAGGCAGTGTGAGCAGTGGCTTCCTTCGAAAGTGATTAGAGTAGCTCTTATGCCATTTGACTTTACCAGTATTGCGATCCTGTGGGACCTGCCCCGCCAAGAATTGGGTAAAGGTTCTGCAGCTGTGATATTATATGGCTTGCTTCATTTGGGTTTCATTTTGCTTATAAATCAATCAGTGCCCTACAGTGACGTTAGCGTGAGGAAAGGTCCGGACTAGCCTACTTTGGAATGTAGTTTGTTCTAGCCTTTCCCCTCCTCACTGTAACTCTTTTTGATTTTTCTGGCTTTGTCAGAGCTCACTGCACATTATCTCTCTTTTTTCCCAACTATAGATGGCAGCACACGACTACCTACGATCAGATAGGCTGCGTTTGTAAGTCAGAGCTGTTGGTCAGGAGAGAGCAGCTAATGAGTAATCAGTCCAAGCTGAATGGCAAATTAATGTCTTCATTAAGTGAACTAACCGGCTTCCTTTATAAACAAGGTCAGAGTATTTATAAGCTGGTGCATTTCATAAAGCAAAATCCATCCATGCTAATGTAAGCTCGCTATGGAACCCATGATTTATCTGCAAGAAGCATATGCAGAATCTCACTTGGAAACCATCGTTTGTAGGGGCTGGTACCGTTCCGATGCAATCATTAATAAAAGTCACCTTTGCTACGTAGCCTCATTTTTCTCACACAAGGTAAATGAAAAAGTGATTGCTTTAAGCAGAAGCCACTCATACGAGATGATATTGGGTGGCCTGTTCCAAACTGAGTTCTTAGTAATAAAAATGAAGTGTGATCCTTATCAATCAAAGATGTCTACCACGTGGGTTAGATAAGAACTTACTTGACATTTAGGTATAAAGTTTGGTGTTTGTTGTAAGCATTTGACATGCTTAATTTTGTAATCATCATCAGAGAACTATGTGAAAAGTTCAGAAACTCTTGTCACAAAGTGAAAAGATGTCAGAGACCTGGGGAATTCCTGCTTCTGGATCCATGCTATATACAGAAATATAAAGCAAAATGTAGGTGTGAGTTGCCTGTGAAATTGCATTGTGCATTTTAAGTTTTCTAGAAACCACACTGAAAAAAAAGTAAAAAGAAAGAGGTAATGCAGTTAATTCTGCATTATATTTTATTTGACCCAAGACATCAATAAATACTTAGCAGGTAATCAATATAAAAATTATTGAGATATTGTATGTTCTTTCTTTCTACATGGAGTATTTGAAATCTGGTGTCTATATGATACCCACAGCTCATCTCAGTGCAGACTAGCCACATTTCAAGTACTCAATTTCCATGTGTGGCCCATGGTCACTGTCATGTCCAGCTCACTTCTGAAGACTTAAGTACATATTATGGTTTGAAATGTGTTTCTCCAAAATTTGTATGCTGAAGGCCCAATTTCTCACACCTCAGAATGTGACCTTATCTGGAGATAGGGTCTTTATCTTTAACAAAGTTTATTTATTTATTTTGAGAGAGAGAGCACACAAGAGTGAGAGGGGAAGGGGCAGAGAGAGAGAGAGAGGGAGAGAGAATCCCAAGCAGACTCCATGTTGTCAGCACAGAGCCTGACGTGAGGCTCAATCTCAGGGATGTTGAGATCATGACCTGAGCCAAAATCAAAGGGTCAGATGTTCAACCTACTGAGCCACCCAGGCGCCCCTGGAGATGGGGTCTTAACCAAGTTAAAATAGGTCATTGGAGGGGACTCTAATCTAATATGACTAATATCCTTGTCAAATGTGGAGATAGACATAGGGAGGACAGAGATAGGGGTGAGGTGTCCACAGGCCAAGGATTGCCTGAGACTGAGCAATCATCCAGAGGCTGGAGGAAAATCCCAGAGTAGATTCTCTCTCACAGCCCTCAGAAGGAACACACCCCACTGTCCCCTTGATTTTGTACGTCTAGCCTCCAGAATTGGGAAGCAATGAATTTTTGGGTTTTAAGCCACCCACTTTGTGGTACTTGGTTACGTCAGCCCAAGGAAACAAACCCAGTTCCTTTCCTTGCTGTCGTGACTTTATCCCATAACTCTGTAGCTTTCCTTTCTTGCCTTGAATCTTTTCTCCTCCTCATCCTGTATCTTCTTCTGTGCTGTCTCTCAGCAGATTTTCTGGGAGGCTTCCTCCATGGCTGACATGCCAGTGGGGCATTTCCATTGCAGAACCATGAGAAGGCTGACTCACTTCAGGCCCCTGATGGGGGTAGTACTGTCCACTATACTGTCCTCTGGAACTGCTGATGTGTGGGCAAGTGCTGGCTGACCAAGAAAGTGATTTGAAGCTGTAAATAACCACATAGCTGAGAATGGGTATTTTGTGTATCTTACTTGCACGTAGTAAGCACTCAAAGATGGGATTGTTACTGGACAGAACCTGTTATGACAGGTTCAGCAGCTTGAAAATCAACACTTGAGAGACAAGTGATGTGAAAAACAGCTTGCTTTCTTCAGGAAGCCAGCAACCTGGGAAGACGATGGACTAATATCTCAAAGACCATCTTCCCCATCCAGGCAAACTGGAGGGTTTTAGAGGGGAGGGGGGCTATGTGCAGCAGAGACAGGTGGCCAAAGCGGTTCTTCATGGGTCAGCATAAACTTGAACAGACTTGCTGTCATCTGCTGCAGCCGTTTTCAAATGTAGTCTGGCTGTTATCCGATGGGAGAGTTTGGTTCTTCAGCTGGTCAAGGGCAGTGGTCTGCAAATCTCACAGAAAGTAAGTTTGGATTGGCTACAGATGAAGGGACTTAAGTCAGCAGCAGAGAGTGTGCAGGCTTGAAGCAAGTTTACCCTTAAGGCTGGTTGGAGAGCTGTTATAGGATGAAGTGTTCCCCGGATTATTTTGGTTTCTTCTTCCTGTAATTATCTGTGGTTCCCACTTCATAGGAGGGAATGATGAAAGTGGATAAGGCCCTGACTTTTTTATTTTATTGTTTTTGCTTTTTTTTTTTTTTTTTTTTTTGCCATCTGGCAGTAGTGGGCTTCTCCTGTTGGTCAGCTAGCCAGTGTGTAAGGTTTGCATCTCCAGCCAGTGCAGAAGCCATCCCCAAAGCCGTGTGTTATGGGTGACTTGCATCCCACCCCCATATCTAGAAATGGAGCCCAATGTGTACACACACACACTCACACACACAAACACACACACACACACACACACACACACAGTTATTGGTTCTTTTTCTCTGGAGAACCCTAATAACCCTTTGTTCTTATTAACTCATGGCAAGGGAAAACTTTATACTTTATAGATGTCATAAATGCTTAAAAAGATGTAAGGCAAAGGAGAAGACCTCCAGGACTTAACCCAATTTCCTACTCAAATATCAAAAGTTGTATCAACATATGCCCATAGTTATAAACATGAAACATAATCCTTAAAGTCTTCAGCAGCAGAATCCTAAGGGGCCCCAAACTCCAGCCTTTGCCTTGCTCTGGCCCCATCCCAGCTGTTTCTACTAAGTACTAAATTATCTGCAGTCTGCTATCAATTCATCCTGGGTCCAAGCTAAGGCCACTGGGGCAGTCTATCAAAATAGAACTGTCCTTGGAAATAATGAAATTTAGTAATAGTTTCTGGCCGCTTCATAAATGAAAGCTATTGATCCTCAAAAGGCCTTTCTTAGCTTTGATCCTCAAAAGGCCTTTCTTAGGGAGGTCAGGCTGCAGATCTAGCTTCTTTCTACCCGACTCTCTTAGGTGCTTGGGTTTCAAATGCTACTGTGTCCTTTCCCTAGACAGGAGGTGACATCTCCTGCAAACTCCATTCCCATGGATCTTGCTCTCATTCTTCTTGCTTCGATTTTGGATGGATTCTTCTGGAAGCAGCCATTGATGTCCTAGGGTTCTCTGCTCTTACATTCTGCCTTGCTCACCAAAGATTACCCACTGGGGACCAGAATACGTGTGAAACTCTCGCCTCTCTGTACTTTTTCTGGCTGTGAGTTTTAATTCATGTTCTGAGCCCACTGTTTCTTTCTCCTCTGCTTCACTTTTCTAGCTAGCTTCTTTCTCCATCTTCTCCCATTAATTCAGTTCTTCCCAATGCTCTGCATTTGGCACCAAATAGGATTTTGTCCTAATCCCTTGCTGGGTGCTGATGCTGGCAGCCATATGGCAATAAGATGTTCAAAGCAGCCTTTTAAACCTGTGAATTGAGAAGCAATACTTTTTACTTCCCTGGGAATACAGTCCTTATTTTCTCAGTTGGGGTAAAATGATATCTTTTAAATTTCTCTTTTTTTTTCTTACATGGATTTTAAACAATGTTTATTAGCAAATACACTTCTTAGTATTCTTTAAAGAAATATTGCTGTTTCTCAGACTTTTGGTGAATATTACTTGTTTTTTCTTTTCCTTCTTTCTCTTTAGTTTCTGTTGATGATGGAAATTTAAATGACACACAGTTTTATTTACTGTATTAACTAAACTCGCTTTTTATGTTAGTTTAAAAAGATGGATGACTGGAGTATTTAAAATTTGACTGAATAGAAAGTTACCGGTTTTGTCTGACAAGCAGCACCAGTAACCCTGTTCTTAAGGTATCTGACTGCCTGGTGACAGATGTGGGTCTTTGAAACAAGCAGAGTTGGAGCATCCTTCTCCGGAACTTTTCAAACTAGAGCCAGGAGAGAGAAGACATCTGTATCAGTTAGCTATTGCTGCATAACAAAGAACCATAATAGGAAAGTGGACTAAAGCAGTGATTATTTAAAGCAGTGAGCTCATACACTTGCAGGTCTGCTGGGCAGGCTCTGTTGATCTCAGCTGGGCTTACTCACATGTCTTCAGGTTGGAAATGAGTTGACTGACTCAGGCTGTGGCAGCTGGGGTGTCTTTAGTCCACACTGCAGGTTTGCATGTCTGTTGCATATATCTCTTACCTTCCAGCAGAGACTAGCTGGGGAATGTTCCACAAGAGAGCAAGCAAAACCATGCAAAGTCTTGAAGACCAAGGCTTAGAAGTGGCACATTATCATCTCTGCCTATATGACATTGGCCAAAGCAAGTCCTATGGAGAAGCCCAAGTCCAGGGTGGAAATATACACCCCCCATCAAGAGACCACAGCTAGTGTGTGGATACATGGAGGGGTAAAGAATTAGAACCCATCCTCCAGTATACCACAGCTCCTTTCCTTTATGGGCATGGAGATATTGGGAATGAGCTCTGTGTGCAGACATCTGTCTACGGTAGGAGAAGACAAAGCCAAATTCTAGATGGAAGAAGATGGGGAGGGATGGTGGAGAGCTCTGATAATATTCTTGCTTTTAACAAGGTCTCTGGTGATGTCTGAGCTTTTTTTTTTATTATGATGTGGGCTACTCCATGGCTCTCCAGACTTCCCTTTCTTGCAGAATTTAGTGTAAACTTGTTTTCTGTGACTTGCAGACAAAGGGTTATGATCCTTATATATACTTTTCCTGTATCAGAGGAATTGTATATAAAAAAGAGCTTTCTTTATCCCAATGCAAAGTTTTAAGGTTTATTTTGGGGGATGATAAAATTCTTTTTCATGTTAGAAGTAAACATTAATATCTGTATTTTACAGGAGATTACTAGTTTATCAGATTAAACTGGACTACACAAGTTCCAAACTAAACTGTTACCTAATATTTTGGTAAAAGTTATTTATAATCACTGTCAATTAAAGAAATAGAAAAACAGTGCAGGTAACAATATTCATACTTCTAACTCAGGAAATTTTTCCCTAGAAACTTACCTCAATAAAATAATCTAACAGAAGTAAAGATCCAAAAAAAAAAAAGAAAGAAAAAAAGGAAATAAAGATCCATATGTATGTATGAAGCAGTTTATGAGAATTTCTTTTGTAATACTAAAAAAAGGAAACAAAATTAAGAAAATGCTTTAGTAAATTATGTCAGTTTATCAAAATGGAATGTTATAAACTCTTTACATTAATTAAGACAATTATATAAAATACTGAAATATATTTAAGATGTAAGTAAAAAAGCAGAATATAAAATAGTATTTACATGAATATTTAAACTATGTATATATGATTGCCCTGGAAGTACCCATGATATATAAACACACACCCACAACACACACAAGTTAGTTAACATTTAGTGTAATAATGATTTGAGGGATAGAATTTAATGATTCATTATTTACATATAAATGTAAATACTCATTCCAACAAGTGCCCTCCTTAGTGCCCCTTGCCTATTCAGCCCATCCCCTGACCCAACAACCTGCCAGAAACACTCAGTGTGTTCTCTGTATTTAAGAGTCTTTATGTTTTATCTCCCTCTCTGTTTTTATATTATTTTTGCTTCCCTTCCCTATGTTCATCTGTTTTGTATCTTAAATTCCACATATGAGTGAAACCATATATTTGTCTTTCTCTGACTGACTTATTTTGCTTAGCGTAATACTGTCTAGTTACAGCCACATTGTTGCAAATGGCAATATTTCGTTCTTTTAGACCACTGAGTAATAGTCCATTGTTTATATATATATGTACCACATCTTCTTTATCCGTTCATCAATTGGCAGACATTTGGGCTCTTCCTATACTTTGGCTATTGGCGATAGTACTGCTATAAACATTGGGGTGCATGTCCCCCTTCAGAACAGCACTCCTGTATTCTTTGGATAAATACCTAGTAGTGCAGTTGCTGGGTTGTAGGGTAGTTCTATCTGTAATTTTTTGAGGAAATTGCACACTGTTTTCCAGAGTGACAGCACCAGTTTGTACTCCTACCCCAGTGCAAAAGGGTTCCCCTTTCTCCGAATCCTTGCCAACATCTGTTATTGCCTTTGTTAATTTTAGCAATTCTGATAGGTGTAAGCGGTATCTCATTGTAGTTTTGATTTGCATTTCCCTGATAGTGAGTGATGTTAAACATGTTTTCATGTATTTGCTAGCCATCTGGGTGTCTACTCATGTCTTTTGCCCATTTCTTCACTGGATTATTTGTTTTTTGGGTGTTGAGTTTGATAAATTCTTTATAGATTTTGGATACCAACCCTTTATCTGATATGACATTTGCAAATATCTTCTGCCAGTTAGTTGGTTGCCTTTTAGTTTTGCTGATTGTTTCCTTCACTGTGCAGAGCCTTTTTATCCTGATGCGGTCCTAATAGTTCATTTTTGCTTTTATTTCCCTTGTCTCAGGAGACATATCTGGTAAGAAGTTGCTGCAGCTGAGGTCAAAGAAGTTGTCTGTTTTCTCCTCTAGGATTTTGATGGCTTCCTGTCTTACATTTAGGTCTTTCATCTATTTTGAGTTTATTTTCATGTATGGTGTAAGAAAGTGGTCCAGGTTCATTCTTCTGCATGTTGCTGTCCAGTTTTCCGAACACCATTTGCTAAAGAGGTTCTTTTTTTCATTGGATATTCTTTCCTGCTTTGTCAAAGATTAGTTGGCCACACATTTGTGGGTCCATTTCTGGGTTCTCTATTCGGTTCCATTTTTGTGCCAGTACCACACTGTCTTAATGATTAAAGCTTTGTAATACAGCTTAAAGTCTGGAATGGTGATGTCTCCAGCTCTAGTTTTCTTTTCAGGATTGCTTTGGTTATTTGGGGTCTTTTCTGGTTCCAAAAAAATTTTTGGATTGTTTTTTTTCTAGCTCTGTGAAGAATGCTGGTGTTATTTTGATAGGTATCGCACTGAATATGTAGATTGCTTTGGGTAGTATTGACATTTTAACAATATTTTTCTTCCAATCCAGGAGCATGGAATATTTTTCCATTTTTTTGTGTGTCTTCTTCAATTTCTTTCATAAGCTTTCTACAGTTTTCAGTATATAGATTTTCCCTTCTTTGGTTAGGTCTATTCTAGATATTTTATGGTTTTTGGTGAAATTGTAAATGGGATTGATTCCCTGATTTCTCTTTCTGCTGCTTCATTATTGGTGTATAGAAATGCAACTAATTTCTGTACATTGATTTTGTACCCTGTGACATTGCTGAATTAATGTATCAGTTCTAGCACTTTTTTGGTGGAGTCTTTTGGGCTTTCCACATAGAGTATCATGTCATCTGTGAAGAGTGAAAATTTGACTTCCTCCTAGCCAATTTGGATGCCTTTAATTTCTTTGTGTTGTCTGATTTCTGAGTCTAAGACTTCCAATACTATGTCCAATAACAGTGGTGAGAGTGGACATGCTTGTGTTCCTGACCTGAGGGGGAAAGCTCTCAAATTTTCCCCATCAAGGATGATATTAGCAGTAGGTTTTTTGTATATGGCCTTTATGATCTTGAGGTATGATCCTTCTATCCCTACTTGCTTGAGGGTTTTTTTCAAGAAAGGATGCTGTATTTTGTCAAATGCTTTTTTCTGCATGTATTGAGAGGATCATGTGGTTCTCTTTTCTCTTATTGTGGTGTATCACATTGATTCGCAGATATTAAACCAGACAAACCAGACCTACATCCCAGAAATAAATCCCACTTGATCGTGGTGAATAATTCTTTTAATGTGTTGTTGGGTCTAGTTTGCTAGTATCTTGAGAATTTTTGTATCCACTTTGATCAGGCAAATTGGTCTGTAGTTCCCCTTTTTAGTGGGATCTTTGTCTGATTTTGGAATGCTGGCCTTGTAGAATGAGTTTGGAAGTTTTCCTTCCACTTCTATTTTTTGGAACAGCTTCAAAAGAATAGGTGTTAGCTCTTCTTTAAATGTTTGGTAGAATTCCCCTGGGAAGGCATCTGGCCCTGGACTCTCATTTGTTGGAAGATATTTGATTACCGATTCAATTTCTTTATTGGTTATGGGTTTCAGTTTTGGTAGTTTATATGTTTCTAGAAATTTGTCCATTTCTTCCAGATTGCCCAATTTGTTGGCATATAATTGCTCATAATATTCTCTTATTATTGTTTGTATTTCTGTGGTGTTGGTTGTGATCTCTCCTCTTTCATGTGTGATTTTATTTATTTGGTTCCTTTCCTTTTTCTTTTTGATCAACCTGGCTAGTAGTTTATCAATTTTGTTACTTCTTTCAAAGAACCAGCTCTTGGTTTCATTGATCTGTTCCACTGTTTTTTTTTTTAATTTAGGTATCATTGATTTCTTCTCTAATCTTTATTATTTCCCTTCTTCTGCTGGGTTTAGGCTTTGTTTGCTGTTCTTTCTCCAGCTCTTTTAGTCATAAGGTTAGGTTGCGTATTTGAGGACTTTCTTCCTTCTTCAGGAAGGCCTGGATTGCTATACACTTCCCTCTTATGACTGCCTTTGCTGCATCTCAGAGGCTTCGGGCTGTCATGTTTTCATTTTCATTGGCTTTTACATACTTTTTAATTTCCTTTTTAATTTCTTGGCTTACCCATCCATTCTTTAGTAGGATGTTCTTTAATCCCAAGTACTCATGGTCTTTCCAAATTTTTTCTTGTGGTTGATTTCGAGTTTTACAGCATTGTGGCCTGAAAATATGCAAGGTATGATCTTGATCTTTTTGTACTTGTTGAGGGTTGATTTGTGACCCAGTGCAGTGATCTGTTTTGGAGAATGTTCCATGTGCACTCGAGAAGAATGTGTATTTTGCTGATTTAGGATGAAATGTTCTGAATATGTTTGTTAAGTCCATCTGGTCCCATGTGTCATTCAAAGCCATTGTTTCCTTGTTGATTTTCTGCTTACATGATCTGTCCATTGCTGTAAGTGGGGTGTTGAAGTCCCCTGCTATTATGGTATTATTGACAATGAGTTTCTTTATGCTTGTGTTTAATTGATTTATATTTTTGTGTGTGCCACGTTGGGGGCATAAATATTTACAATTGTTAGATCTTCTTGATGGATAGACCCCTTAATTGTGATATAAAGCTTTTCTCCACCTCTTGTTACAGTCTATTTTAAAACCTAGTTTGTCTTATATAAGTATGGCTACTCCAGCTTTTTTTTGACAACCATTAGCATGGTAGATCATTCTCAATCCCCTTACTTTCAATCTTCAGGTGTCTTTAGGTCTAATATGAGTCTCTCATAAGCAGCATATGCATGGGTCTTGTTTTCTTATCCATTCTGATACTCTGTGTCTTTTGATTAGAGTATTTAGTCCACTGACATTTAAAGTGAGTATTGAAACTTATTGCTATTGTGTTGTCTGTAGAGTTGGTGTTTCTGGTAATGTTCTCTAATCCTTTCTGGTCTTTGTTTCTTTTGGTCTTTTTTGTTTTGTTTCATCTTTTCTCCACTTAAAGAGTCCCCATTAAAATTTCTTGCAGGGCTGGTTTAGTGATCACTAAAACTGTTTGTTTGGGAAACTCTATCTCTTCTTCTATTTTGAACAAGAGCCTTACTAGATAAAGCATTCTTGGCTGCATATTTTTCCAATTCAGCACATTGAATGTATCCTGCCATTCCTTTCTGGTCTGCCAAGTTTCTGTGAAAAGGTCTGCTGTGAACTTGATCTGTTTTCTCTTATAAGTTAAGGACTTTTTTCCTTTGCTGCATTCATAATACTTTCCTTGTCTGTGTATTTTGTGAATTTGACTATGATATGCCTTGGTGATGGTAGGTTTTTGTTGAGTCTAATGGGAGTTCTCTGTGCTTCTTGGATTTTGATATCTGCTCCTTTCCCAGATTAAGAAAGTTTTCTGCTATAATTTGCCAACATAAACTTTCTGCCCCTTTTTCTTTCTCTTCATCTTCTGGGACTCCTATGATTTGGATGTTATTACTTTTTAATAAGTTACCAAATTCTCTAAGTCTTGTATCATGATCTTTTGCCTTTGTTTCCCTCTTTTTTTTCCTGTTTCATTATTCTCCATAATTTTATCTTCTGTATCACTGATTCACTGCTCTCCTTTGTTCATCCTTGCCATCGAAATCACATCTAGGTTATAGCATTTTTAATTTCATCCTGACTAGATTTTACTTTTTTTTTTATCTCCGCAGAAAGGGATTATGTGCTTTTTTCAACCCCAGCTAGTATTCTTATTATCATGTTTCTAAATTCTAGTTCAGACATCTTGCTTATATCTGTGTTGATTAAGCCCCTCACTGTCATTTCTCCCTGTTCTTTCTTTTGGGGTGAATTCATTTGTTTTGTCATTTTGGAAGAAGAAAAAAAATAAAATTAAAAGTTAAAATTAAAAAATTAAAAATAAAACAAAAAATCAAATAAAGGAAGCTAGATTCTACTTGTGTTTTGGTCTGCTTATTGAAAGAAGCTTGATAGAATAGAGAAAAAAGTGTGGAAAAGAGAAAAGGTAGGCAGAAATTTAAAATTAAAAAAATTATATAATAAAATAGAATAAAATAAAATAAAATAAAATAGAATAAAAATTTAAAAAGTAAAAATAAAGTGAAAAAAAAAGGAAAATAAAAATAAAAATTTCTCTTTTGGGATCCAAGAAAGAAGAAGTAAAGAAAGAAAAAAGAAAACAATTTAAGCAAAAACAGAAGCAAAGAAAATGAACAAATAAATGAACCAGCAAACAGAATGAAACTCGAAAAAAGTTACCTCTAGTATTCCCTAGAACTGAAACTATGAAGTCTCTATAGTCTGTACACTAAGCAGATGGAGTGACTTCTGCTGGTCTTCTAGGAGACATGCTTGGAGGGCTCAGTTGTGGGGGGCGGGCTTCGTTTAATGGCTCCATTCTCCACTAGGTGGTCCTGGTTAGCTTTCTGGGGTGGATCAGTGTGGTCCAAGTTTGCGTGCATGGGAGAGGTGAAAATGGCTTCACCCAGCTCTCTAGTCTCTGGCACAAGAACTTTGCACTCTCATTAGCTGCAACTAAGCACCCCTCCTTTGTCTCAGGCCTCCGTCTACTCCCTTCCTCTACCCTGTCTGTGTCCAAGCTGTCCCCCTTCCAGGTAGCACCTCCCTCCAGTGTTTTATCTCAGATGGGATTGTGTTTCAAACCGCACACTTCAGAGACCCTTGCAGCTTGGAGCCCCACTGACTCTCTGGGGGAGAGTCTCGCTGAGCAATGGCCAGGTGCTGGCTTGCCCCAGAAAATGTTAGTGTGATTGTGCAATGGCAGAGGTTCAGAGATTATGGCAAATCACAACACACAGCCAATGCCAGGTTTTGCCTCACTCTGGTGTCTTTGTCCCTATACCAGCAAATGTGACTGTTCTCTGGGATTCACTGGGACCTCTGGCCTCTACCAAAAGCACTCCAAGCAGGAGAACCCCTTCTCCACGTGTGGTCCATGGTTTTGGGGAACATATTTCTTGTTCAGTTTCCTGCGAATGTTTTCACTATTTCTCTCTCTTTCCAGCTACTTTCGAGGGAGTGCTTTTCTTGCACAATTCTGATGCATTGCACTCTCCCCCTTTCTCTGTTCTCTCTCTGCAAAAACAGCTCCCTACTCTCCATGGCTTTTTTTCCCCCCAGTTCACCTCTCTGCACCATGTACCTGCCAAGTTTGTGGCTCAAGTTATGCAGATTGTTGTGTTAATCCTCAGATCAATTTCCGACATGTTCAAAATGGTTTGGTACTGATCTAGCTGTGTTTCAGGGATGAGACAATCTCAGGGTCTCCATGCTGCTCTGTCATCTTTAATTGGATTTTTTGCAAATTGTATTTTGAATCTACCTGTAATTTTTTCTTGCTCAGATAGTGATACTCACCATATTCAAGTAAAATTATTCTTCAATGGGCCCTTGTTTGTTTATGCAGAATCAAAATCCTATCCTAGAATCAAAAAGCTTAAACCACACAAACTAAACATCTCTGAAAAAATTATCAGGGGCTGAATTCATTGTGAGCAGAACTGAATCTCTGTGGGATTATGATGGTACTGCCTGTGGGAGAGGATGTGGTGGATTATGTCCTTCTTTCAGTGAGGAAAAGGAGGGTTGGGGAATATACTCTGGGGACTGAGGGCTCCTGGTGATAGGTGGGCTGGAAGAGGCCAAGAAAAAAGAAAACTAGTGGATTGATATGGCTAATGGACTCAACCAAAGAAGCAGTGATATTTCTATCCAGTTCTATTGTTTTCTTTTTCTCCATTATAATTATCTTGTTATTCTCAAGACTTCAGTAAATTGTCTTAAATTCTCATCCAGGTATTTGCCATACTTTTAGGAATTAGGGGAGGGGCTTGTAACTCTCTTTGGATATAGGAGGAGCCTGGCTTACATGGAAATGCAGTGCTGATCTGAGAAAACGTCTCTGAAGCATGGTCTAGAATGAGAGTTGATTTGTGGGCCACATAAATATTTCATTGGTATGGTAGATCGTGTTTCTCTTTGCCAAATATTTATTTTTCCTCCATCTTTGTGGTGGAAGGATTTTAATTTTCTACTCTGCTCAATTTAGGAAAGACCATTTCAGGACAGAAGCATCAAGATGTCTCCCTTCCCTCAGCCCTGGGCTTGACAGCATTCCAGCTGGTGCTGCTCCTTCACCTGGGTTCTAGAATGAAAGTGAGGTGAATAAAGCCACAGCCAACTTTCATTTGACATGTGTGAGTGTGGTGGTTAACTGTATGTCAACTTGAGTGGATCACAAGGTGCGCAGATATTTGACTAACCATTATTTCTGGGTGTGTCTCCTGATTGCCACATGAGATTACCATTTGAATTGGTGGATTCCATAAAATAAATATCCCTCCTCACTCTGAGTGGGTATCATCCAACCTGTTGAGGGCCTGGATGGAACACAAGGAAGAGGAATGAAGATTTCCTCTTTTTTGTGTCAGTACTTGAGTTGTGACATCTCATCTCATCTTATCCTCTCCTTGGGAATCAGCTGTCCTGGTTCTTAGGTCTTCAGACTCAGACTGTACTGCACCATCAGTTTTCTGGGGTCTCTAGTTCATAGATCATAAAACTTCTCAGACTCCATATACAATCACATGATCACATGAGCCAATTTATCATTATCTATCTATCTATCTACCTATCTATCTATCTCTCTATATATTTACAAGTTATTTTGTTTCCCTGGAGAACTCTGACTAATACAGTTGGCAAAAAAAGTAAACATTTGTAACTATAAACCAGTGAGACTTCGGAATTATTTGTTACTTCAGCAAAACCTGCCCTGTCCTGACTCTTATCATGGGATTTTTCATGAACACAAAGGAAGTAGAATATGGAAGACTGCACCTCTTGTTGCCACCCAGTAGGGAGTGTTGATCTGTATTATTTGGTATCTGCACACTGATGATTTATGAGCGTTTTGGTTTACTCTTTGATTTATACTTGGACTTTCATGTTCAGGCCAAGGAGTATAGTTTTACTCCTTCAAAATGTATCTTCTCCTACCTAAAAGGAGTGTTGGTTAACTTTCTCACCAGTCACAATTTCAACTTTTGCCCCTATTTTTTCCCCATTATATAATGTCCAGGGACTTTAGTGATAGCTATTTAGTGAGCACTGTACTCAAACTAATTCAGAGAGTGTTTAATGAATTTTGGCTTGATTTGTACAGAATTGTCAAAAACTATATTTGAGAAAGCAATTGTACCCTTGACATAACCTGAGAGTTTCTGTCTTAACTATTCTCCGAATTTGTATATTAGCAAGTCAGTCTGAGCATTATGTTTTTAAACAAAATGATTTGATTTTAAGCTGATAGTTTCAAATACATTAAAAGCAATCCATGCAATTCCAGAAAAGCAGGCACTTAGATTAATAAGAAAGGCCTCATTAGTTCCAGTGCAGGGAAAGTTGATAGGAGCACCCCATTGACAGCCAAGGAGCTCCTGCACCAGGAATGAGCAGCCTGAAGTCTACTCAACAGGCGACTCCCATAAACACTCACTCTTCTGCCCAGGTATCTCCTGGTGAGGGCAAATAGCGGGACTAAAAGCAATTATGCAGATAAGTAAGGAAAAACAAACCTGTGTGGCAGGTAACTTGGGGGAACTTCCACTAAATTTTCTAGGCAACCATTTTAATTCTTTGCCTCTCTGTTGTCAGCAGGAATGCGATCTGGCTCACAAGAGCTACTTTGACAATTATAATGCTCTCAGTTGGTAAATATTGCTTCCCAGGATCTCCACTACTCATCAATCTAGGGTTTGAAATAGCTCTGTGAGATCTCAGGGCTGTGTTGTTCCCACTGATTCATGGCAAAATCCCAATAACTGCTGTGAAAATGTTAGGCTACTTGTGAAACTTTGGAAAGCAGCCTCTAGCAACTCTTGCTTGTTTTGTGATTCTGGAGTAAGATGAGAAATGCACTCTCCCAGGGGGGCAAATCCCATTTGGATTCCAATTGTATGGCCAAGGAAGATGGTTAGGGTCGATCTATATACTGAGGCATTTGCTGCATCTCATTCCCAACACCTTCCTTAGGGAGGTCCTAATACCCTCATGTTAAAGATGAGAAAGTGGAGTTACAACCAGGTACACAACTGGTGAGTGAAAAAACTAAAATTGAACCCAGAGCCTTTTGATACCAAAGTTCTTTCCATTTTTCCAGTGACTCTGGGAGAATCCAGGGCACCTATATTTTTTAAAAGCTCTATGGTTGTTTCTAGTGTCAGTGGGGTTGGAAACTGAACAATAAGTTCTGGGTTTCAAAGTTTTGCATGCGTTAGAATCTCCTATTAGTCTTGTAAACACATAAATATCTGGCAGCACACCTAGAGGGTCTGATTTGGGTCTGGGTTGGGGCCCAAGAATTTGCACTTCTAATAAGTTCCTGGGTGATGCTGATGCTGGGACCTGGGAACCACACTGGAGAAACTCCCCTGCTTTCAGGTGAACTCAGAGAGCTGAGTTTTACATGACAATCAACATTAAAGGGAATAAAATCAGAGATCTGCAGAGTCACCATAGAGAGAAGGTTGAGAATAAGTCCAGACTAATGATAAATGATAAATTATTTCTAAAAAGAATACGTCTATCACAGGTGGATGGTCAGAGTAACAGCATTAAATAATGGGGTAGAAAATGTATCTGACAGTTTCCATCTGGAAGGAAGAAGCAACGGAAGAGTCAGTTTTTACCTTTCCTTCTGATTCCCTGGACACCAAACAAACTTATGAACATTACTTTGATTAACTTAATTTAGTTGATTAATTTGTTTTGTTTTCCCAGGTATCTGCTATCTGAAGGATGGTTTGCCAGTATGACTATTTTTCAGGACTACCACTTTGCATGGTCTCTGTGAGTGCCATTCACATTGAATTCTATGTAAATGGTGCCCCCTGGAGGAGTGGAAAAGAATATCATCCATCCTGAATGAATGATCTGACATTATTATCTACACACGATTTGAGTGCCCTTAGAGACTACTCCTCTTATAATAAACAAGCAATCTTGAGGAGCAGTCTGAGACATATGAGAATACTATCTCTGAGAGATCCTGCCCTTGAGAGAGGTTTTTCTTAGGTAGTACTCCAAGTGACCCCAGACCTAAAATTCTTGAAACAAGTGAAAACGGTAGGAGAACATGATTAACAAATCCAAATGCTAACATGATGTGTGTCTTCCTCCTCTGTTTTGTGGTAATAAAATTATTTTAAAATTTCCCGTACAAAGTAGGGATCATGACTGAAACCTTCAGACAGGTATTTAGGCACTTATTAAGTGATCCTTTTTGTCTAGAGGATGAGGCAGCCAGGATTGCCAGTTATTTTCCCAGTCTGTCCTCTGCTTCTATATCTAGAAACAAAAGGCCCTCAAAAGTCTCTCATCCCTCAGGGCCTACAGGAAGCCCATTCACTCAATGGGAAAATTCAATGAATAAATTGTGTCTGGGGGCACCTGGGTGGCTCAGTCAGTTAAGTGTCTGACTCTGGCTCAGGTCATGATCTCATGGCTCGTGAGTTCGAGCCCCACATCAGGCTCTGTGCTGACAGCTCAGAGCCTGGAGCTGCTTCGGATTCTGTGTCTTCCTCTCTCTCTGCCCCTCTCCCACGCATGCTCTTTCTCTCAAAAATAAATAAACATTAAAAGAAATTTTAAAAAATAAATGTGTATTTGTGAGAAAGCAAGCAGTCTCTTGATTTGAACCCTCTGGTCCAGCAGAGAACCCTGAGGAGGCTCTAAGGAGGCCTAAGACCTATGAGTACTCCATATGACCTTCTTCCCTCCATTGGAAGGTCATACTTCCAATGACCTTCTTCCCTCCATTGGAAGGTCATACTTAGTCTTGATGTCTATGCTTCTCTGTGACCTGCAAGTTTTCCAAGAACACCTGTATTCAAAGAATAGGTCTACCACCTAACAGTTTTGTGACCTTACTTAGCCTTTCTGGGCCTTTGTTTCCTTATTTATGGGTTGGTTACAAGGATTACAGATAGAGAGATATAGGTAGATAAAGCTGAGAGCAGTGGTGGAAACATCCCTCCATTATACAAATGTGGCTTGTTACTATTATTGCTTAGACATGCTTGTCAAGAGGGCCCTGGGGATTCAGTATGTAATGGGTAGTGAAGGGCTTGGAAAGTATTTAATTAGTGGAGATAATATTGAGAAGTCCAATCCATGTGCAATGGGTAGAGCTAGAAAGTCATCAAAGGTAGGGAGATAAGAGAAGCAGTAGAGAGGTATGAACTCCAGAGGAAAGGATTCTTCTGGTTGGGTTATCAGGAATACATGAGTCCAGTCTACTGGTTAAAAAGGGGGGTTGGAAATGGGACGTGTATTTCAGAGAGAAGAAATAATATTGCCCATACTTGTTGGCCCTTAATTCCCTCCCCATCCCCACTTAAGGGTCTTCTCCCTCTGCTGAGAGTTGTTTATGGTCCTGGTTATAGACTACTTGGGTCCAGAAATCAAGTTACATGGGCTGTGACCAGCATTAAAACAACAAAACAGCACAGAACATAAAATATCAGTATCCACTGTGCATGGAGAGTGAATATTGTTTCATACAACTTTAATCAGTAATGCATGTACAGTTGTACAGGGTCATGATGTAAAATATTTTTTTCTGTGGGTCTTGGTACAAGGGGTTTGGAAGTCACTGCTCTGCTGTGTTCACTGAGGTGGGGAGTTTTCTCAGTCTGCTCTGGCAGGATCCTCTTGACTACTTACTCTTCAGGCTGTCTTTTGTTGCCCAGCCTTTTCTGAGCCAAAGCAGGTAGATCTGCCTTCTAGTGGGGGCAGGGCTCAGGCCCCCCCTCTGATACAGTGTTGCCACTTGCAGGTGATGATGGAGCATGGAGGCAATCTCTTGGCTCTTCTTCCAATTTTAAATCCGCAAATATTTATTCATTTTCTGGGGAAAATTCTATCTGGTACTCACAGAGTTCTAGAAATTCTTATTTACTTCTGACTATTTAAAGAAGGCCAGTCAAGTTTAAAATACCCATTGCAGGGGCACCTGAGTGGCTCAGTCAGTTAAGCGTCCGACTTTGGCTCAGGTCATGATCTCACGGCTTGCGGGTTTGAGCCCCACATCGGGCTCTGTGCTGACAGCTCAGAGCCTGGATCCTGCTTCTGATTCTGTGTCTCCCTCTCTCTCTGCCCCTCCCCTGCTCACACTCTGGCTCTCTCTCAGAAATAAAGATGAAAAAAAATTTTTTTTAAATGCCCATTGCAGATCCAGTCTAATGCCATCCATCTCCTCCCCTCCTTCCAGCACTGGCCATGCTTCCCCACTGGTGACTCAGAGTAAGGAAAAGGTATGCCTTTTCAGTCCTTATCTCCTCCCTCTGTTGGAACCTTTCTCCTTACCTGGGGAGCGGAGATGGAAAGGGATGCTTCTGTCATTTGGGGATGCACTGGCCATCTCTTGGCTGTTGCTTCTCAGGCTGAGCTGGACCAAGCACAGATGCCCTGAGTGTGGGCATCCCAGCCTGCTTTTTTTCCCTGAGGTACGTGTGTAAGTTCTTCACAGGCCGTTCAGGTTCAGGCCGGGCTGCCCTGCAAGCTTCTGTCCACTCCCTTAACATGAGAGATTGGCTCTAACCCAACCTCCTGGAAACCCCAGCTTTTGCTACTAGTGATACATCCTGCTGTTTCCCATTCCTGGGTCCCCCATCCTGCCAGTGACCCTCTTATTTGGGGACCACACGATGGCTCAAGTCTACCTGCCTTGTGCAGTGTCCACATGAGCCATGGGAGACATAATTTTCCTGGAACATTAAATGGCAGGAGGGCTAGCATCCCACTGCTGACCTCTCTCTCTCTGTCATCTAAGGTCTGCTCTCTCTGGCTCAGAGAGCTTCAGAGAGTGAGCAGATCAGCAATGTCTGTTCCGTAAGTTGATGTACCCCTGTGGATGGTGCCCATCTCTGCTATTTCTGATATCCCCAATGTCTGTGAACACTCCCCTGTCTTTTTGCCTCTATGGAACACACCAGAACTTTCTACTCTCCACTGATGACTCACAACTAGCAATTCTTCCTTCCTCTCTTCTTGGTAACCTTCTGCTTGATTGGGGTGGAGGGAGGACAGGGGCCTTGGGATGATTGGGAGCAGCAAAGTTGGTTAGGTCCAGTCTATTAAAACATTTTGGAGGGGTTCACAGCCTCCAGCTATGTGTCGCTGTCTTTAGAATGTGAGTTCTTAATGTGTCTTTGCCTTCTGCCCGTGGTCTTGGTCACCAGTTTTGAGACAGCAGAAATAATACCATCAACACCCCACTGCACGTGGCACAAGAAATCTGTATCATCTCCCCTGTCCATGCTTTGAAGAGTTAGGCTGGAAGGTTCTGAGACTAAAGTTTTGAAATGTCTGTGAAGATGCCTAAACTTACTGCCAAGAGATGGTATCTCAAGAAAAGCCAGTTCAACTGGACAAATGCTTGTAGACTGAAGGGTAGACCTGGTCCATATTATAGCTGCAACACTGTCCCCCAGTAGATATTTTTCATAATTAAAATGGAAAATTAAAAATGCACAAAAAGAGAGGAGGAATCCCCTTTTCCGGAATGAGCAAAGATATCTTGGTTTATAATGCATTTCCATTAAAGAGAAGTAACTAACTCGCAGTGAAATTTTCTTTTCAGAAACTACAGAATGTATGGGATTTCTAAACTCGACCGGAATAAAAGACATTTTAAAACTGCTTTTATAATATTTGGTCATTTTACTAAATAGTTCATCATTTTTGTGGAGTGGCAAATGTGATTTTTTTTGGGTACTTTTTCCCCTCCTAATAGGATCTTACCTTACCATCACAGAAGTAGGCTTAGCTATTGTGAAAAATTCAAGTGGTAAAAAACAGTACATTAGATGCCACACCCAACCCCTTCTTTTAGCTTGCAGTAGATGTCCCCTTGGAGGGGAACAGAGGCAAATTAACATATGAAGAGGTAAGGACAGTCTCTGCTCAGAGCAACCCCCAGAAATTCCCCTGGAACCCCACTCACTATGACCTCTTGGCTGAATCATGGGGTCAACTGTCACATTGACAGTTCTCTTGCTGAAGCCACCGGAATTAATGTTCTTTTTTATCCTGTCCATCATCTGCCCTGTCCTGGCCTTTCATTCCTGAAGCTCTTGGAGTGGCTTCAACAGCCATATTGACATAATTCCTGCCATGGCCACAGGACCCAGCAATTTGCCCTCCAGTCCACCCAGGTGACATAAATGTGTGATTGAAGAATTCACAGTGTCCTTGTGGCTCTCACTAATCAAGGGAAGAGTACCCTCTTCTCACATGGTTATTTTTCTTTGATTTCTTCTTTCAGATTCTCATGCCTTCCCAACTCAGATAAAGCTTGATACAAGTTACCTAGCACATAGACTTGAAGAAAACAGCATACCTGCAGAACTACATCCTGAACTGTTTGTTCCTGGCGACTACCAGTGGAGGGCAGACCCTAACTTTCTCACTTCGGAGTGAGATCATATTCAAAGTGCATATTTAATGACGAGTTGGTTTGGGCACCATGATGGAATTGCTGATCAGTTAATATGGCCAACCCAGTACATACTGGTTGAATATCAGATTGGGCAGGGGTCCCAGACAGACAGGCACCTGGGCCACGTTGCCAGTACATTAGCTTTATTCAATATGCAGAGTGATTTTGAAATCTGTTTCTGACCCTTTAGGCTAGGCACATACTCTCCTATTCCCAGTTTCCCTTCTTGTCTCATGTCTTGGAGCTTGCTGGTTTTATTAAGTTAGGTTACCCTGCCTCCCTGTAAATATCTGCTTATTCCAGACTCTTCCTGGGCCTTTCTTTGGGGTCAAATATCTGTCCAGGGGCTATTAGCTCCAATTTGTCTTTTAATGTGTCCTCTCAGGTTGTCTCCACTTAGATGGGCCCTCATACAAGTGTAATTATACAAAGCTTCCTCTACTTGCTCAGCCTCAATTTCCACAGGGGCAGGCATGCCAACTCTGGATCTGAATCACACTGATATGTCAGCTGCACATTAAATTATAATTAACTTGGAATTGAGAGACTAAATATACAAAAAGACAATGGCCAAACCATATGTAAATATGGAACTCTGACCCACAGTCTATAGCAACCTTCTCCTCAGGATATCAACTCCGTTATCTACAATAAATAAATAGACAAGGAAGCCAACCTGCTATAAGTCAGACTATTATCTCTAATAACAATCCTGGGAAGCTGAACAATAATTTCTGTAACAATTGGCCCCAAATGGCCAGGACTGGATTAATAACTGACAGTTCCTTGAATTTTTGCTCCTGCTTCCAACTGAGGACTAAACAGAGAAAGCCAAATATGCATCCTTCATTAATCACATAGATACATTGCTACTAATTAACCTTCCTCCAGCTTCTGCATGCCCACAGCCTCCAGTCAGGGCACACCTGAGGCCTTCTTTTTAGAGGTACTCTAAATAATTCTCACTCTCTTGCATGCTTGTGAGTCTTTACCAAAATGCAAGTGACCATAGCTGACTCACTTCTTATTCTGGCTCTGAATATATAGCCCTTGCTTGCTCTCATTTGGTTAGTTTTCACTTATATCCACAGAAGTCAATTCAATTCTAACTAGTTAGATAATCAAAATATTAATAAGGCCTTCATTAAATGACAAAATAGAGCAGAGAGAAAAAAAGGGAATATTTTTGTATTCTGCAAAAATTTAAGGGGGTGGTGGTGGGGAATTTTCCCTTTAGAACATTTTGAATCCCCTCCTGATTCAATTTTCTGATTTTTCCTGCGACCACAGAAATTTATAATAAAACTGCCCATTTTAAAAATGTTGAACTTCGCCACTTTTAAGCTGAAAACTTTTTTGAAGCTTAAGGCAGTTATTTCTGCAAAAAGATGGCTTCTGGGTTTATTAATTAAAAAGAATGCAGGGAGTATTTGAAATATTATCATCTGGGTGACTTTATTCTACATTGATAAATACAGTCTCACCATAATTAAGATAAAATGAAAAGAGTTTGAAATATGGTGATAGCTTAAAACGTGCAAATAATTCTTTTTAACATGAATAATTATCCCACCAGTTTTATAACCTAATAAAAATCAAAGTAAAAGAAAATCCCTGGGTGTTTTAATTATGAGAAATCATATGCATTCTGGGAAATTAGACACATTACTAACATATTCGCACTTCAGAATTCTTGTTGTAGAAATTCTTTCCCTGGAGACTTTCCAAAGAACTGGAGCCCATGGGTCTTATTCTCTATAGGGTCTAGCAAACATAAAGCTCAATATGATGCATACCTTGTTTTGAGTCCAAATTTAGCAGCAATTTTATTTCACATTTGAACTGAGACACAGTGTAGACATTCATAGTGTTTGGATTTTGCTTCCCTTATATTTGTTCCTCTAAAAATGTAGATTTTTCTTCTATATTCTAGACAGAGAGAGACAGAGGAGTGTCTACTCTAAAAGCTCTGTTGTGTTTTCTAGCTTTCTAGGAATCACTGTAGAGTTTACTGAAGTATGATGTGCACACATTGTTCATAATAAGGTTTTAAAACTGTAAATCCTTCAGAGAATTCCCCAGCTACTCTCTGGGTATCCAGATTGGTTGGTTGGTGTATTTTGAAGAAATGGACATCAGAGGTGTTCAATTAACACTTGTTGGGTAATTGATTCAATGCAAACCAATTTTAAATTAACCTCAATTTGGAAGATGTGCCGAAGCACTTATTTTGTGAACACTTGATTTGTATTATCTGGCCTACTTCGCCCCTCCCATATTTTCTGTAATTAATTCACATTGGCTATGTATCTTTTCATTTCTTAATTTTACTCTTTTCCTCCTGTGTAAAATGAGAATGCCTCGTACTCCTCCCAGCTCTAGGTTTTTCAGATGTGGAATAGGAGCTGCAGTGTTTCCCCAATCTACCCTGACTCTCCTCTACTTTTCCCATACTTTAGGCGCACAGGAATCCCCTGAAGAACATATTAAAAACTTGGGGTGCTGGGCCCACTCCAGAGTTTCTGATTCAATAGGCCTGGAGTAGGGCCCAAGAATTTACATATCTAATAAGTTCACAGGTAAGGCTGGTGCTACAGGTCTCAGGACCACGCCCTGCCATCTACAGCTATGGTGCCAGTGCGTTAAATAGGAATACCTGTGTGTGTGTGCGTGCCCATTGGCAGTGGTGGCAACAGTGGTGGCGGTGGTAGCCGTGGTAGGTGTGACCAGGCTGGCACCTGGACACAGAAAAGCTTGCGGTAGAGTTCATGGTGAGATAGCTCATGGTGGAATAAGCCCAGGTCCCAAAATTGTCAGTGACAGGGGAAGGGGGAAAAAAAAAAAAAAGAAAACCTGATGTTGTCCTGATAGCTGGACGCTTCTCCCATTTGGATTTCACTGAAATGAAACTCCTAGATGGTTTCAGCACCCCAGAGGGGCTGCAAATTGTCATGTCTCAGACTCACATACAGTATCGGTATCTGCATTTTATGCTCTCAGACTACATATTAAAACTCTGTGCAGTGGCAGAGTAAGCTAGATAAATATTTGTACATTTGACTGCACGCAGTTACCACTTCTGTTTCCTTGTTCTGTTCTGTCTCAAGAAATCTGTGAGTCAGTTAAATTGCTGGCTATAAGGTAATTGGCTGTGAATTTTAATCCCATCTTCATGGTCATTCACCTGCTTCAAGATTGAGGTTGGGTGGGTGCTTTAGTGAGTCTGTAGCCTGTTTCTTTCTCTGCTAAATGATAAGACAAGAAGCTCTTCACAGGTTGTTGGATGGCACTAGTTATGATACATTCTTCTAAAGACACTGCAAACAGGCAAATGTCAGTTCAGCAGAATAACAATACTCATTGATATTTGGATCATTCTTGCGTAATATGAAATTGCAGGTGATTTCAGTCTCTCAAAGGGCTTTATAAGGCTCAGGTCTCAACACTGTCTTAGATTTTAATGGCACATTGTCTTTTCCATTTCAACTTTGTTTTAAATATTTTATTATGAAATTTCAAACACACCCAGAATCAGAGAGTAGTACAGTGAACATTGACAGTACTATCATCCAGCCCCCATAATTATCAATATTTTGCCAATCATTTTTAATTGGTCTGCCCTCCTGGGCCACATTAATTTTATTTGTAAATACAATATTAATTTCCAACAGTTAACGGTCTTAAAACAACATAACCATAAAGTATTATCACACCTAATGAAATTATTATTTGAAATATTATCCCAGGCCATGTTCAAATTTCTTCGATTGTCTCAAACATTTTTTAAAAATATTAAACAACATTTTTAATGTTTATATCTGAGAGAGAGAGAGAGAGAGAGAGAGATAGCGTGACAGAGTGCAAGTGGCAGAGGGGCAGAGAGAGGGGGAGACACAAATCAGAAGCAGGCTCCAGGCTTTGAGCTGTCAGCACAAACTCCTGAACCGGAGATCACCACCTGAGCCCAGGTCGGACGCCTAACCGACTGAACCACTCAGGCTCAGAAAAATATTTTTAATGTTTACTTATTTATTTTGAGAGAGAGTGAGAGCATGAGCAGGGGAGGGGCAGAGAGAGAGTGGGAAAGAGAAAGCCCCTAGCAGGAGGCTCTGTGCTGCCAGTGTGGAGCCCAATGGGGGATTTGATCTCACGAACATCAAGATCATGACATGAGCTAAAATCAAGAATCAGATGCTTAACCGAATGAGCCACCAGGCACCCCTCAAAAATTTTTTAGTAGCCCTATTTGCTCAATCAGGACCCACCACAAGGTCCTTTATAGAATTTGATTGATATATCTCTTGTGTATCATATATCTCTTGTGAAACTGTTTAACAGTTTCCCCTCCCTTTTTTCCCCCCAGCCATTTATTTGTTGAAGAGATGAGTCATTTTTCCTGTTGAATTTCCTGCATCGGGGCCTAGATTGGTTGATCTTTGTGGTATTGTTTAGCTTGTTTCTATAGGCCCCATATTTCTTAACTGGTAGCAAAGTCTAAAAACATGATTAAATTTATGTTTAATTATTTTTTTGAGGGGGAGCAAGAACATGTCATAAGCAATGTTGGGCACTTGCCATTGCACCACGTCAGGAGGAATGTAATGGCTATTTGTCCCGCTTTTGGTAATGGTAAGATCAATCAATGAATAACAGGTGTTGTCAACCTTTTACTCAAATGGTCTTAGCAACTGATATTAGTGCGTAAGTTCATTATTTCACTGGGGGTTGGGAAATGACACTTTTCTAAGTCAGTCGTTCTTTCTGAATTAGTTTGGCTTCTATTTGGTTAAAGTGAAACACAGGTTATAAAGCAGAAGCAAGATAAATGTTTGATTCTGTACCATTATCGAATTCAGAATGGTGAGCCCAACAACTCCAAATGTGACCAGTGAGGTTTTCATTGCTCAACATATCATTAGGAACTTAAAAAAGTGTTAGATATATATATTATAAGTGCATATGTTAAATATTTTATATATTTGTTTATATATTTAAAGTATTTAATTTTTCTTTTCTATATTTCAACCCATTACAGTGGATTGCAATGCATGATCAACTTGTTTCTGTCTTAATTTTAAGAAGATTGCTCTTAAACTCAGTATTCAACTACTTCTATATCATTTTGGTTAACGTTTGTAATTGAACTTAGAACTAAAATATGGTTATTGTAGAAAATGTAGAGAATAAAGACACACATAACGATGAACTTGAAAATCACTTGTATTCTCCCCTTTTAGAGATATCCCTTTTAAAACTTTGTTGAATTTCTTTCTCTTCTTCTGCATGTATGCACATTTCAATAACATCACTATAATTACTCCCTCAGATACCGTCAGGGCCTCTACCCCTCACCTTCCTCACACGTGTCTAGCAAAACTTCAACCCTCCAACTTCTCTGCACCTGTGTTTAAGCAACTGAATGTTTCCAGAGAATATCTAACTGAACTAATGTCTCCTTAATTTGATGACCTAAAATCTCAACTTGCACCTACTATGACCCAGAAACCCACTTGTTTCCCAGAATGATTTCACAGGTTTTCAGATGTTTCATTTCAAACCACCCACAACTCCTTCTTTTACTCTCTGTTGACCATTGACCTTGCCTCCTACTTAAGTGAAATAAAGCCTTCAGATGATAACTCTAAAATTCCGAATGCAAACTTTACAAAAACTATCCTTCTCTGCAACTATCTTCACTTTTACCTTCTATCGTGGTGGGTGGAGGACACTTTGTTCATCCTAGCCAATTCCAGTCCCTCCTCTTGTCCTCTGGATCCCGGGCTCTTTGACTCTTCAAAACACTTCACTTTGATTATCCTCTCTTCTTGTATCAATTTTTTCCATTTTTTTACTGGATCATTTCGGTAGCCATATTCTAATTTTCCAATACTATCTTCAAACAACACCAACAACAATCCCTTCCTTGGTTCCATATCTGCCTGAAGTCTTCACCCATTTCTCCAAAAAAAGAGTTGTTTCATGGGAGAGTTCTCTTTCTCTCCCATGCTTGTGCTCTCTCTCTCTCTCTCTTTTAAAATAAAGAAAATATATTAAAAAAATAAAAATAAAAAGAGGTATTGACAAGGAAACATTGTTTTCATGTCTTTAACTCTTCTTTCATCCATTCCAATATGGTTTCTACCTTGCCCCACCATTCTACTGAAATTTCTTGTCTTAGGATCTCTGGAAATATCCAGGCATCCATACGTAATGTACACTTTTCTGCCCTCTTCATATAACCACTTTAAGCATTTAGGAGAGTTGGCCATTAACTTCTTGAAACATTCTCTTCTCTTGACTATCATTGCACTGTTTCCTAGGTTTCCAAATGCAATGGCTTCTCCCATTAGTTTCCTTTTCTAGCTGAGCCCTATTTTTCCTCCTAAGTGTGGGCATTCCTCTGGTTTAAGTTCTAGATCCCTTTCTCTTTTCTTTTTAATCTTTCTCAATGGGTAATCTCAGTCATTCTAGCCTTTTAAAAATCATTATGACTCAAACTCCAAAGTTTATACCTCCAACGCAATTTTTCTGAACACTCACTGCATCCAACTCTGCTTACCTGACAGCTCAACCTGGATGTCCTACAAGATGAAACTTCTCATTTCCCCTTCACGAAAGAATCCCTCCCCAATCTGTCCTATCCTAGTAAATGGCACCATTGTCCTCCAGTTGCTCAATCCAGAAACTAAGGCTGAGTCCTGATTTTCCCTTTCTATGAACCCTATATAAAGCATTGACAGCTCCATGTGATTCTACCCCACCAATATATCTTGATTGTTCAACTTTTTTCCATCTCTACATCTAACTCCCTGGATATGGCCTATCCTTCATGGACTATGTCAATACCTCTTTTTATTTTTATTTTTTTAAATATATTTTCTTTATTTTAAAGAGAGAGAGAGAGAGAGAGAGAGAGAGAGAGAGAGAGAGCGCACAAGCATGGGAGAGAAAGAGAGAAAGAGAATCATAAGGAGGTTCCATGCTTAGTGTAGAGCCCAATGTGGGGCTCAATCACATGACCCCAGGATCACAATCTGAGCTGAAATCAGGATTGGGATGCTCATCTGACTGAGCTGCCTAGATGACCCTGTCAATGCCTCTTCAATGGTCTAATTCTATACTTAGTCCTCTATAATCCATTTTCCAAGTTATAAACGAGAGTGATCATCTTCTAGAAAGCACAAATAAAAGTTTCTTAAAAATCTTTAGTGACTTTTCATTATACTTGTAATAAATCCAAACTCCTTACAAAGGGCTGGATGGGTCTATAGGTCCAGCTGATCTATGTCTGTTGATCTCTTCAACCTTAGGCTGTTACTCCCACACTACAACAAAGTCACTCTTTTTCAGACAGGCCCAAGACTTTCCTCTTTCAAGATTCTCATAAATGCTGTTCCCTCTGCTTTTTTCTTTCCACTATTGTCATGTGTGACTTATCTGTGGGAAATCAGCTTAAATACTGTCAAGTTGATGCCTTTTCTGGACAGTATAACTAAAGTAGGTAGCATTTTTATTCTATCCACCTGTGAGGGAAGGGATCTGAATCTCTTTCAAAAGCCAACTGCTTATTTTTAATCTTGTCTTCTCTGAAAACAATTTCTTCCCCTATTAGCCATATAAATCCCAGTGATCTATTCTTGGCAAAACCAATTGAAACATGAAAATCTTGACTTTGATCTGATAATAGTTGCATGAGAATACATTGGGTTCACATTTGAATTTTTACTTGTTCCCTTTTTTTATTTAAAAATTTTTAACATTTATTCATTTTTGAGAGAGAGATAGGGTGTGAGTGGGGGAGGGGCCGAGAGAGAGGGAGACACAAAATCCAAAGCAGGCTCCAGGCTCTGAGCTGTCAGCACAGAGCCCGACCCGGGGCTCGAACCCACGAGCGGTGAGATCATGACTGAGCCGAAGTCGGACCCTTAACTTTAACCGACTGAGCCACCCAGGCGCCCCTACTTCTTCCTTTTAAAACCAGCTCTTTCCTCCTCTATTTTTTACTTAGTAGATAGATGATAAATGAGAATGAATGAAATAAAACAGAGGTATAGTACCATTGCTGGTGGTAAGAGAACTTAATAGGACTTCATGTGTTTTGGGGCAGAGGAGACATGAAGGAGAGCAGCAAACATGCCCCGAATGCCAGCTCTGTGCTGGGCATTATATTAGAAGCTTAACTAGCTGGTCTGTTTCTGGAATACTGGTGGGCCAGAGCTGGGGGCTGGCAACTCATAATGTTCTAGAGCTGGGAAGGGTCTCAGAGGTCATTTAGTTCATGGTGTGGTGAGCTTACTCATGATGTGATTCCTCTTACAATACATTACCTAATGCTTTCCTAGTTTCCCTTTGAATTCTCAGCCTGATGCTGCAGCTCTTTTCATGGTTAATAATTCTAATTGTTAGAAAGTTTTGGGTTAATGCTATATAAATCTGTCTCCATGTAATTTCTTCCAACTAGTCCTGCTTCTATCCTCTGCAGCCAAACAGACTGAGATGAATTTGCCCTCCCCCAATGAGAATCTTCCAGGTATTGGAGGTTGCCTAGCAAGGGGTCCTCAGCACTCCTTCAGGCCAAATGTTATCAAGGTGACTTTAATCTTTTTTTAAATTTTATTTTAGACAGACAGAGAGAGAGAAAGAGCAAGCAAGGGAAAAGGGCAGAGGAAGAGAGAGAGAATCTTAAGCAGGCTCTACACTTAGTGGGAGCTTGATGCGGAGCTTGATCCCAGGACCCTGAGGTCATGACATGAGTGGGAATCAAGAGTCAGATGTTCAACTGACTGAGCCACCCAGGTGCCCCAGGATGATTTTAGATTTAAGGTTCCTGTGACTTGACACTGACTGACTACATCCAGGACGGCTGCAGACTTCCTCCTCTCATTTTCCCCTGTGGCTCCGGGCTACATGTGCAGAGCTGGGATCATTCCATAGCCCCTTCTCTCTAAATAAAGACATCCTTAGGCACAAGATTGCTCCTAGTATTATTGTCCACAGAATAACTACTGTTCAAATGGCTGCAAAGTACTGACACTGCATATATATTAACTATATTACACATAATATCCTTGGATGGCAGGTATCAGTTTGAATCATAAGAGATTGTCTTTTTATAGGTCAAAAATAGTTGAATATCAGCAGTTTCAAGTGGCCCAATTATTATTAACCTAATTTTACAGATAAGAAAAGTAAAGACTTGGACATGTTTCCTTGTTCATGGCCACACAGGCAGCAAGAGCCCATTGAAGTCTACACCTATGGCTATTTGGCTCAAAACGTGGCTCATTTGCTGCACATGCTACTTGCTTATGCGTCACTCTACAGCTGCAGTTGCAAGGATTCAAGGTAAAGAAAAAGAGGCCACAGTCTTTTGCAATGCAGTGTGGCAGACTGGAGAGGAAACAGGAATTTGAGGTATGTGTAAATCTGCTAACTAAGTCTTTATCCCACCAGTTACTATTTGTGTGACCTTGAGAACGTTCCTGAACCTCTCTTAAACCCAATGAGCTCATCTCTGAAATTGGGCTATTAATATTTAACTTGCAGTACTTGTGTGAAGATTAAGTGGATTGACATTCTGTCAGGCTCCCGCCCAGTGCTCTCTAGCTGCCTGGCATGTCATGCTGTGGGGCCTGAGTCCATTCACTCTCATTCTCCTACATCAGGTTGGCCAACTTTGTCCTAAAAGGCTCTTGTTCTCCCTGAAAAATTACAGTCATTTTTACATCTTCCTTTGAACAACGTAAAAACCATTCTCAGCTCGCAGGCCATTCAGAAACACGTGGGCCAGGGGGCTGCCGGTTGGTGGCCCCTGCACTAGCCAACCACCATGGAGCATCTTCTCTGTTCTCAAGCCTCCAACTGCTTGTCACTCATGCTTCCTCTCACTAAGGAGATTACTTTTTCTCTCACGGAGAAAATAGAAGCAACCAGAAAAGGCCTAGCTCCGGCTCCCCCGCAGTTCTTCATCTTGCCTGCATTCTCTCCCTTGTCTCTGTTTACAGGAGCTCTCTGGGCTCCTGCCACAAGCCAGCCCCTCTGCTTGTGCACCACAGCCCATCGCCTCTCACTTACTCAGGAACATTGCTCTAATAATTGTCCCATCGCCTCCAAATCTCTCCCTTAACTCCACTTTCTCCTCTACTTATCACTAACTCCCCATTAGGTACAGCATTGCTCCATGAATGCGTGAACTATGTAGGCTAACTCCAACCTCCCTCTTCTCATTTTTTCCTCGCCATCGCCCATCGAGGTCAGTAGTGACCTCCGGGTTGCAGTTGTCAGTACTCACCTAGTCTGATTTATCAGCAGCATGTGCCACAGGATTACTGTATTCCTTTTGCCCTGAAGCCCTGCTTTTACTTGCTTTCTTGTATACTATTTGTTTTCTCTACTTCTAATATGCCGTCTACTTCTTCCTTCTACTTTCCTTTAGAAGGCTCTACTTCTTTCTTTTCCTTTTTAATCACTGCTGCTTCTCTTCAGATTCTTGGCTGTTTCTTCTCTGCTAGCTCTTAATGTTGGAGAGTCATAGGGATTAGTCCTTGGAGCTCTTCTATTTTCAATCCATATTCATTCTTGTAATGATCTTGTATAGCCTCCTGGTTTTAACTATGTGTCAGGAATTTCTTGTGTATATCTCCAACCTGGTCCATTGGCACATTTCCTGAACTGTAGATTTGAGGTCAAATTGGCATCTCAAACTTAGCACGTCTGTAAGTGAGCTTCTGATATTTCATCATCAACAAAATTGGCTTCTTTCAGAGTCTTTCTCATTTATGTATTTAAAAAATTTTATTTGAGAGAGAGAGAGAGAAAGAGAATTTTAAGCAGGCTCCACACTCAGCACAGAGCCTGGTGTGGGTCTTGATCCCATGATCCTGGGATCATTGTCACTGAGCTGAAATCAAGAGCTGGGGCGCCTGGGTGGCTCAGTCGGTTAAGCATCCGGCTTCGGCTCAGGTCATGATCTCACGGTTCGTGGGTTCGAGCCCCGCATCTGGCTCTGTGCTGACAGCTCAGAGCCTGGAGCCTGCTTCGGATTCTGTGTCTCCCTCTCTCTCTGACCCTTCCCTGCTCGCGCTGTCTCTCTCTGTCTCTCAAAAATACATTTAAAAAACCATAAAAAAAAGAAATCAAGAGCTGGACACTCAACGTACTGAGCCACCCAGGCAGCCCTCTCGTTTATGTAAATTGCAACTCCATTTTTCCAGTCACTCAGGCTAAAAACTCTGGTTCCATCCTCTTTGCACAATTTTTTAAATCACCTTTTGGAGATGTAATTCATGTCCAGTAAACTCTGTCCATTTAAGGTATATGATTCAGTGAAGTTCTGACTGATGTATATAGCCATGAAATCACTGCCACAATCAATATACAGAACATTTCTATCTCCTTTTGCCACTGATGCCTCTCTTCACCTCTGTCCTCTGAAGACAACTGATCTGCTTTGTGTGACTATAAGATTAGTTTACATTGTATTGTATATAAATGAAATTAAACAATGTATATACTTCTGTGTCTGTGTCTTTCACTTAGAATAAATATTTTGAGATTCATTTGTGTTGTATGTGATGGTAGTTCACTTCTTTTTGTTGTGATTAATATTCCATTCTATGGATATACCACAATTTGTTTATGCTTTCACCAAATGATGGACATTTGGTTGTGTCCCGTTTTTGGCTGTTAGGAATGAAGCTTCTTTGAATATTCAGTAGGGGTTTTGGTGTAGACATTTGATTTCAGTTTTCTTGAGTAAATCACTTAAGAGTGGGACATCCCGTGGGTATGGTAGGTGTGTTGGGCAACATTTAAAGACACTGTGAAACAATCTTCCAAGGCAATGGTGGCATTTTGTAGTTCTACCAGCAGTGTATTACAGTTCCAGCTTCTGGCATCCTTGCCTGGCTATATCTTGAACTCCTCTCTTGTTCTCACATCTGAAATCCCATCCATCAGCAAATCCTGTTCCCCAAACTGTCAAAATATACCTAAAATCCCATTCCTTCTCATCCTACTACTGCTACCATTTTGGTCCGAGGTACTTTCATCTCTAATTGGATGATTACAATAACGTCCTGCTTGAGCCCTTGGTCCCCTTCAGTGTTTTCGAAACACAGAGCGGAAGTAAGCTTGTTAAAGATAAGCACTTTCCATCACATCACTGGTGAAAACCTTTAGAGGCTTCCCTTCTCAGAGATCATTATAGGGGCACATCTGGCCCTCCCTGATCTGGCCATCCCCAATCCCATTACTTTTCCACCTTCTCACTCCTCTTTCCCTCTTTTCCTTCTCTCTATGCGATTCCTTGAATACACCAAGTTTTCTCCCTTGTCTCCGCCATTCTCGCTCCCCCTTATTTATCAGATACATACAGGACACAACCACATGCTCTTCAGATCTTTATTCTGATGACCCTTTCTGAGGTTTTCCTTGATTTCCCATTTAAAACTTCACTCCTCCCACTCATTCCATTTCCCTACCTTAAATTTGCCAGTGCACTCATCCCCATTTAAAAATCAACATATATTTTTTGATCCTCAACCACGTGCCGATGATGGTTCTAGGCACTTGGGATGCTGTATGAAGTGAAACAGTCAAAAATCTCTGTCTCCGCGAATTTTTCACATATTTTGCTAATTTATCTTACACCTCAATCATCTTTCATCCACTAAAATAAAAGCTCTGTGATAACAGGGATTTTGTCTGTTTTGTTCAAGGCTGTGTCACTAGTGCCCAAAAGAATCCTGGCAAATAGTAGGATTTCAACAAATACCAGCTGTTGTCTTTTTATTTTTCAAAATAAAGAAGTCACCGCTAGTCCAAGCTTCATTAATATGGAATAGATTCCTGTGGTGTCCTATTTTGGGCCTTGGGGGAATCTGCAGCCTGTGAAAATTGAAGACACAATTGAATTGCTAATTTAAAATTGGAACCAGTTCAATTCTATGATCCTCTAAAAATGGGATTTAAACTGTGAAGTAGTATTAATTTAACTTTTCAGAGTACTTATCAAGAAAACTCCAGTTCTCTGCCAACAGCCTCTTCTAAGACCTTCGGGTTGATGGGCTGTTGCCTGAATATTGAGCAATGAGGCTGGCTGTTCCACTAATTGCCTCTTCCTTAGGGACATGTCATTTAACACCACTGCCTAGATCAGTGTTTCTCCCAAAGTGTGGGCTCTTGACTACCTGTATTAGTATCGATCAACTTGAACCACGGAATCAGAGTCTCTGGGGGTAGGATTCTGAAGTCTTCATTCTTTACACACTCTTGAGGTGGTTGGTTATTTTATGTTTGCAATTATTTATTTTAAAATCTGAGTTAGGACAGCTGGATCCAGGGGGATTGAGCCACCATAATTGAAGGCAGTCAGGCAAGAATCCTCAGTGGGTGGACTGAGATGTCCAGGTGTGGGTTAGAGGCTTTGACTGAAGCTCAGCATTAGTGTTCTGGGTGATTCTTTTGTTTTGGGCTGAATTGTGTCTCTGCCCCCAATAAAGCACCAATGAAGAGCCCAAGGTGGGGCTTGAACTCACGAACTGTGAAATTATGAGCTGAGCTACAGTTGGACATTTAACCAACTGAGTCACCCACGCGCCCCATAAGTTACCCCATTTCTGGCCCTTTGTTGTGGCAGAAAAGCACTAAGGCCCTTCTTCCCTTGTTTGTCAAACAACTAAAACAATATTGTTGAGGTGGGAATATACATAAAAGAAGAAGCAGAGTGAAAACTTCAGTGACTTCTAGAACTTAGGAAATTTTAAATGTGGGCTTGAAATCTCCCAAGAGCATAGGCAATACCAATGGAAGAATAGAGAACCTAGAAAAATGTCCACATCTACATGAAAGCTGATGTAAGACAGAAATGGCATTACTAGATCAGTGAGAAAGATCACGTAGTTAATAGATAGGAGTGGGAAATTTGGTTGTGAACATGCAGAAACAAAACGAGATTCCTACTTCATACAACAACAACAACAACAATAATAATAATAACATGATCATCACTTCCATTGCATTTAGTAGTGTTGCTCTATGAGGTTTTTGCATTTCCTGGTTGTGACTTCACACTTACCAATCAGTAGGTACTGTTATTATTACACCCATTTTACAGATTAAGAAACTGAGGCACACAGAGGTAAAGTGATTGGCTAAAAATGTAGTCAAACTGGGGTATGAACCCAGGCAGTCTGGCTGCAGACTCTATGCTTTTAGTTACTATGCTATGCTGCTTTACACGTCATACAGAAGTCAATTCAAGGTACATTAAAAACTTGATTGTGAAAATCAAAGCTCAAAGCATTTAAAAGAAAACAAAGGAGAATTTCTTTAAGACTTCAGGGCAGGGGCACCTGGGTGATTCAATTGGTTAACCTCTGACTTCAGCTCAGGTCATGATCTCAGTTCATGCATTTAAGCCTCCATGTCAGGCTCTGTGCTGACATCTCAGAGCCTGGAGCCTGCTTCGGATTCTGTGTCTCCCTCTCAGTCTCTCTCTCTGCCCCTCCCCAGTTTGCACTCTGTCTGTCTGTCTCTCAAAAATAAATAAACATTAAAAAAAAAGACTTCAGGGTAGGGAGTATATCAAACAGGAAATTGCAAATTATTGAAAATATTGATGGCATATTCTATATCAAAAGTTTCATTCATTAAAAGACACCATAATAAGAGTGAAGAAGAGATAGGTATTTGCAGCATATATAATTAACAGAGGATTAAAATGCAGTGTATATAAGAAATTTGGCACATCAGTAAGAAAAGGAGAAACAACAATCAAAACAGGAGCTAAAAAAAAGAACATGGAAAATCACAGATGAAGAAACATAAATGACCAATAGTTATTCAAAAAGATGACAATTTTGCACCTGTTACCTTGGCAAAAATTTAAAAATCTGACAATACTAAATAGTGACAAGGATATAAAGCAATAGTAATTCCTATATACATCAGGGAGGATGTAGATCGTTGTACCCACTTTGGAGACCAATTTTGTAATAGCTAGTAAAGTTAAAGATTCACATGCCCTATCACTTAGCAATCCACAGGAATATATTCTGGGGTGACTTGCCCCTGTGTAGTCAAGGAGACAGAGACATGTTCAAGGCAAAGTTGTTTGAATAGCAAACATTTAGAAACAATCTCAGGGCCCCTCAACAGGAAAGTGGATTAACTCATGTGGTGTCCTCATGTAATGGAATACTAGGCAACACTGAAAATGAATAAGCTAGACCCAAATGCATTCACGAAGGAACCTCCTAAACATGATGTTGCTTGAGAAAAGCAAGTTGCAGAGAATGTATAAAAAGTTAGAAGCATATAGACAGGACTACATAAAAGTTTAAAAATAAAAGAAATATATATAAAGACCAAAACGTAAAAGAATATATAAGGGTTAAAAATATACAGCACAAAACAGAAACTGTGAAAGTCTACTTATATGCAGAATAAAAGTAAAAAGAAGTTATTAGAAAAGGTAGAAAAATTCAGGAACTTTGAGAGTGAAGGGAAGAATATCATTTGTGATGGGTAAACAGAAAGCCTCAAATATAATGGATTAGTGCTATTTTATTTCTTAACCCAGGTGGTTGGTGCATAGATACCTGTATTAATCTTTATTTCTTTTTATATGTCTTAAATATTGCAAAAATCAAATTTTTTAAGAAGGAAAGAGATTGTCTGGCAGCTTCTGAGAGCAGTGAGAAGCAAGTGTGTTGTCTGAATGTCCACTGTTGTTGGGGGCACAGATCAGAAAAGACCGGAAGTGGTCACAATCTTTGCTTCCTCTGGCTTTCTTTCATTCCCCTTCTATTCTGGAACAATGGTGGAGAGAGAAGTGCCGTAAGACTTTTGTCTTCCTCTCTCTCAGATCCAGGAGCTCTGTGTTTCTGTCCTAAGATTCGCTTCCTCCTGGTTTGCATAGGGTATGATTTGGGCAAGGCAAATTTCTTTTTCAGAGTGAGTACTTCTTTTTTACCAGTTGCTGTGGTTTCTAGTCTTTTGTGTTTGACAAGCTATTTCTGATTTAATGTTTTCTAGTGTGCCTTTTATTAACATGCTTTTAGTGAGCAAATTCTTTCCCAAATAAAGTGTGACTGACATACAGCTAATATTCCCCCTCTACACAACCAAAGGGTCTTCTGGACAAGCAGTAAATAAGAATCAAGAGCTTGGTGTCTGGTGCCTCCGGAGTGGCTTACAGCACATCTATGGGAATCTATTTGGTCTCGGCCAAAAAGAATAGCTGAAAAGAAGAGGTTTCCCGCCCCCCCCCTCAGGTTAATAAACAGTCTTGCAATTGCTTATGCTGTTCCATACACCAGTGTCAACAGAGCGGATCATTTTGGTTGTGGGTGTTGAAACTTAATACTTTGCTGTAGTGAGTTTTGCCCAAGTACTGTGTTATAGGAGATAGAATAAATCTGAGTGCAGAATTTTTCAATAATGCTGCCCTTTTACCAGCTTCTTACATATCAGCATCATTATTAATGTTAATTATTAATATTGTTGTTATTAAGAAGAGCCAGGGAAAGAATGAATGCAAAGTGGCTGACCGGACCTTGGTTTACGCAAATTTAGAAAGGCTCAACCTAGAAAATTCTTCCGAAAATGGAAAACGTGATTTCTCTTCCCTGAAAATTTTGGCCACAGAGACAGGGAAGAATGCGTTCCCAGGATGTATTTTTCATTGTTGTGGAGATGTTTTGTTTGTTTTTGTCAACTGCCGGTTATTTAAATTTGGTTTCATGACTGAGATGGAATTTGGATGCTGAAAAATTGAAAGATTTTAATAACATTGTTAAAATGCATGGCTTTCGAAAGTGGTAATAGGAGACAGGTATTGGCTGGATGTGGTAGGATTTGGGACAAGGGACAGGTGCAATATGGGTACCATTCTTGTTGTCTCCGGGACATTTCTCTCTATAAAAGCTATGTTTAGGGTGGGGCATGGATAGGGGGATTCACCCCTGGAGTTTTGTTTACTCTGCATATCAAATGCATCAGGCACCATTTAAAGCCTTTGTCTGGTTGTTAAAATTCTGTGATGCTTTATTGACAATTTTATCACTTGGTTATCAATCTTCTAACAGCGTCCAAACATTTTACCAGACATACGACTGACTGAATTTCTTCAGTAAATACCTTGCACTTTGCAGTCATCCAAAAGAGAAGAATTTTCCTATTGTATCGTTTACTGCTTTAAAGCATATTTATTTTCCTGGATTGCGTATCGTTGCTTACTTAGCAAAGAAAGGATGAAAACGTCCTTGCTAGATACAGTCTGTAGAAATAGACGTGTTGGTCTTGTTCATGCTCTGTATCAGTATGTAAAACAACACCTGCCACATAATAGATGCTATTTATTTTATGATTTTATTTCATTTTTTAAATGTGTATTTATAATTTTGAGAGAGAGAGAGGGTGAGCAGGTGAGGGGCAGAGAGAGAGAGGGAGACAGAGAATCCCAAGCAGGCTCCACACTGTCAGTGCAGAGCCCGATGTGGGCAACCGTGAGATCATGACCTGAGCCGAAACCAGGAGTTGGACACTTCACTGACCGAGCCACCCAGGCACCCCTAGATGCTATTTAACCATTGAAAGAAAGAAAGATGAGTGAACAAACAGATGGCAGATTGAACATGGAATGTTAGGTATCACATTTTTCATATCCATTCTCCTAAAGCTTCAGACTACCATTTTTCTATCACAGGGCTATTAGGGAATATATATATATATAGTAAGAAATGATTAGCAAATAAAAAAGTAAGAAGCAGCTGGAAAACAGAGGCAGGTCAAAGGCCTCTAATCATCTTCTGTTTTATAGACACAAGATTAGAGATTCCCTCTGAGTTTTGATTAAGGATGCACAGTTACACGATTAAATATCGGTGAGTCAAATTAGAAAAGCTTTAGCTCCAATCTCAGAATTCATCAAAGCCCTCCCTCCCCGCCCCTCCTTCCCCACATTAAGCTGTCTTTACAACACAGGATTAGAGTGAACCATCTAAGACTTCATGTCTCTGGGCTCTCTGTTACCTTTCCTAGGCAGCTGTCCTCATTCAGATCACAAACAATTCTCTCGTCGAGAATCAAAGCTCATTTTCTCTTGAAGTTTCTGTTTATACCCATGACTGAATCCATCCCCAGTGCCTCTACACAGAGTTATTTATTTTGGTGACCTGAAGTGTCCTATATCGGGTACAACATGCACTTGTCCTATGCATTGTCACGAAACAGATTAAAACTTAGTACACTTGTCTATTTTAGAAAACACCTCCTTAATCATTCCAGTAATTATGCAAACTCTCCCATGAGGCTGGTTATAAACATGTCCTTCCCTTGGAGAGAAGCTTTCTGACTCGCTCTCCTCGGAAGCCACACCAAAGGAGTGTGGACAGAACGTGCAATTAATAACTCCACTGAGGAGAGGTTAATATGGTCATGAGGCATCTGAGAAATAAAACTGTCATTGGTTTTATTAAAGGCTTTAATTCAGGCACAAGCTTGCATGGTAACGATAAAATGATTTTAAAGAAATAAATAAAAGGACGAGAAAGAAAAATGTTGATCTGAATTCTAGACTATATTCTAGATTCTGCGAATGTATTTTCTTGATTGATGAAGAAGGAGATCTATTTAAATGTGTCCTTTAAATGTGCCATTTGTTGCAAGAAAATATAAAAGCCCAACGAGACCCTATCCAGACTTGGCTACTTGAAACTCAATACCTGCCCCATGGTTTTCTAAGCACACTGAACTCTTGGAGGTCCATATTTTATGTAGTTCCATCTCTTCAGGGGTGATCTGATCAGGTTTCATTAGTTAGATTTTCCTTAAAATTTAGTGTCCTTTCAAAAGATCTATGTCATCATCATCTTTTTTTATCTTTTACCTCACTTTGTACCAGAGAAGACTAAGGAAAAATGTAAAGAGATAGACTTTAGGTTCTCCATAAAGTCCTTAGTTTCCTCCATAAGGTCCAAATATATAAGATAGACCTCATGATCAGACCCTGATGTGCAATCTTGCAAAATGGGAAACGGCAGATATGACGATAATGAGACACCCTTAACTGGTCACATGGACTCTCTGTAAGGAAGCTGGGACAAGGACACATGGGTATGGATAGCTGAGTGAGCGGGTGGATGCTTTGGGATCCCTGATCTATGTCATTGAGAACACTCTTCATTTCAAAATGTCTCCAAGGCATGATGGGAGGATCTCCAGGAAACTGATGAGGTAGCCCTTTCAACCTTTATGATTGGAATGTAGTTTTCTCCGGGGAGGAGAAATCATCAGGAGGAATCATCAGACATCTGGAGATGAGGATTGGTGGGGAGGGCCGTTAGGGTCTAGTTGAAAACCCTGGGCTTTAATACTTTAGGCCACAGAGTCAATTAAAAAGTTTGAACCAAGGATAATGGGATAGAAGTGATGTCTAAAGAACATGAATTTAAGTACAAAATAATTTGAAGGATTTCTGTGGAAGAGGCCAGTTCAGAATATGTTTTCAATAATTCATGCCTGAGAACATGAAATATTATTGGTTGATTGATTGAGCTGAACTCAACAGAGATAGAAATAAGGCGCAATTTTCTTTTTCTTCATTTACTGCGTTTAAATATTGTCTGTCCAATCCCCTTTGCTTATCTCTGGGTGAAATCTGGGGAAGATCTCATAGCTTTCTTGTCCTTTTTCCTCATCAAACAAGCCTTATTTTACTATCAGGTGTTAAACAGTCCCATCCAGTCTAAAGGAAAACTTCAGTCTAATATTCATTTCTGAGCTCCTCTCCTTCCCCTGGCTCAGGTCTGCTCCATCACCTGGGAAAGGGCTGTGGTCTTTTCTTTTGCTATTTCTTTCTGGTTTTTGCTCTTTCTCCCACCTCCTGCTACTGGCTCTTCCTTGGTTGGGGTATGGAAAGGAGAGTAAAGGTGAAAAAGGAAAGATATTTTTACATAGTTCATGTTATTCATAGGTTTCTCCTGGCTGTTAATGATTTGTGTGGTTGGCCTCCAAATTCTGGCTCCCCTGTGGGTTTGTTGTGTGCTCCCTCTGGGCTCTGAATGGTATGGCAGGAGATTCACTCTCCTGTTGGCCTCTTCCACACCCTCCTTCTATCACCTTCTGCCCGGCATTCTGCTGCATAGCCTCTTCCCTTCCATTAAGATGGCTCAAGCCAGCCTCCCTTCCAATGTTCACAGAACTCATGGGAAATACATATTCCTTTCCATCCCAAACTCTGGCTTCCTCTGCTCTTCCTTTCTGTTTTCCCATTCCTATCCCCATCTTCTACAATCTCCGGTGGGAGGCAGGCAGCAGACTCTATTCACATATGCTCCTAAACTCTAGTGCATCCATGTCTGGCTCTTCAGAGAACAATCCCACTATATTCTTCTCCAGGGAATGAAACATTTCTGTAGCTTAGCAGAAGCCTGCAGATGGAGAGAGAAAGTGTTATGGGCTGAAGTGTATATTTCAAAATGTGACTACATTTTGAGATAAATCATTAATGAGCTAATTTACACAACATGAGTTAAATGACTCGTGTTCTTATAAGAAAAGGAGATTAGGAGAGATGCACACAGAGGGAAGACCACATGAAGACACATGGAGAAGGCAGCCACCTACAAGCCAAGGAGAGAGGCCTCGAAGAACCCAGCCCTGCTGACATTATTTTTTGCATATGCTAAATTTGACCAGTTATTCTGATGAACTGTTTGCATTGCAGCTAGGATCTCTGGAGCAATGTCCTAGTGGTCATGGCATTGGAAGAATGCTTTGATTTCTTCTCTTTGAAAACAAGAATGTTTAGGCTCCATGACAGCCAGCTCAGGAAGTGGACAAAGCTGTTGCCTTATATGTGGAGGTGATGTATGGTTAAGAGTGAAGTGTTCAAATTCTGACACTTCCACTCACTAGCTTTGTGGTTGTGGGCTCATTACTCTGTGGCTCTGACCTTTGATTTTTCTTCTTCTGCAAAATGGAGTGACATATTAATATCTGCTGATAGGAGGTGTTTGATGGATCAAATGAGGCAATACAGTTAAAGTTCTTAGAATATCTGGCACATGAATAAAGGCTGGAAAGATATTAGTAAAAAGGGGGATGGCGATGATTCAAAGCAATTTCAGTTTTCTTGTGTGGTCTCACACGGTGGAGTCAGGATTGGTATTTGGGGTGAGTAAAGGGTGAATCAATAAGGATGCGCTATTTCCTATGTGGTGAACCCCCACAGAGGCTCTGTGACCACTTACCTGTCTTAGCTAGGATATTAGAAGGGATTCAGGAAAGGAGTAGGAAGAGAAGACCTTTAAGATGACTGCCAGCCTTGGGGTGCCTGGATGGCTCAGTTGGTTAAGCACTGGGCTCTTGGTTTTGGCTCAGGTCGTGATCTCAAATTTCGTGTGTTTGAGCCCTGCATTGGGCTCCATGCTGACAGCACAGAGTCTGCTTGGGATTCTCTCTCTCCCTTCCTCCCTCAAAATAAATAAACTTAAAAAAAAAATGACTGCCAACCTCAGAGTCTACCACTGACTTTGCTGTGGAGATGTAGGGAGGCATCAGGTGAAGGTACAGATGTAGGTCTGGAGTTTTGAAAAGTTCACAACATCCAGTTGAACTCGGAAGGCAAGAGTGTGGCCTGTGGTGAATGGCACCAGGAATTTCTTCCCACTGGGGAAAATTGGGGCGACAGGAGGAGGTCAGCTCTGCACAGAGGCTGTAACCAGAAATTGAGAAGTTCTCTGGTCTGGCCGTGAGCTTGATCATTGTGAGTGTGAGCATCCTGGGAGCAGGACATCAGTCTGTGCTCCTTGGTCTTTCATCTCCGCACCACACTGCCTATATCTATGTGTATGTTTGCTTTATCCTTTCAACTACGATACTCACATTTATGTCTGTTTCTATTTTTGACACAACAGCGGGCAGGCTTTTCTTTTGAATGTCAGTTGGTTTAAGGGAATTTTTTTTTTTTGTACTTATGTGTGTATTTTTCTCTTTCACGTACGTTCCTGGTACTCAAGTTAAAAATGAGATGAAACTAAACACTTATTTGAATTTCAACTCCTTGCTATATTCCTTTTGATTATGAGCTTATCTCGAATTTCCAATTTGGATGACATTTGTTTCATGACTTAAAATAATTCAACATTCTTCCAGTTGAAAATGTGAAATCAATGCCTTTTTGATGAATAGAGCTTCTACATCTGAATAATAAATAGGCTGTTCTTTGTTTTCACAAATAGCTGGGAAAAATCATAAACCCCAATTATCTCCTATCATTAAACTCATCCTGGAGATGTGGGGAGTCTACTTTAGAAATACTTATGAAAATAAGTTCATAAATGTAGATTATCCAAAAAGAAAACTTTAAGTGTTAAATACAGAGAGTATGAATAATTTATTGGTTCTATATGCACACCCAGGGAAACTCACAAGGCAAGCATGAAATGGAACACAGCATCATAGTAATCACCAAATATAAGACATTTCAATAAAGACTTTAACATTTATGTTATGTTTATCTCAGGTTCATTTACCATTTACCACGTGACCAATCTTCTCCTGGTGACTGTAACTGGTCATTTATATTAAGCATAATGAGTGGCACATGTTTTCTGATTATTACCTTGTTGTGGTGCCGGAAAAAGCACCACAATTAAATCAACACCATTGCTTTAATAGTTTTAAAATTAGTGTAACTGGTTTAAGCGTTGTGGACATGATATTCGGTTATCTAATTAATTTTGAGTCTGTATTAGCTTAGAAATATATCTTAACAAAAATAGAGCCCTTATGGGATTCTGCTTCATTTTTATTTAGGGGAATTAGTTGATCCTTTCGGAGGAAGACTTCTTTCTGCAATTTCCTTCCAGAAGCAGGTTCTGGCTCATTAATTTTAGCAGAGCATATGTAACTTACTGTTTTTAAATGACTGTCCTTCTGGGGGAGTGGAAGGAAATAGAATTGGGGTGCTGATTATAAAATTAATATGAGTTCAGTGTAGAAACTGTGTAAAGAGAAGAAACAAAATTTAAATTCTGCTACCCAGGAACAATCACTAACACGACAAGAGGTGGTTTTCTTTTCAGCCTCTCTTTGGCGGTGGAATGTAAGTATGCATGTTTTTTCTGTGTATGTATCAGGTATTCTGCTTATAATGACCATTCTCTTATTCTATTAAATATTCTTTGGAACGCCTGGGTGGTTAAGCGTCCGGTCCAACTTCGGTTCAGGTCATGATCTCATGGTTCATGAGTTTGAGCCCCACGATGGGCTCTGTGCTGACAGCTCAAAGCCTGGAGTCTGTTTCGGATTCTGTGTCTCCCTCTCTCTGCCCCTCCCCTGCTCACACTTTGTGTCTCTCCTCCTCTCTCAAAAATAAATAAACATTAAACATTTTTAAAATGTTCTTAAAAATATTTTTATTTTGTAATAAGTAGTCACAGAAGTAAAAAGAAGTCCCGTGGTTCCTTCACCCAGTTTCTACCAAAGATTACATCTTATATAACTACAGTACAATGTCAAAACCCGGAAACTGACTTTGGTGCAATGTGTGTATGTCCTTATATTACAAGTATCAGTATGTGTGACCCCCATCAAATCAAGACACAAAACTACTGAAATCACCATAAAGATCTCACTCATTTTACCATCACACCATTATTTCCCACCGTCCCTCACCCATGCCAACTACTAATGTGTTCTCCATCTCTATAATATTGTCATTTTGAGATTGTTACATAAATACAATCACCCAGCATGTGACCTTTGAAATTGACTCCCCCCCCCCCCACCAGAATGCCTTTGAGATCCATCTAAGTTGTTGTATATATCAATAGCTCAATCCTTTTTAACACTGAGTAGCTTTCTGGGGGGTGGGAGGAGTTCCACAGCGTGTTTATTCATTCACCCATTGAAGAATATCTGAATAGTTTCCAGTTGTTTGTTACCACAAACAAAGCTACTATAAACAATTGTGTACAGGCTTTCCTGTGACCCTGTTTTCATTTCTCTGGGGTAAACTCTCAGGATTGTGGTTGTCGGTTCGTATGGTTAGTACATGTTTAGTTTAGCTTTGTTTTTAAAGAAACGACCGCGTGATTTTTAAGAAACTGACAAGTTTAAGAAACTGCCCAGTCGTATAGTGTACGAGTGGCTGTACCATTTTTCATTCCCACCAGCAGGACATGAGAGATACAGTTTTTCCACATCCTCACCAGCATTTGGTATTGTCACTTTTTTTTATTTTGGCTGTCCTGATAGGGGTGTAGTGATAGCTCATCATTACTTTACACATATTCTTTTAAAATATGATTTTGGGGGTTACCTGCGTGGCTCAGTCAGTTAAGCGTCCAACTCTTGATTTTGACTCAGGTCATGACCTCACAGTTCATGATATAGAGCCCCGCGTTAGGCTCTGTGCTGACAGCCTGGAGCCTGCTTGGGATTCTCTCTCTCTCTCCCTCTCTCTCTGCCCTTCCCCTGCTCACTCTCTTTCTCTCTCCCAAAATAAGTAAAATAAAAACTTAAATAAAATAAAATAAAATATGATTTTGAATAGCTGGGGTTATCTTCCACCAGCATTTATTTTGAGACCTTCATAGGTGATTTGTTTTTTCTATACCACCCTAACCAATAGTTATTACTACCTGTTGAATTATCTTTCCTTGACAACTCTGTGTTCACTGTGCTCACTTGTTGAGCTATTCACTGGGCAGGAAACAGAGCCTACAGGTTGTCTCTTTCTTTACCTAAATTAAGTCATTCATAGTTTGCCTATGTCTTACTTACTATCTCTCAGACTTGTAGAAAGAGGGAGGGAGGCATCAGAGTGTGTCTTGATTCAAAATGCATATCCTGGGGTGCCTGGGTGGCTCAGTCGGTTAAGCCTCCGACTTCTGCTCAGGTCATGATCTCATGTTTGTGGGTTCGAGCCCCGCATCGGGCCCTGTGCTGACAGCTCAGAGCCTGGAGCCTACTTCGGATTCTGTGTCTCCCCCTCTCTCTGCCCCTCCCCCTGTCATGCTCTGTCTCCCTCTGTATCAAAAATAAATAAAACATTAAAAAATTTTTAAAATGCATATCCTGCTGCCACTGCTCAGACCTAGCCTGTGAGCTGATTGTGTTGAATTTTGCCTGGTGTATATCACCTGGAGTCATTTTAAATCTCAATTTTACGTATCAACATAAACACTGCTCACTACATTGCACAATGAAGCCTTGTAATCATCCATCAGAGCATGGCTAAGGAGTCGCCTTTGCCCTCCGAGAGGCCACAGTTCATTGTCTGCACTTCCTTCACTGTCATCTGGGGAGGGCTTCAGAGAAGAGGAGAACGAGGGCTGGGATGCATGAAGAGGTGCGTTTATGTGGCTGATTAATGCAGTTACATAAAAAGAGTTTCTCCAAGGGAACTAAGTGCTACTCCATTTGTGGGAAGACAAGATTGAAGAAGAGCTCTCCTTAATGCATCAGGCAAGAGCGGGTTGATAGATATCTTTGTCAAGCTCCCTTCCTAGGAAGAAACAAGTCCTGCAAACCTGAAAGCTAATGGCATGACAATTTAAAAATGGTCATTAGACAGGAAGAAAATGTGATGCCCATTGCAAACTGTAGAGGTTGCAAAGAGGGCCACGTAATTAGAGCATAAGTCTGCCAGCTGCGACAGCCCGCGGTCCTGGGAAGACAGATTCACCAGCCTGATGCTGAACTCCCCAGCTGGGCCGATCAGGTTCACCTCGTGTTGCTGTCACCGCATATAATCCTCTTGGGATATGAAGTCTTAATGTATGAGTTCACCAAGGCTAGGTTTGAGACTTAATAACACCATAAATTCCCGGGAGACATTCTTTCTAACTGACTACTTAGTAACAGCATTTATTGATGATGAGCTGAATTTTTAGAAATCAATTGCTAATTAGTGACACAGACAAGAAAGTGATATAAACAATGCCCACTTTGCAGGAAAGGCTATGAAAAAAAGGGTAAAAACTACAAGATACAGAAACCAACTAAAAGGCAAGTGCCTGAATGAAAACAAGTGAGCTGTATAAAAACTCCTTAGACTTTGCTGTAGGAAACCAAGGATCTAGTTCTAATTCCAGCATTAATTCTATGGGCCTAGAAAAGCCGTCCTTACCTTCTTCACATTTAATGTTATGTGGACAAATCCAGGTGACCTAGAGAGTCTGATGTGGGTTTGTTCTTTTTATTTACTTATTTTTTTGAATAGACTTTTTTTTTTAGAGAAGATTTAGGCCCATCACAAAGTTGAGCAGAATGTACAGAGCTGTCCCATATACTCCCAGCCACGACATATGCACAAACTCCCCCATTGTCCATATCCCAAACCAGATTGGTATGTTTTTCACAACTGATGGACCCACACTTATGCATCTTTATAGTCCAAAGTCCATAGTATACATTAGGGTTCATTCTTGCTTCTGTACATTCTATGTGTTTTGACAAAAGTGTAATGACATGTGTCCACCTTTGTAATATCATACAGAGTGGTTCCACTGTCCTAAATATCCTCTGTGCTTCACCTCTTCTCCCCCACTTCCCCTTAACTGCTGGTAACCAATGATCCATTTACTGTCTTTATAGTTTTGCCTCTTCCAGAAAGTCATATAGTTAGAGCAAATCACACGTAGCCTTTTCAGATTGGCCTCTTTCACTTAGTCATATACATTTAATTCCCCTCATATTGTCTTATGGTTTGAAAAGTCATTTGCTCTTAGCATTAAGTAACAAACATTTCATTGTCTGGCTGTACCACAGTTTATTTATCCATTCACCTGCTGAAGTACATCTTGGCTGCTTCTAGGTTTTGGCAGTTGCAAATAAAGCTGCTATAAATATACATCCATGCACAGGTTTGTGTCTGGACATGATTTTTCAACTCAGTTGCATAAATACCATGGAGGGCAATCATGGTGCCAGTGGATTCAGTGCTGGTGAGAGCCTACTTCCTAGTGGCTATCTTTTAGCTGTAACTTCACAGGATGGAAATGAACAAAGGAGCTTTCTTGGGACTCTATATAAGGGCACTAATATCATTCATAAGGGATCTGTTCTCATGACCTAAGAACCTCCCCAAACTCCATCTCCAAACACCATCACACAGAGGATTGGGTTGCAACACATGAATTTGGGGGGCTGCAAACATTCAAACCATAGCAGATATTAATTGAGGGGAAATTATCAATCATTTATGCTTCAGATATTTCTTCTGTTCCCTACTTTCTTCTCCTTCTGGTATTCCCATTAAGTATACGTTATACTTTTTGTTGTTGTCCCATGGTTCTTGAATATTCTGTTTCATTTTTTTCTGTCTTTTTTTAATTTGTCTTTTTGTTCTGGAAGTTTCTACTGACATGTCTTCAAGCTCAGAGACTTTTTCCTCAACTGTATCCAGTCTGCTAATAAGCCCATCAAAGGCATTCTTCTTTTCTTTTATAGTGTTTTTGATCTCTAAAATTTTTTTTCTTTCTTAGAGTGTTCATTTTTGTGCTTACATTCTGCATTGTCAATTTTATCCATTAGAGTCCTTAGCATATTAATCATAGTTGTTTTAAATTTCTGGTCTGATAATACCAATATTTCTGCCATATCAGCCTATTTCTCATGCTTGCTCTTTCTCTTTAAGCTAGGTGCTTTGCCTTGTAACTTTTTTCTCCAATGCCAAACATATGATCTCGGTAAAGTGAACTGGGGTAAATAGGCCTTTAGTAAAGTGGTGGTAATGTGTCGGGGAGGAAATTGTTCTATTGTGTGTGATTCAGTCTCAATCTTTTATGAGCTTTTGCTTCTGGACTGTGGACATCACTGGTGCTTCCTGGTATACCCCTGAGATGGGACAGAACTGCTGTGGTTGAGTGTTTCCCTCCTCCACACAGAAGGCTACAGCAGGCTGCAGTTGGGTATTTCTCTTTCTCTGGGTTGATTAGGTTCTCAAAAAATCCTGGCAGTTTAGGCTCTGGGAAAATAATGGTTTTTTTAAAAATGTTTATTTATTTATTTTGAGAGAGAGAGTGTGTATGTATGCACGTGAGCTGGGGAGGGGCAGAGAGAAAGGAAGAGAGAGAATCCCAAGCAGGTTCCACACTGTCAGTGCAGAGCCTGACCTGCATTGAGATCATGGCCTGAGCAGAAATTGTGAGTTGGACACCCAACCCATTGAGCCACCCCTGTCCTGTGGAAAGTAGGTTTTTTTTGGTGGGGGGGGGCAGGTCTTGTTTAGAAGAACAGAGTGTTGTGGTGTATTTCAAAATGGTTATTTTTCTCTTTCCCAGTGGAAGCAGAGAGATTCTTCTTATATACACTATTGTCCTATATTCATTATATTAAGTTTTTTTCTCCTATGTTCTCTGTGAGAATCTCCTGGAAAAACTCATAAAAGTGTCCCTCTCCCCGGGGCTCCCATGACTGGGTCCTTTTTGAGTTTTTAACTCTCAGACTTGTCCACACTGAGACTCTAGCAATACACCGCCATTACAGCTTCTCTTCTCCTACTTTGACACTGGTTTCTATAAAGGCATCTGCTGTGGGTTTCCACTCCAGTAAGTAGTTATTTTCTGTATTCACCTGTTGTTCTTTCCAATTTGGGAGGCAACAGTTTGCCTTGTGACCTTACTTCTCCCACAGATTCAAGAAGAGTTGTTGATTTTTCAGTTGAGTTAGCTTTTTATTTGTTGGGACAGAGTGACAACTTCCAAGCTCCTTACATGCTGGACTGGAAGCTGATTCATTCTTTAAAAAAATTGATGGTCTTTATTTTTAAAGTAGTTGTAGGATTAAAAAAAATGAGCAATTAGCACAGAATTCCCATATATTTCCTCTCTCCACATCTGTTTCCCTTATTATTAATATCTTGTAATAATGCGCTACATTTGTCACAATCAATGAACCGATACCAGTACATTATTATTAACTAAAAGCCCAAAGCTTACATTAGGGTTCACTATATGTTGTCCATTGTATGGGTTTTATCAAATGTATCATGACATGTATCTACCATGTCTATCATACAGAATTAGTTTTATTGTCCTAAAAATCCCCTGTGTTCCACCTACTCCCACTTTCCTCCCTCCTCCTAGCCCCGGACAACGAATGAACTTTTTACTGTCTTCATGGTTTTGCCTTTTCCAGATTATCATATGGTTGAACTCATATGGTACACAGCTTTTTAGATTGGTTTCTTTTATTTAGCGAAATGCATATAAATTTCCCTTATGTTGCTTTGTAGCTTGACAGCTCAATTTTTGTGATGAATTAATTTGACCACTAGTTACTAGATGCATGCCCATGTCTCACATCTGCTGAGACCAGAAACATAAAGACAAATAAGAAACTGCTTTGCTCATATGAAGAGCACATGGGAACTAGTGGAGAGACAGTGATTGAACAGTGGCCCGGCCACAAGGATGGGAGGTAAGGAGAGAAAAGGCAGTTAGAAGAGTGAACAATGTTAGATGATGTCTCTGAGAAGCAGAACACAAGGCTCTAGTAGCATGGGGGAGGACACAAAGTTTGAACTTAAGCTGGACGAGCTTTCCATTTTGCAAGCCAGGTAGGGTAAAGAAAGTGTAAAAGAAAAAAAAACCATCAGAGGAAAAATTAATACATTAGAGGAGAGTGAGAATGTGAGATAAGAAAATAAGGAAAAATGTGTTGTAGTGGCCCAAGTTGTAGTGGCTCTGAATGAATACGCAGTATGAACATTTTATAGTATTTCTTCTCATAACACAGAAGAATCTTTTCCAGGTGCCTGGAACAAAATGAGTTCCTTTCTCCTGAGTACCTTAAGTTTAGATATGGGTCTTTCTCTACCAAAAATCACAGAATTTTATAACTGGAAGGCACCTTAATGGAAATTTAGCCTAAGTCATTCATTTGACAGATGAGGAGATTAATGGCTAAAAATTAAGTGACTTTCCCAGTTACTTGGGGAATGGAAGTGTGGGGTCAGGAGGTAGGTCTCCCAATTCTGATTCTAATGGTCCCATCCTTCCATTCTTCCTAAAGGCACAGAAACAATAAGCAATGGAAATGCCTGATGGCAGATTCTAGAACATCAATATAAGAATAAAAAGGGTAGACAAATTGTTTCTTTCCCCAGCGAGAAGTAAGTTCAGACCGTTTGAATATCCCCAGACATGGCTGAAATAAGGAGCCATGAACTAAAGAGGAAGATGAGAACAGTTGAAGTGGGAAAGAAGAAAGGGATGGAGACAAGAAAGAAGCAGTGGGGTGGAAAGGAAAGATCCAAAGAACATTCATGAGATTTTGATATTTGATCCACTGCTTTAAAGAGAATGTTCCCAAGTCTATGGGGTCAAAACATGAATGCTGGACAACTTGAAATGTCAGACAACCCATGGTGGGTGGAAATAACATCGGTTCAAGGAGGGAAATCAAATTCCTGTTGTCCTCTAAGAAAATCTCAAGTATGAGGTCGTGATTCCGAGGTCAACACACTCTCACAGATTTTCCCAATTTGGCCTTTTCCTCCAGGTTTCCATGTTGCTTTTCCATGTTGCTCTAGGATATTTGGACATGAGAGCAACTGGCATGTTACTGGGACAGTTGCTGGAAAATTTATTTGCTTTTGCTGGGCCTGTTCATTTCCATGGGCGGCCTTTTCCATGAAGCTGTGGGGGATGCCGGACAAGGGTCTGGAGGAGGTCAAGGTCTGTCTTTTGGTCTTTTACTTCTCTTCTTCCTCTTGTTTCCTGCCTCCATTCCTCTTTTCCTCTCTCCTCTCTCTTCCTTTGTTTCTTCACTGTGGAATATGATTGTCTGCATCCCTCTCAGATTGTCTCCTATGACTAGAACTCATTCTTTTTTTTTAATGCTTATTTCTTTATTTTTGAAAGAGAGAGAGAATAAGTGGGGGAGGAGCAGAGAGAGAGAGAGGAGACAGAGAAAATGAAGCAGGCTCCAATATCTGAGCTGTCAATGCAGAGCCTGACTCAATGCAGAGCCTGACTTGGGGCTCAAACTCATGAACCATGAGATCATGACCTGAGCCAGAGTTGGACGCTTAACCTACCAAGCCACCCAGGCACCCCTAAAATTCATTCTTTTGTTGCCTGATGTTTGTATCTTTCCCCCCTCCCCTCCAAACAGAGAGCTCTTCATGTCACTCTGGGGACAAGGAATGGTGGGGTGAGGGGGATGGTAACAAGGAAAAGAAACTTTTCTAAAATTAAAAGCCAAAATGTGACACTGTGGCTCTCTGGGTGGGTTGCAATGACACATGCATGAAACATGGTCCCTAGAGTCCTTCTGTCCAGCAGCCTGGATGAGGAGAGGTTTGACAGGGTGGACATATAGAGAATATGAGAATACTTTCTGGTTTAGCCCACCCTATATACATTGCTCTTAATTTCTGGGTAAAAAGGTAAATGTATTCAGTGTTAAACTTCCACTATTTTCCAAATACTTTATCCATTTATATTCTGTCCAGAGAGTGGAAAGTTTTGTATCTCCTATTGCTTATTGAGTTTACTGATGTGTTCAAGGCTTTTAGTGTGAACGTTATAAAATAATCTCCTTTTCCTGTACTTCAACCCTACATTCTAAATGTGTCTACCTTTGCTAGAAGCTCTGAAGCAAAGGCGAGGTTGGAATGGTATGGCAAGAGATTGGAGGCAGAGACAGAGGCAGAGTGAAGGGAGAGGAGCTCATATGAACTCAGTATCGGTGCTATAAGAGCCTGAGAAGTGGCAGCTAATTCCAACTTAATGGATCCTGGAGGGCTTCTTAGAGATTACATTTGAAATGGGCTATGGAGGATGACTAAGAGTGTCATAACCTGGTGCCATGCCGAGGGATGATAATTATACCTATAGTCCACACAGTGTATGAGAATCAAGGCAACCTAAGGATGGCTCCTAGAAGGTTTGGTTGTGGTGACTAAGCAGCTCACAAGCCTTCTCCTTTCTCTCCAATGAAGGTTTTGACCTGTGGATGGAAGATTTCCATGATGATATTTCTGCTCTGTGACCCCATCGGGCTACTGGGTGAACTTGTGACTCAGCATGTGCCTCTCTGGTCCTGAATATACCTGGAATTTCATAGCTTGAAATAAGACATAATAACTGCAGGAAGATGGCAGGTGAGTTGCTAGTGACTGTGCCCTTCAAGGAAGTTTCACAGACACTGGGGTGAGACCTGGTGGAGCCCCAGTCCCTGGCATCCCAGAGTTTGGCTTTTAAACCCTTAGAGTTACTGGCCTTTGTCACTACTCTCCTAATCATTTTTTTTTGGTTGTTTTACAAATGATTTCCGGTTGTTTTTTTTCATCTTACCTAATTAACTCCCCACAAATCTGTCTTTCAGAAATGTCCCGTGTGGTACTCCTTTCTCCTGGACGAAGGAAGTGGTTCTCCAACTTTAGATCACATCAGATACCCCTGAAGGTTTCAGTAAAAACACAGATTTCCTGGACCCTCCTCCCCTGCAGAGGCTCTGATTCAGCAAGTTGAGGGGGAGGCATGAACATTTGTATTTCTATTTCTAACAAGTTCCCAAATGATGTTTATTGCTGTTGATCACAGAACCACACTTTTGGGAAAACTGATTTATGACATAATACCTTTGGAAGGGTTCTATAAAAATAAAAATAATCATGAGATGCATTACACTTAAGTGTTTATGCTTGTCTGGCATAAATATCCAATGTCCAAATATCTAACACCTTAGCATAAATGGGGTAGTAATAATTTCCAATTGGAAGAGAGATGGTTTAGGTAGATGCGTAATGATCATATGTCCTGGTTATCCTGGGTATGCCAGTTTCTAGTAATGTTTATTCCTGTGGGTCATTATTAATTAAACAATAATTAAACAATTAATTAACAATTAAACAATTTAATAGTTATAAGATATTTCCTTTAAACATTTGCACAATAAAACACTCTATTGTTAGGCCATGGGTACCCCCCTCCTTTTTTAAGGAGTACTATCACTATAGCATACGAGGAAAATATGAGTAAAGGTAGAGGGAAAGGATGTTCCAAAACAGGAGAGCCCCAGATATTCCCAGGTGGGGACAGGTATAGCAGAGCGTGAGGGTGTATCAGTCAACATTCAACCAGAGAGTTGGGACCAGTAGAAAGGGAAAGTCATGGGCAGGATGGATCTTCATGGCACAGGCCAAAGCTGTTGTCCACGGGTGGAATTTCTTTTTCGCTCAAAGAAGCCTCAGCCCTGCTATTGAAGGCCCTCTGACTGATTAAGCCCGGCCCACCAGATTATCCAGGGTAATCTCCCTTAATTAAAGTCAACTGAGTAGGGACTTAACTTAAATCTACAAAATCTTTACACAGCAGCACCTAGATTAGTGTTGGATTGAATAACTGGGAACTATAGCTTAGCCAAGTTGACATATCGAAAAAGCCATTTCAGAGGGCATGGGCTGATTTGAGAAGGAGAGGGCCCGGAAGGGTTAAGTGGTGAATTTGATAGCCAAGAATACAAATCATCTCCCCTTCTCACTTTTGGGGTTGCTCTGTATTCAGGAATTGTCTCCTAATAGACTTGGAGAGAAAAAAAAAAAAACCCTTAATAATGGTTTCTGCAAATGTGTGAAAGCTGAATGTGAAGAGGAAAGTTGTTTTCAAGAAATAGGAGCTGGCTTACCTTTAAAAGGAAAATCAGCTGCCTCTAGCAAAGTGGGATTGCAGTATTGTCCTGGATGGCAATTTGCACTGGCTGGCAGAATTTATCATCATGCTGGCAGGGGAGGTGCTGAAAACAAAAGCTTTTATCTTTCAGTGAGTCAGTAATACAGCCTTGGATGGCAGACGAGGAGTGTGAGCCTGGAAAGGGAAGTTGCCTGCCCTTTGGTCCCCGAGCATTTGATGAGAAGTTGGACAGGTGGACCATGGTTTATTTTAGTCCATCATAAAAAGGACTATGGCTCTCCTCCCCAGATCTGAGGGAGGTTCTCTGGGCTATTAATTAAAGATCAACCCTTAATTTAAAACTCTATGATTGTCAGGGAGTCAGTCACTTAGCAATGTCAGGTAAACTCTTCGTAACTCGGAGCACAATTTCATTTGCATCTCAGAGAGTCAGAGATCAATATGGCGCTCATGGCAGCCAGAGCGGATAATGGTATATTCAGTAAGAGCCCACCAGGAGCTGAGGGGATAGAAGGTAGATGCTATTATCAGAGGACAGCAGAAGGCAAACAAACAACTTTCATAAAGTACACCTTTCGGAGGAGAACCACCTGGGAAGGGTGGAGTCCATATGAAAACCTTGAATTGTAGCACACATGAAGGAAAACACTCAGCAGGGTTAGAGGGATTGAAAAATAACACTTCTTTGTCTCTTTGATATCTTATTGGTTCCTGACATTTTAGCCTCCTTGTGTCATTTTGGTGCCTGCTGTTTACCCAAAGGTCTTTGTCAAGTCTTCCCTCCCAGATTTTTGGTCTGCTATCAATCCTTTCCTTTCCAACCTCCATTTCTTAGGACACACCTCTCCTATTAATAATACTCTCAGAACTCTATTTTCAATTCTTTGACTTCTGGGAGATGCTCTGATGACAATATTGCTGCTGACTGTGGAGGAGTTCACTTACAGAATAGAATACCAAGTTCCTCTTGGTTTGAGATGGACATGTAACTGTTTTTTTCCTTCTCTTCCTTCCTACAGAGGAAAGAATGGAATACAAATACTTTCTTCCAATTCCTGGAAATGACAGTGTTTTTGTTTTCTTTTTCTGCTTGTGACAAGAATAAGAGGGAAGAAAGCATCTGAGTAGAGAGCATGTGTACCTAGGAATGTGTACTTCTCCCCACCCAAGTTCAGAACTGGCTAAGATAGAAGATAATGGAGTAAGTGAATCCAGATATCACCTTTATTTTATTATAGCTGACCTTGGAGGATGTGGCACATCTGTAAGCAAGTGGAAACTTGATCCTGAACCCAAGAAACAGACAGGCTTACCCTGCCAGTCCCAGGCCATGTTGGACCAGGGCAGGGCTGCCTCTATGACAACTCCAGTATGGAAGGGCAGAGGAGGATGTCTCCTCCTGCTGGGCAGCTCTCTTCAAGGGAGCAGAGATGAAGGGACTCCGAGGTACATGTCAGTTCTTTAGCTCAGATCTGTAGGGTGAATGTTTCTCATCCCCTGGGGACAGGGTAGGTGAAAGGGAGGAAAATGACTGAGAGTGTTAACAATTAGACTCCCTTCCTATGATGGAGGAATTGTTCTCCCCATAAGAAATATGAATTTGAGGAGGTGCCCCTGTATTGGTAAAAGAAATGATCTATGGTTGTTGGGGTAGAGGAGCTCTGTGCCCAGCTTCTGGTAGCACTCTTGAAAGATGGTAAGAACTGAGTAAGAAATGACTATGTGTTTGTGTACAGAGGCAGGACTCCAGACATTAGACTTACCAGTCTTACCAAGGACTAACACACACCAAAACATGGCTCAGAGGTGGTAGAATGACTAAGGTTCAATTTGCCATCAGGTTATCAGAACAGGGGTGCAGAGTAGACATGCACTTGGTTTACAGAAAAGTGAGGAATGGAAAATCCATTTCCTGAACTCTAAGATACCATTGACTGTAAGATGTTAAATCATTTTGTGTTCTACCAAGGAAGAAATTGCTACTAAATTGTGACATGGTGCTATCATATCCCTTGGGATTTTTATTTTGTATTTATTAAAATGTCTCTTCTAGATTCCTCTAGGCATAGAATTCTGTCATATACTACTCCCACGCATAAATAAAAATTAAAAACATATGCAGAATAAATTTTAATATGGTCCTAACACTTTCCCCCTTTTAGAGTCTTGCTCTTGGGAATCTCTTTTTTGATTCAGAATCCTCAATGTTTGCATTTTGTTTCCAGTATCTATCTGCGCGCTGCAAAAGCACTGGTCACACAGTATTTATTAAAGGCATTTGCAACATTGTTTCTGAGACTTTCTTAAGAGCCACTTGCTGCTTCTCTTAACCAAGAAGTGGAACCTCCATTGTAGATGCCACATGATGACAGTGGTGGTAAGAACCTTTGATTGTAAGAAGCATCCCAATCTCAGAGATGCTAAGATGTAAATTTAAAAATGTGTACCCTAGAAAATGGACGAATAGTATTTCTTTTTTGTACATCCAAGATTCATTCCCATTGCACTGTGGGATTCTAGGCTGCAGGGCACATGACTGGTAATCTTAACAGTTGGGGGGCCCTTTCTGTTATATCCTTAATCACATAAACATGCATCTGCTGTCTTGTGGCTCAATAGTCTCACTGTGTTGGTCCTTACAAAGAGGCATTAAACTAATTCAGGAATAGAAAAGTAGTATACATTTATGACAAAATGCAGTGCCTCTCAGTTTGATTATCTTTTGAATCAACCAAATGCTAAATGTTAAATTGATGCATGGGTCATTAGAATTCAACTGAATTGTATGATCTTGGCTGAGGATTCTATCACTTTCTTATAAAGTGGACAGGTTAAAGTAGAGCATCTTTCAACATAGCCCATCCTCTGATGATCTTCTAGCACATCATGGTTTAAGATATAACATCTATGGGAAAAAAGATCTAAATTCCATGGTTTGGCTTTGCTGGGGAAATGCAAAACGAAAATGGTTCTGACAGAATGACTGGCAGTGAATTAATTCCTGAAAGATTAGTTATGTCAAGATTTATTTATGCACAAACCGAGGACTGTTTGGTCATTCTGGACAATTATGGTTGCTCTCTTCAAGTCATGTCATCACAGAGAGAACTGCAGCTTTGATCTTTTCTGGAAGGTTTAAACCAATCTAGCGGGGGTTATAATTCCATATCAAATCATGACTTACAACAAGATGAAGTGCAGAGAGAAATCTGCAGCAAATCCAAAAGTTAGTGAAATGCCTGATGCAGAAATATGTGTTTTCTAGGCAACGCCATTCCTGTGAATGATGTTGATCTTGACCCGCAGAGAAATAATGAGTGTCTGCAGCTTTCTTGTGGTAATCCACCATAACAGAAATGGTGGGTCCATTTCTCAGATGTCTGCATTTCTTTTCCAGCTGTTGTGGTTTACGGTCCTCTGTCCAGCCTTCTCCCCAGGAACTTCCTCGCCATATATTTTTCCTGCCCTGCTGTAGTTGAGGCAAGCCTAAGACTCTATTTTACTGTTATTTGTTTATATTGCTAAAACTGTGGGAAAACATATAACAATTGCCAAAAGTAACACATCTCAGAGAAAAAACATCTCAAAATGTACGAAAGTGATTGTCTCTAGAATTTGAAGAAATGTAAACAGGGCCACATATACCTTCTGGCAGCCTCCTTTCCAGTCTCCTTCTATGATATTCCCTTTTCTTATGTTAGCCTTCTCTGCCAGTTCTTTTTGCATTGGGTTCTAGCCCAGAATGCTCAGGGGTGGGCCCAAGTTCCACTAGATATGACAATGTTGTTCCCTGGATTATCCTGTTCCTGGCTTCTTGCATTTCTTTGTGATAATCCTTCATTGAACTTTATCCTTTTTTTTTTTTTTAACCAAACTTTAGTCCAAATGGTACGTCCAAAGGTGAGGTGGTCTTTATAATATGCTTGGGTTTATTTTTGGGTTATATTTCTTGTATACTTGATTATTGGGAATGCCAAGTTCTTTCTCGCTGATCCCTAGTTCCATTCCTTGGTTCAGGTCAAAACTTCCCTACAGCCCGTCTGAAAGTCAAATGAGAGGTTCTTTTCAGTGCTGCGCTGGTGAATGTTTAACCAGCTCTTACAAGCAGGAAAAAAACAAAACAACTGACTTGTAAAGTTTGCCAGTTTCCGTGGTATAAATACTGCAGCTATGACTGATTTCAAACCACCAGTGTGATGTTGTCCCTGAACTCTGAGTTGAGAAGAGATGGACATCGCTGGCTCTCACTAGCTGGCTTCTCACTAGCACTCCACAGACTGGTTCTCTCTCTAATTTACTGAACATGTTGGTTGTCATGGCCCATGAAGAAAGCAATTTTATTCTTACTCACCACTGCTTCTTTAAAAAACTTTTGTCATTTTTTCCCCCTCATCCCTAGAAGAAATCTCAGGCAGATCCCATAGCTTCTGTGGTGACTTTTTAGTATTAAAATATCCACTTAATGTACTGTTCACATAAAAGAGATTGCTGGTTGGCCTCATGACCAGGGGCATGCTGCCCATTTTCTATCCAGGTCCAGGTGATCTCGGGAGGCCCTCTCTGAGCTAACATGTTAGGAAAATCAGAAATATTTATTTGAGTCCATTGTGACTTTATCAATGTGGGTCAACAGTCTACATCTGGTTGGATTGTAATGGATGTTGATAAGTAAACATTGACTGTATGTATGTTGAATTGATCTAGTATTGTACATTTTTCTTTTTAAAATTTAATTGTTTTAAAATTTTTTAATTGAAGTACGGTTAACATACAACATTATATTAGTTTCAGGTGTACAACATAGTGATTCAACATTCTGAAATGCTCACCACGATAACTGTAGTTACCATCTGCCACTTTTGTGAACTTATTTTTTTATGGTGTTTTTTAATATGACCTCCCAAAGAGTTTATGGACTCTGAAACTGGATTTCCTGGTTTTGAATCTTGGCATTGCCACTCACTTAGCAGAGTGACTTTGAGTATGATACTTGCCCTGCCTCTGTTTTCTCATTTGTAAACGGGAAATTAACAGTATAGCTAATACATAGTGTTGTCTCGAAGACTAAAGAGTTATTATGTATAAAGTACTTACAACAGTGATGACAAACAGTAGGTGCTCTATATCTCTAAGCTGTTAATATTGTCACGATCAAAAAAAGGTCAATGAAAACATCTGTTCCAACTTTCGAGATATAATAAACTATAGAATTTGTAAAAACAAAACAAAACAAACCTCATATACCTCTAGTCTAATCCAATTGCACGTTCAAGTTAAAACTTCTTTCCTATTCCAGGCTGGACTTGTGCAGTCTCCAAGCTTATTGTAGAGAAGAGGGCACGGTTGGTTTCATTCCTGTCTCCCTACTTCTCTTTTGCTCCTGCTCTATGCACACCGTGCTGTTCCGGTTTCTGCAGGTTAAGGACCGCGGTGGCGGAGGGTGTTGGTAAGCGGGAGAGCAGGTCTTATTTTGCTGGTACAGTGGGTGGGGACTAGGATGACAGATGTCTACAGCTGACTCTTTGTCTTGTGGGACCCTTTTATGGCGGCTTTGGTCCCTCCTCTGGAGGACCGCCAATTCCAGGTTTCTGCAAGGAGATACCTCTTCCCGCTGGCTGTTTCATGTTTTCCCGCAGAACCTAGGTTCTGGTTGCTCCTATTGAGATTCCTTGTTCTTACCCTTATTTAACTCTAGATATACAGGCTATTATCAGTAAGACCCTGCCTCTTGGTTCTGCCTCCCAGCTGGCACTGCAGCCAGTCTCTCACCTTCAGGTTTTCTATGAGTTGAAGGGACAGATGTCCTCTGCGTGGTTCTCTTAAGCCATCTTCTCTGCACCTGGTTGATGGAGGTCCCGGTCACTCCCTTGGGTGTGGGGAAACTATACCGGCCACCGCTCAGAACTCGGGAGAGATTGCTCTATTTCCAGTGTCTCCTCATGAGAGTCGTTTTTCCAATAGTTCTTCCTTTTGAACGAATGATTCCATTCTTGGGAATCCACCCTAAGGAACTTTCTCAAATAATGAGAAAGCTTTCTGCACAGAGATGTCCCTTTTATCTCCCTATTGCCTTCTCTTGTATAGTCTAGTGCAAGGAGAGTGGCGAAGCTGTTTCAGCAGGTTTTAGCCCCTCCTTTGCAGATGTCACTTTAAAAGTGTGAGGATACTTGGCAGGGCGTGTTTTTCATTTGGGGTCTCAGGTGAAAATGTAAGACAGGATTGCATTTTAATGTCATGCTGCACAAGCTTCCCCGGATGCTGCCAAGTTTCCCCTGATTAAGCCTGTATTCCCCACGTTCTTCTTTCTGGCTAGACTAATTCCCTTCTGTGACTTTTAGTGTCTTTACAATTATTTTCTAGTGACAGCTTCTGCAACACTTCAAATATTTACCAACTATACCTGTTTTCTGGCTTATCTAAAAATGTGCCCTTTCACAAAAATGATTTTTGACCCATACCCTGGGCTGTCAGAGCATTTGCTTCTTCTGATCAATTAGATCTTCATATAAATTAGATTATCAAGAAGATTAAAACCAATTTTGACATAATATGCTATTACTCTGTGCATTTTATGTGTTACAATTCACAATACATTAAAGCAGGAGTATTTTTCATAAGTTCCCACCAAGGCAGATTTTTATAATCTAACATATAGTAAGGGTGCCAACAAGTTAGAAGCAATTGACATGCCCAAGAATGCTTTGAAACTAAACTTTTGACTTTTATAATTCATTTATGATTCTAATACCTGGCATTTCACATGCAGTGTCACAAATGGAGCTCCTTTTAAACAGTTTATATATGGAACTTATGAATTACAAAAGACTCTTTTGCTTTACACCAGGATACTTCACATCTTAATGGAGACTTATTGATTTTACTTGAAATAACGTGATTTTTCAGAACATTAAATAATTTCTATTAAATTAACTTGTAACCTCAGGACTTGAAATCTAGAAATATGGACTATCTGGTTAATATCATGAAATATCAAACATATATAAAGGGTTATCAATATATGGAAAGATGAAGCATTAGAAACTTTAAATACATTGGGATTATATTATATTATGCATTTATATGTTTATTTATAATTTTTTGTGGATTATATTATAAAGTTTTATATTATTAGAAACTCCAAATGAACTAAAAAACATAAAATTTTAATTTTAGATCATTTAATATTCATTAAATTTTATAATTTTAGATTTATTTTATCATATAAGCATATTTTTATTATTTTATATATTTATATATAATATATTTTAGTTTAATTATTATTTAATATATAGTGATTTATTTATGTATCAAATAAATATATATTTATTATTTTGTATCATATAAATATATACTTATATTTATGATATCTTCTATAAAATATTAAATATAAAAAAGGTAAATAAAGACTTGCAATATAAGGTAAAAGTAAAAATTTTCTATTAGCTTTTCTTGGTAACTTTATAACTACTTAGATTACACAGAATAATGAAATAAAGAGTCCATGAACCTGAGAAAAAACACATAGATCTAAAATTATTAGCAATAATCTGAATAACAAGTCAGCAGGTTCCACATTAAAAAAAAACTGCGAGATTACCAAATTACCTAAAATAAGATTTTAACAAATGAAAGACATACTGTTGGTTGGAAGGGTTAAATATTATAAAATGGTTAACTTGTCCTAAATTAATTTGTCATTTTAATATCATTGTTCAAAGTCCTGATGGGATTATTTTGGGAGAAACTTTGTAAAAAAACTAAGTTTTAAAAAGAATATTAATGAGTAGCGAGGAAGTGTTATGAAGCTAGGATACGTTAAGGTGTGTAGGCTTGTCATACATAGGCTGATCATAAGAACCAGATAGCTTAGAGGACTTTCCTGATGTGTAGGTTTCAACACATGCTAAAGGGGAGCATTGCAAACAAATGGTCAAAGGATGTAGTAGACAATAAATGGTATTGGGGCAAATCTATTATGTCTACAACGAATGATATCTTTAGCTTTTTATCTCATACCAGACACCAAAAATCAATTCTACATAGACAAAATTAATTAGCATTAAGGTCATATAATTTTTAAAAGTTTAGGAAGAACGTAATAGACCTGTAGATGAGGGAAAACTTACTAAACTTAAAAATAATAGAACAAAACCATAGAGAAAAAAGAGATTTTAACATTACAAAAAAACTATTAAACACATCAGAATTAGGAAGCAAACACTTTGTGAATTTTTTTGAATCTACTATGAATCAGGTTCATTTTCTTTATTACAAAACCCCCCCCACAAAAGCCAATAATAGAAACTTTGAAAGCGCAATAGATAAACGTGCAAAACTCATTATCACAAAATCATAAAAGCTGAGCACCAGCTAATAAATGAGCAAATGGAAACATTGTCAACACTATAGTAATCAAAGACTTGCAAATTAAAATGACAATAAAACGTCATTTCTTCCCAGCAAATTAACAAACACAATTTGTTTTAAATGAGAATGCTTACTGCTAGTAAGGTAAGGCTACAATAGAATTGGGAATGTCCGTACACTGTAGGAAGGAATGCAAATTATTGCAGATCTTTTGGGGGAAAAATTGTAAGAAAGACCTTCAGACATTTCTTTTTGTGTTGATAACTCCATTTCCTGGAATCAGTCCTAAGGAACTAAGCCCAAATAATGAAAATGTTTTCTGTTTAGAAATGTTCTTTTCTGCTTTATGTAATAGTTAAAGTTAGAAACCATGTTAACATGCCACATAAAAAAGTAGTTAAATAGGATCAGGTATTACCACTCAATGGGTGATTATGTAATTATTTTGAGATTATATAAAAAATATAATAGGAGAAATGTTCATGCCATAGTAAAGAAAGCAAAGTACTGTATATATATATATATATTTACATATGTATACATGTACATGTGTGTATAATTTATATAGTCATGAAGTTTCATATACAGTCATGTAAAGGCAAAAAAGTAAAAAAGGATAAACAAACCCCAAATTCCATTTAGATAAACAAAAAAAGAAAATCAGTTTACCAAATGTTAACATTGATATTGTTTTGTATAGTGGGAATATGGTAGATTTTTTTCTCCACCTTTTTTTTTCTGTTATTTTCCATAATGAGCAGCTATGGCTTTTAGAATAGACAAAACAAAGTTTTAAAAAGTAGTATACACCCACACATAATGGTTTCCCTGTATTGATTTACATAAATGTGCCATTTCATTGAGCAGAAATCCATTAGTGCCAAAATCCACTTCCTATTACCGTTTGTCACTTCAGGCACTTATTAAGAATTCTTCCCACCTTAAAGAATATAAACCTATTTCTTTAGTTCTGCAGCCTAAGTTAAAAGGTGGGGTAAGTGCTAACATTTCTTCTTTTAAGAAAGAACATCAATTTCAGTGCAAGCTCTCTACCTAGCACTGAAAATGTCATTAGGAAATTGTAGTCCTTCACCTAAAAGCTTAAAATCTAAATTATATGGATGAATCAGTTTAGACTCATGAATAATATGAAAAGGTCTTTTAATCATAAAATGCCTGGACAATAAAATGAATCACTTTGCGGTTGGCTATTTTTGTAGAAGATGAGATTTTTTTTGTACCCCAGCAATATTTGAAAGAGTGAATGTTGCAGCTGGAAATCATTCCAACAGTGTGGGAAAAAATAGAGCTATAAATAGGATGAAGAAACAAGTGAGCAATTAGGAAATAGAGGAACAAACTGAAGGCAACAATAGAAGTTGGAAAAACATCAGCAGTGGATTCAGAGCTGGAATCTGTCAGTGTTCTCTAAAGCGCCTATACAACAGAGAGAAAAGACCCTGCGTGTATGTGGTCCATGTGATTTTCAGCCATCTGATTTCACGTACTGTAAAAGATTATCAGTTAGAACTTTTAGAAATACTCTCTTGCTACCATTGCAAGAAAAATAACATGAATATCGATTAGCAGTAAGCATTCATAACACCAATAATAAGAATATCTGGTTAGCTTGTCAGTTAGTTTTTTAAGTTTTCATATGCAGCATCTGCAGATTTTAACTCTTTCTACAGCTGTGATGTGCACAGGCAAATAATTATTTTTTAAAAATATTTGTTTATTTATTTTGAGTAGGGAGGAAGGGCAGGGAGAGGGAGAGAGAGAATCCCAAGCAGACTCCACACTGTCAGTGCAGAGCTCCACGTGGGGCTCAGTCCTACAAACCATGAGATCATGACCTGAGCCAAAATCAAGAGTCAGAAGCTTAACTGACTGAGCCACGCAGGCACCCCCAAATAATGATTGTTTCTAATCTGATCTATTTTTTGTCTGGAGAGCTTATCTTCCGGTCGGTGGGTAAAAATTACCTACATGTGCAAGCCAGTTTAAAGCTTAGAGCAATTGGATGAATTATATAGTCTTTCTAGCCAACACTCAGACTCCGTTTTATAATGTTTTTTCAGTGTTTTAAGAGAAGCTTCTCCACCTAAGATGGAAGTCATGTATATGGAGGGAGGCTGTCTGCCCTCAGCCATGAGTGAGGGCTAGTTTGGGCTAGACCTTGATTCTTCTCTGGTGGTTATCTTCTTTTGGGTCCCTTTGGGTCCTGGCTTGCTCATACTGACAAGTTTGTAGCTGCAGAACTCCCAATCTCTTTTAATGGCTTCGGCCATGTTACCAGAATGACCTGCCATTTCCACTCAGTTCTCCATGGCGCTAGGCTTTGATGACATGATTTCTGTAAACTAAATGTTCATGTATATATACATGTGTGTTTATGTGTACGTGTGTGTATATGTTCATGTATGTGTTTTGTGAGAGCAGCAAGAAGGGGATAGAAAATACAGGTAGTAAAATCTGTTTTGTGTCTACAAAGTGCTAGGCATTTATAGGCCTCATTATCATATTTAGTCTTCACCAAAATCTTTTTTTTTAAGTTTATTTATTTATTTTGAGAGAGAGAGACTGCATGTGAGGTGGGGACAGGGGCACAGGGAGAGAGAGAGAGAATTCGAAGCGGACTCTGCACTGTCAGCATGGAGCTCAATGGGGACTGCATCCCATGAGCCTGAGATCATGACTTGAGCCAAAATTAAGAGTTGATTTCTCAACTGATTGAGCCACCCATGTGCCCCAACCTTCACAGAAATCTTACTGGTAGTCCTCACCTTTTAATCAATGAAGAAAGTGAAGTTGAGAAATGATATCAGAAATGGAGCCCATGTATATTTGAACTCAAAGTTTGTGCTCATTCAATTACCTCTTGGAAGTGGTAAAAATGGAAAGAAAAATGTTTTATGCCATTGGTGTTCATTTTGTAATATTGCCATTTAAATCAGCCATACCAGTTTCAATGTTCGGATTAGACAAAAAAATTCTAGTGTGATAACATCTTCATTAAATTTGTGCGCTGTTACCAAAAATATTTTAATTTGTTAAGTGCAAAATACTATTCAAGTTTGCTTCAATTTGCATATCTTTGAGGTTTAGTGAGAATGAACATATTTCCATTTATTTAAATGCATTTGTATTTTCTAGTACTAAAAATTGTTACCTATTTTCAATTTTACTGTTACAGTATTATTAATATTCTTACAAATTTTAATGAGAAATTATATGCTATAGAAAGAAATATATGGCTTATTTGATATCAAATATTGTTTCTATTTTTCCTTTTCCAATTAAATTTTTTTGGAAAAAAAATTTTAATATAAATTTTAAAATTATATATATAAATTTGTTAATATTTCTTTTGTGATTTTGTTTGGTTAAAGAACCAGTTTAAAGAAACTTGAGAAAATTATCATTCTTCTTAAGGATACAACGGATATTTTAATTATTCTACTTTTGTTATGAAATTTGTTAAAAATGATTCTTTAATGGACCTTGAATTAATTTTAGTCGATGATATAAGGTAAATATCTAACTTAATTTCTTTTTAAATTGATATTTTTTATCAATATAATTTGGTAACAATCTTTATTTTAACCACATTTTCAAGTTTTTTAAATTAAGTTTTCATATGAAGCAGATGCAGTTTCTGTTTTATTTTGTTCTATCATCCTTTTTTCTATTTTTACACAGAAGTAAACTTTTATAAATGTTTTATAATATTTTAATACCTGATATAATTCAATTCTCCTAAAGTAACACTTTGCTTTTCTCATATTTAAAAAACCTGAGATAATTCCATTTTTCAACACTTCTTTAATATTTCAATTATTCTAAATGTTTTTCCAGCATAAATTGTAGAAGCATTTTTAAATTTTCCCACCACTTCCTACTGGGAATTTGAATGGGACTATAATACCTATATAAATTAACTTTGGGGAAATGGTGATATGCTTATCAAAATGTAAATGAGAGCTCTTCATTTAATAAAGTTTTCCTTTTTATTTCCTACTTAACATATTTTTCATTGTAAAAGTTCTGTGGAGCTTTCATTAAGCTTTTTTGTTGATATTTTATTATTATTGATAATAGATCTTTTTTGTCATTATGTTTTAGCTACCCTTTATGGAATACAAGATTTCCACAAACGTTTTAGATGTCTTTTCTTTCCATTTCACTAAGTTATTTTATTATTTCTAATTGGTAATTTATTTCTGATAGCAGATTCATTTGGCCCTTTTAGTTATGTAATTATTCTAATAGTGCCTAATGATTTTTCAGCTCCCAATATAATGTTTATTTTGTTTTTTTTAAAATTTTTTTTAGTGTTTATTTATCTTTTTGAGAGGGACAGAGACAGAGTGCAAGCAGGGGAGGGGCAGAGAGAGAAGGAGATACAAACTCTGAAGCAGACTCCAGGCTCTGAGCTGTCAGCATAGAGCCCCATGCGGGGCTCCAACTCGTGAACCTTGAGATCATGACCTGAGCCAAAGTTGGCTGCTTAACCAACTGAGCAACCCAGCCTCTCCTATAATGTTTATTTCTTATTTAAATCTTAATAACAATATTTATTATTATAATCTTATTAGAAAAACAATTGTAGAAGAGACATCCATTAATTCTTCCTTCTGTGCAAACTCTGTTTGGCTTGCAGATTTAGTTCTGGTTGACCTTAAATACTACATGAAGCTGCCCAGTCATGGCTGATTGGATTTAAAAAAAATGGGCACATGATGCAGGGGAAGGTAGTTCATTGGCCAGCTGGTTATCAGCAAAGACTAGGACTCAGATGGTATTGGATGGGGGCTATGATGCATGTCCTATTGGAGGTGGAGTTGATGCTGCCTTAACTCCAAACCTTTTGTAAACTCCAGGAGCCCTGTAGAAAGTCAGGCTTCAGGGAGTTCACACACACGCGCACACACACCCTTAATCTACAAAAAATATCCAAAAGAACATCCAGCCTCAGGAAAAGAGAGAGGGACAGAGAGAAACAGAAGCTGTTCGATATCTTTCAACTTGTGGGGAGCTGTTTTCCCTTTAGATTTTAGATGCTTCCCTAACATAGCCCCTTTTTGTGGTCTGTCTCTAGTGGGTTCCTGTTTCTTGCAACCAAAAATTCTCTAAGACAATGATGGTAACAGGTATCCTTACCACTTTCCTGTATTTAATATGAATGCCACATATGTTTTGATTTTTGATTTAATATAAACAGTTATAGTATGGTGGAGCCTTTTATTCCTTTAAAAATATTTTTATATTATGTTGAATTTTATGAGGCATATGCGGCGCGTCTGTTGAAATCATCGTTATGACTGTTAAATTTCTTAAGTGGAGCACAGCGTACTGAATGGTGATTCCTGGATCAAAAAATAGACCACAGGAGAAATTGACATACAAACGTTTATTTTTCCCAGGCCCCAGGGGAGGTACTCTGCACGCGTCCAGGGTCCACATGGGGAGGTCACGCAGAGTGTGGAGAACCAGAAGGTAGGACCTCTGGCATATGCCTTTATTATGGTCTGTGGGCAAAGTGCTTTGGGGTTCCCAGGTGAAGGCCAAGTTGGTCAATTCAAACAGAAATAGAGAGGTTTTTTTTTTTTTTAATGTTTATTTTTGAGAAAGAGAGAGCACAAGTGAGGGAGAGACAGAGAGAAAGGGGGACAAAGGATCCGAAGTGGGCTCTGTGCTGGCAGCAGCAAGACTGACATGGGGCCTAAACTCACAAACTGTGAGATCATGAGCTGTACTGAAGTCAGACGCGCTCAACCGACTGAGCCCCTCAAGTGCCCCCCAACTTTTTAATGTGAGCTTTTTCTAACATGTAGGGAAGTTGGAAAAATAACACAATGGGTTTAAATGCTTACCACCACTTCTTTTACCACAGCTTCTTTGTTCTCAAGCTTTAAAATTTGATTCACCTATTAATTGGCCAGATATTACTGTCATTAAGAAGGATTTCATAGGTTTTTTATTCCCTCATTTCCTTTATGTCCAAGAGTATCTGGGGCTTCGAAATGTGAACAATGTCTTAGCTGGAGATAATACTCTTGGAAAAACATTTTCTTTCCCCTAGAACATAATAGGTATTATTCCATCATCTTCTGGCATTCATTGGTATCATGAATAAATCTAAGGCCAGAGTGATTTTTAATTATTGTGAGTGAATTTTGTAATTTGCCTGGATGTTTGAGTATTTCTTTATTCTTGATGTCTGATAGCCTATCGGTGTTGAAGGCCTCTATCACATTTGACATGCTCAATCATAATATACATTCCACACTAACACATCAGTTTTCTCTTGGAACTTCATGATTTATTTTTTCTTGAGCTATAACTTACAACACATTTTCCAGGTCAATCTGTTGAGTTTTCTACATCAGGGGCACTAATTCTTAGAATGGATCATCTTGGTCCTCCATAAAATTTCGTTCTTCTCTAATTGTTTGAATGTCTTTGTCTTTTCCATCTGTATTCATTGCCTTTACTTGTAACTTTCCATATGCCAGTAAATTGCTCTTTAGAAATGTCTACTCAGTTCTTGCTAGTTCTACTTTATTTTTTTTAGCTCAGAAATGATGTTGATTTGAGCAGCAATTTCTTGCCTTAGCTATGCAAAACTCCTTTCATCTCATTCTATCCTTTTATCATCTTTCCATGTCCATTAAATAATTAAGTTGTTTTACAGCATAACACAATTTGTAGAGGAATTTCCCTCTGTTCATCGAGTAATTTTTCCTTCTAGGCTTGATTCTTGGTCTTTTTGAAATTCTGCTCCTTTTACTACTTCCACCCTTTCAGCTGTCACATGTTTGCAGAGTTGCCCTGAGTTTCTTTTCATCTAGCTTATGCTTTGGCAGTTCTGTGCTGGCATTCTATTTGATCTGATATAGAGCTGGTGACTTCTTAACCCTCTTCCTGTCAGATATGAGAAGAATTTGTTTTCTTCTCCAAGCTATATTTTGAAAGCTAACTTTCTTTTTGTCTTGTACCCATCTTTGAGTACCCTAGGAGAAAAGATAGGAGAAGGTAGATCAGCTGAGGAGCTCTCTTTTAGGATACTTCAGATCTGCTCAGTTCCAAGACTTTATTAAACATAAGGTGCAATACAACTAGCTAGGAGGTATATCACATTTCCGCCATGGGGGTATTCTTGAGCTTCGACTTGTTCTTCAATGCAAGGTGTAACTCTGGAATCCTGGTTTTCATCGGAGAGAGTTACCCACATTGACTGCATTCTCTACTTAACCTCCCTTATCCAAGAACCATTCTACCCTGTTAAGAAAAAGAAAAGACGAGAATATGCATTCAGTCTGCTTCTGTTCAGGTTTGGGGGTATTAATGAAAAACCCCAGGACTTTGTACATTCACTGATCTTCTGGGATAGTGTGGGGTCTAGTAGGAAGGGTGTGGTTAGACAGGAAACTGTACTTTTGCCCTTCCCTCCACTCTAGAGTCCCTTGTAACTTTCCTTTCATTACTTAAAAAAGTGCATATCTGAGTTTCATTCTTTTTCCTTCTATTGGTTGTTGTAGCTCCTTTTTGCTCGCTTGCTTAGACATCATTGGACAGAAGTTCTGTGTTGCAGCCTAAAATTTGTTTTGCTCACCCAGAAGTCCTGCTAAGCATGCTAATAATGATGCTATGAAGAGGGTATGGATATACCCAGCCTGCAGAGAGACAAAGAAGGCCCAGAGTTGCTAAGTAATATGTTCATGAATGTCCATGTTAATAAGTAGAAGGCCCATAAATTAAATCCATTTCTTTCCATTCCAGACCATTGTTTTTTCTATTAGAGTCCCCTAAACACTAGAGTAATTCATTCATTAATTAAACAAATATATATTTTATATATAAATGTAGAATTAATTAAATTTATATACATATATACATATATATATTTAAAAATTGTTTTACTATCCTTGACATGTTTTGAAAATTACAAGACGAAGGATACTTTAGAAAAGAACCGTAAGTTTATTTTTATTTGTGCAATCAACACATCCCAACTAGCTATATGTAAAATTAACTATTCTAGATTATATATTTAAAATACACATTTATGTTTACTACTTATTTACTTATTTATTTTTCCCCAGATTATCGAGATATAATAGACACACAACATTGTGTAAGCTTAAGGTGTATAATTTGTTGATTTGATACCTTTGTATATTGCACAATGATTATCTCCATAACATTAGCTAACACCTCCATCTTGTCACAGAGTTACCACTTCTTTTTTGTGATGAGTACATTTAGAATCTATCCTCTTAATGACATTCAAGTATATGATGCAGTATTCATATTACATTATCATATAATACACATTATCATGTTATTTATATTATGTTACAATATATATATTATATTACATTATTATATTCCTATTATATTACAGTATATCACTGTAATATATAGTATATATACATATTAATACAGTCTATACATATACAGTATATATTATATTATATTACATTATCATATTATATTACAGTATAATCACTATTTTGCACATTAGGTCCCCAGACCTTGTTGATCTTATAACTGGATGTTTGACCTATATCTCCCATTTGCTCCCACCTCCCCTACTCCTGGTAACCACTACTTTACTCTGCTTCTCTGAGTCTGACTTTTTTAGACTCCATATATGTGATAATATATAGTATTTGTCTTTGTCTGACTAATTTTACTTAGCATAATGCCCTTAAGGTTCATAACGTGTGTTGCAAATGGCAGGATTTTTCTTCGTTCATCTTCGTTTGATACCTGCAATATACAAAGGTATCAAATGAACTCCACTGTCTGTATACATATCTTCTTTACCCATTCATCTGTTTACAGTTATTTCAATTGTTTCTAAATCTTGGTTTTTGTGAGTATGCTGCAAAGAACATGAGAATGTAGATATTGCCCTGAGATGTGATCTCAATTCTTTTGGATGTACACCCAGAAGTGGGATTTCTGGATCATAAGGTAGTTCTGTGTTTAATTTTTTGAGGAACCCCCATACATGTTCCATGGTGACTGCACTGATTTATATTTCCACCAACAGAGCCCTAGGATTCTCTTTCCTCCACATCCTTGCCATGTATTCACTATTTCAAATAACACTGGGGTAAGATACCTGATACACTAAAGAAAGTTTTAGAAATCTGATTTTTAAAATATGCATTTTTTTATGTATTTAGAATGATGCACACGCATATCACAAGTTACCAAGATGCTTTGCAAACCTCTCTTGGAAGGATTGAAACCAGGATGGATTTTAGACTTGCTGTAATGGTTTATGGGAAGCAGAAGACCAGGGAAATGAACTTGATAATACTGATGTATTCTAGGTCTCCAATTGCTTTAGAAAGCAGATTTCTCAAGATTTTAGAATTTTTACTTCTCAGGGTGGCACTTCTCCCCCACCCGCCACATTTATTCACTTATTTCATATGGATTCTAGTTCAAAAGCTCCTCAAAGAAAAATGGCCTTCTAAATATAGGGCACTTGACCAGCAAACTTGTGTCTTGTGGATTACCACACATGGTACCATTCTCTTTCACTGTTGATGGCCCATGGCGATCATTCTGCATTAAGTATCTATTCCTGCTTTCCCAAAGTCATTTCCTACAGGCATTTATATGTTTGTTTCCCAATTTTACTGGGCATTGGGACATTTACTTATAACAAAAAAAAAATATAACAAATATAAAATATAACAAGAACCAATGTCTTTATTTTTGCCAAAAGCAGGAAAACTTTGTTTTTGTTTCTTCTCTTGGTATTACTTGTCTGTTCCTGGGTGTAATGTGTAGAGGGTTCCGTGTTAGTGCCTAAGTTCTATTTGTATACTCACTGCTTTCATCCTCTGGTTCAGTGATTCTTATACTATATCGCATATAAATGTTGCCTAGAATGCTTGTTAGAATGTAGCGAGGATGCGCCATTAGAAATTCTGATTCAAAAGCACTGGGGTAGGACTTAGGAAACTCTTTTAACAAGGTCCCCGGATGATTCACAGGAAGGTAATACATCACCCACATTTTTAGAAACACTACTTTAGATCACTTAATAGTTGGAATTTAGTCAACCAAGGAACACTTCCTCAGTATGATTATCAGAGTAGTAGCCATTCTTTGTGTTTCAAGAATGCAATAATGGACAGAACACCTCACATGAAATGCTGCTGTAAGTTATAAAAAGGGGAATGTGGTATTTAAAATACTAATTCTAGAGATAGACATTTGAATGAGTAATTTTATTTAATTAGCTCTTAATTTTTCTAGCTTATTTTTTTAATGTTTTTATTTGCTTTTGAGAGAGAGAAAGAGAGACCGAGAGTGAGCAGGGGAGGGGCAGAGAGAGAGGGAGACACAATCTGAAGCAGGCTCCAGGCTCTGAGCTGTCAGCACCGAACCTGCCGTGGGTTTCGAACTCGTGAACCATGAGATCATGACCTGAGCCAAAGTTGGACACTTAACTGACTGAGCCACCCAGGCGCCTCTCTAGCTTATCTAGAAAATGTACAAAGGCAAATTATAAAACATTATTGAAAATAACATTGTTTATGTTTTTCCCCTAAAAATGGTGGTATAATGAATATTTTTATGTGTCACACTTGCCTACGCTATGAGGTCCAGTCGTTTGGTCAAACACTAATTGTGATGTTGCTGTGAAGATGTTTTTTGGATGCGATTAATATTTACAATCAATTGACTTTAAGTAAAGAGTTTACATCACTTTACTTTACTTTACTTTACTTTACTTTACTTTACTTTACTTTAAGTAAAGAGTTTACATCCATAATGTGGATGGGGTTCACCAATCAGTTAAAATTCTTAAGAATAAAGACTAAGGTTCCCAGAAGAGGAAATTCTGCCTTAAGGCTGCAACATAGAAATCCTGCCTGAGTTTCTAGACAGCCAGACTGCCCTTTAGATATTAGATTTGTCAGCCCCACAATTGGGTGAGCCAATTTCTTAGAATCCCTTTCTTCCCTCTCTCTCTCTCTCTCTCTCTCCTTCTCTCTCTTTCTCTCTCATTTCCCTGGAGAACCCTGACTAAAACAAATGGTAACAGTTTTGTTGTTGCTCTATAAAATATTCTTGACATCCAACAACATGACTTGGGTTTGGAATTAGAGGACGAGGATTCAAATTCAACTCTATCCCTTAATAATTGTGCAATTTTGCACTAGTTACATGTTCTAGTTGTAGGTTTCCTTGTTTGTTAAGAGGGGATAATAGCATCTTTCTAGGCTATTCAAAAGTTTTTTTGTGTGTGAGGCTCAATTATGATAATCATGATAATTCATGCGTAAGCTCTCTGAAAACCATACACCGTGATACATTTGAAGAGTTTTGCCATCACTGATGTCCCTTGCCATGAATGCAAGAGATATGTGACAGTCTTACTCTTAGAACCATTTCAATGGTTGGTAAATTGGGGTTTACTTGTGGTGATCTTACTTGCAGTCTTTAGTCTTGTACCTGCATCTGTTCCTCCCACCCCCACCATTTTCTCACCTGCCCTGCTTTATCTATTGGTAATTCTGCAAGAACAACTCATGCCTCTGTTCTCTTTAGGGACATATTATCACCCATTACGTTTTGGAGCCTGTATTTGTATATTATTTCTCTGTGTGGACCTTACAAAATGGGCACTCGATATCTTTTCTGCAATTTCAGCTAAAGGTAGTATGGCAATTTCCTAGAGAAATTCATCATTAGAAATTCATCATTTATTCTGGAAGGAGCCCAGTTTTTGCTTACCCTTCTGGTTGCTTTGACTTCCAGTTTTATTTCCAGAGTTCAGCTTACTAATACCATCTGGAAGCACTGGGAAACATCATTCTGTATATTTATTAGATAATTCATATCACACATTCCCACAATTTGGTGTATAGAGCTTCTCTGTTTTGGAATTAACTTGAATGATTTTAATGACTGGCCATTGGCCTAGTTTCTGATTGTAGGTGAATCATTATATCTGTACTGCAGACAGTTGCCACCTTTTTATTTCTGCCTTCCTGAAGTGGAAACAAATATTAAGGTGAATTTAATGAAAGACAGAAAATGTGCCAGCACTTTCTTTTTCTAAGTCTGTCAGAAAGGCCCCTTTGGATTGGAGTTTACATTGTCAAGGCGTTTGCATTACCTGCAATTATTAATCTCTGGAGATAGGTGAGAAGCCAGGAGAAGATGAGTGTACAATCAACATAAGGCAGGATTTGGACCTCACAAAGTGTATTTATCAGGAGGGAGCTGCTATTTAATTCATAGGCACAGGTGCCCACATTCATCTGTGACACTGAAGCAGTTTTGCAATGAGTGATGTCTTCCCCGCGGTTTTTTCATGTTACTCTTTCCTTCTGCTCAAGTTTCAGAGTTGTCATCTGCAACTGTGGGGAAGGCGATATTTCACTTGCCTTCATTCAATAAAAGAGGGGGCACAAATTTGGTTCCAAATGTCCGACTCTCGTATTATATTCTTTATTAAGCATTTTCTGGAAGAAAGTATAATGGTTTTACTTTGCTTCACAACCATCAGAAACATTAAATCCTGTGAGTCTTGGTAAATTATTAAGCAGTTATTGATTTTGTTGTGAACATCAAGATGTATTGACTTTCACCCCAGTCAATAGTTTCCAAAGGCATTATAAATCTTGATGTTTATTGAAACATGCATGTTAATCTCTGTGTGTGTGTTTATCTCAACACTCAGATCTTTATTTTATACTCCTGAAGATCTTTGTAAAAAACTATTCCCCCCACCTCAAATCCTATTATTTTTTGGCTTCTTTGTTAATTAGTTCTTCACTTATTCTCTAAAATTTTAACCTCATTTATCCTTCCCTTGGTTAATAATAGTAAGGAAAACTGGAGCTCATGAAGAAATCTATTTGCCTTTCACAAAATAGTTGGGGTTAGTCTTCCTGATGAGCTTGTGATTAATTGCGAAGCAGGTATTACTTTCTGTCTCCATCCATGTCAGGGTTCAATAGAACAGTGAGCAAGTTATAGATTTTCACTCTCCAATCTATAGCTTTCTCATTGTTCTAGTTTGTGAACAAAGAATACTTTATCCCAGCATCTACAAGACCAATACTAAATCAGGGACCACAACTGAGAACACATTTTGCTCAATCTCAGTATTTTCTTACAATTATATGTACATATAGACAAACATAAGATGAAATTTGCATTTATTTATTTATTTATTGTAAAATATAATTTTTTGTCAAATTGGTTTCCATACAACAGCCAGTGCTCATCCCAAGTGGCCTCCTCAATGCCCATCACCCAGTGTCCCATCTCCCCCACCCCTAACAACCCTCAGTTTGTTCTCAGTATTTAAAAGTCTCTTATGGTTTGTCTCCCTCCCTTTCTGTAATTTTTATATTTCCCTTTCCCCTCCCCATGGTCTTCTGTTAACTTTCTCAAGATCCACATATGAGTGAGAACATATGGTATCTGTCTTTCCCTGACTGACTTATTTCACTTAGCGTAATACCCTCCAGTTCCATCCACTTTGCTGCAAATGGCCAGATTTCATTATTTTTCATTGCCATGTAGTATTCCATTGTATATATAAACCACATCTTCTTTGTCCATTCATCAGTTAATGGGCATTTAGGCTCTTTCCATGATTGGCTATTGTTGAAAGTGCTGTTATAAACATTGGGGTACATGTACCCCTATGCGTTAGCACTTTTGTAGCCCTTGGGTAAATTCTAGCAGTGCTATTGCTGGGTTATAGGGTAGTTCTATTCTTAATTTTTTGAGGAAACTCCACACTGTTTTCCAGAATGGCCGCACCAGTTTGCATTCCCACCAACAGTGAAAGTGGGTACCTGTTTCTCCACATCCTCATCAGCATCTATAGTCTCTTGATTTGTTCATTTTAGCCACTCTGACCGGCATGAGGTGGTATCTCAGTGTGGTTTTGATTTGTATTTCCCTGATGATGAGTGACGCTGAGCATTGTTTCATGTGTCTGTTGGCCATCTGGATGTCCTCTTTGGAGAAGTGTCTGTTCATGTCTTCTGCCCATTTCTTCACTGGATTGTTTGTTTTTTTGGGTGTGGAGTTTGGTGAGTTCCTTATAGATTTTGGATAGTAGCCCTTTATCTGATATGTCATTTGCAACTATCTTTTCCCATTCCATTGGTTGCCTTTTAGTTTTGTTGATTGTTCCTTTGCAGTGCAGAAGATTTTTATCTTGATAAGGTCCCAATAGCTCATTTTTGCTTTTAATTTTCTTGCCTTTGCAGATGTGTTGAGTAAGAAATTGCTGTGGCTGAGCTCAAGGAGGTTGTTTCCTGCTTTCTCCTCTAGGGTTTTGATGGTTTCCTGTCTCAAATTTTGGTCCTTCATCCATTTTGAGTTTACTTTTGTGTATGGTGTAAAAAAGTGGTCTCGTTTCATTCTTCTGCAGGTTACTGTCCATTTCTAGCACCATTTGTTAAAGAGACTGTCTTTTTTCCATTGACTACTGTTTCCTGCTTTGTCAAAGATTAGTTGGCCATACACTTGTGGATCCAATTCTTGGTTCTCTATTTTATTCCATTATTCTATGTGTCTGTTTTTGTGCCAATACCATACAGTCTTGATGATTACAGCTTTGTAGTAGAGGCTAAAGTCTGGGATTGTGATGCCTCCCGTTTTAGTTTTCTTCTTTAATATTACTTTAGCTATTCGGGGTTTTTTGTGGTTCCATACAAATTTTAGGATTGTTTGGTCTAGCTTTAAGAAGAATGCTGGTGCAATTTTGATTGGGATTGCATTGAATGTGTAGACTGCTTTGGGTAGTATTGATATTTTAACAATATTTATTCTTCCAATCCATGAGCATGAAATGTTTTTCCATTTATTTGTGTCTTCTTCAATTTCCTTCATAACCTTTCTATAGTTTTCAGCATACAGATCTTTTACATCTTTTTTTAGGTTTATTCCTAGGTATTTTATGGTTCTTGGTGCAATTGTGAATGGGATCAGTGTCTTTATTTGTCTTTCTGGTGTATTATTGGTGTATAAAAATGCGACCGATTTCTGTACATTGATTTGTACCCTGTGACTTTGCTGAATTCATGGATCAGTTCTAGCAGACTTTTGGTGGAGGCTGTCAGGTTTTCCATATAGAATATCATGTCATCTGCGAAAAGTGAAAGTTTGACTTCACCTTTGCCAATTCTGATGACTTTTATTTCATTTTGTTGTCTGATTGCTGATGCCAGGGCTTCCAACACTGTGTTAAACAACAGTGGTGAGAGTGGACATCCCTGTCGTGTACCTGATCTCAGGGGGAAAGCTCTCAGTTTTTCTCCATTGAGGATGGTATTAGCTGTGAGCTTTTCATAAATGGCTTTTATGATGTTTAAGTAAGTTCCTTCAATCCCGACTTTCTCGAGGGTTTTTACTAAGAAAGGATGCTGTATTTTGTCAAATGGTTTTTCTGAATCTATCGACAGGATCATATGGTTTTTATCTTTTCTTTTGTTGATGTGATGTATCACATTGATGGATTTGCGAATATTGAACCAGCCCTGCGACCCAGGAATGAATCCCACTTGATCATGGTGAATAATTCTTTTTATATGCTGTTGAATTTGATTTGCTAGTATCTTGTTGAAAATTTTTGCATCCATATTCATCAGGGATATTGGTCTGTAGTTCTCTTTTTTTGCTGGTTCTCTGTCTGGTTTGGGAATCAAAGTGATGCTGGCTTCATAGAATGAGTCCGGAAGTTTTCCTTCCATTTCTATTTTTTGGAACAGCTTGAGAAGGATAGGTATCAACTCTGCTTTAAATGTCTGGTAGAATTCCCAAGGAAGCCATCCGGTCCAGGACTCTTATTTGTTTGGAGATTTTTGATAACTGATTCAATTTCTTCACTAGTTATGGGTCCGTTCAAATCTTTTATTTCTTCTTTTTTGAGTTTTGGTAGTGTGTGAGTGTTTAGCAATTTGTCCATTTCTTCCAAGTTGTCCAGTTTATTCGTGTATAATTTTTTATTGTATTCCCTATTAATTGCCTTTATTTCTGAGGTATTTGTTGTAATAAATTCATTTGCATTCATGATTTTATCTATTTGGGACCTCTCTCTCTTTTTGAGAAGCCTGGCTAGAGGTTTATCAGTTTTGTTTATTTTTCCAAAAAACCAACTCTTGGTTTCATTGATCTGTTCTACTGTTTTGTTTTTTTTTTTTTTACTCTATATTGTTTATTTCTGCTCTGATCGTTATTATTTCTCTTCTTCTGCTGGGTTTGGGCAGTTTCTAGTTCCTTTAGGTGTGCTGTTGATTTTGTGTTTGGGATTTTTCTTGTTTCTTGAAATATACCTGGATTGCAATTTATTTTCCTCTTAGGACTGCCTTTGCTGCATTCCAAAGGGTTTGAATTGTTGTATTTTCATTTTCATTTATTTTCATATATTTTTTATTTTCTTCCCTAATTGCCTGGTTGACCCATTCATTCTTTAGGAGGGTGTTCTTTAACCTCCATGCTTTTAGAGGTTTTCCAGACTTTTTCCTATGGTTGATTTCAAGTTTCAACACATTGTGATCTGAAAGTGTGTATGATATAATCTCAATTATTTTATATTTACTGAGGGCTGCTTTATTACCCAGTATATGATCTATCTTGGAGAATGTACCATGTGCACTTGAGAAGAAAGTGAATTCCACTGCTTTGGGATGTAGAGTTCTAAATATATCTCTTGTCCAATGTACCATTCAGGGCCATTGTTTCTTTACTGATTCTCTGTCTAGATGATCTATCCATTGCTGTAAGTGGAGTATTCAAATCCCCTGCAATCAGCACACTCTTATCAGTAAGATTGCTTATGTTTCTGATTAATTGTTTTATATATTTGGATGCTCCTCAATTCAGTGCAAAGATATTTATAATTGTTAGAGCTTCCTGATGAATAGACCCTGTAATTATTATATAATGCCCTTCTTCATCTCTTGTTACACCTTTAATTTAAAGTCTAGTTTGTCTTATGTAATTATGGCCATTCCAGCTTTCTTTTGACTTCCAGTAGCATGATAGATATTTCTCCATCCCCTCACTTTCAATCTGAAGGTGTCCTCATGTCTAAAATGAGGCTTTTGTAGACAGCAAATAGATGGGTCTTGTTTTTTTTTTTATCCATTCTGATACCCTATGTCTTATGATTTGAGCATTTAGTCCATTTAGATTCAGTGTTATTATTGAAAAATATGGGTATAGAATCATTGTGTTATCTGTAGGTTTCATGCTTGTAGTGAGGTCTCTGGTACTTTGTGTTCCTTGCAACATTTCACTCACAAAGTGCCCCTTTCAATCTCTTGTAGGACTGGTTTAGTGGTGATGAATTCCTTCAGTTTTTATTTGTTTGGGAAGACCTTTATCTCTCCTTCTATTCTGAATGACAGGCTGCTTCCTGCATAAAGGAATCTTGGCTGCATGTTTTTCCTGTTCATCACATCGAAGATTTCCTGCCATTCCTTTCTGGCCTGCCAAGTTTCTGTAGATAGGTCTGCTACTACCCTTATGTGAATATGTTTGTATGTTAAGGCCCGTTTATCCCTAGCTGCTTTCAGACTTCTCTCTTTATCTTGTATTTTGCCAGTTTCACTATGATATGTCACGCAGAAGATTGATTCAAGTTACATCTGAAGGAAGTTCTCTGTGCCTCTTGGATTTCAATATCTCTTTACTTCCCCAGGTTGAGGAAGTACTCAGTTCAAGTACCCCTTCAGTCCCTTTCTCTCTCTCTTCTTCTGGAATTCCTATGATATACACGTTCTTTTTTTTTTTTTTAATTTTAAACTTTATAGTTTATTGTCAGGTTGGTTTCCATATAATACTCAGTGCTCTTCCCCACAAGTGACCTCCACCAAAACCATCACCCCCCATTACCTTTCCCCCTTCCCCTTCCCCCCTCAGTTTGTTATCAGTATTCAAGAGTCTCTCGTGCTTTGTCTCCCTCCCTCTCCCTAACTCTTTTTCCTCCTTCCCCTCCCCATGGTCCTCTGTTGGGTTTCTCCTGTTAGACCTATGAGTGCAAACATATGGTATCTGTCCTTCTCCGCCTGACTTATTTCGCTTAGCATGACACCCTCGAGGTCCATCCACTTTGCTACGAATGGCCA
>CM053573.1:14586250-14685886 GCA_028646485.1 Cryptoprocta ferox | reverse complement strand
TGAGGTATCCCTGAAAAGGAAACAGACTAGCATACAGGGAACAAAAGCACGCAAACGCACAGACAAATCAATCAAACAAGCATGCCAAAAGGGGAAAGGAAGTAAAGAAAAGGAATGGAAAGAAAAGAAAGAAGAGAAGAAAAGAAAAGGAATAAGAAAAAGAAACAAAAACAAAAAGAAAAAGAAAAACAAGGTGGGGACAGAGAGCAGAAGTCTGTGGGCAGTCTAAAAGCATATAACCAGCCAAGGGGAGAGATAAGAATATGCTATGGGAAATATATCTGGATGGCAGCAGAAAAGAAGGAGAAGCAAAGAAAAAAGGAACGAAAAAAAGAGAGAAAAAAAAAAGACAACTCCCCTGTGCGGATGGGCGTGGTCTGGCGTCCGGTCAGGTCTCGGGGGGGCTGCTCTCTCCGAGGCCCCGCCTTGGTGGTTGCGGGGAGAAGTATGGCGCCGCTTCAAAGCTTTGCCGGAACCAAGCGTCGCAAGCCGCCCTTCTGAGTCCGATCTGCCTGTGCCGCGGGCGAGCCAAACTGTATTCTCCAAGCTCCGCCTCACTTCCGAATCCCAGTCCGTGCAGTTCAACACCGTCACCGGGGATGAGATGCGTTCCTGCTGGCGGCCGGCCTCCTGGCCCGGCTTGCACCGCCCTTTTCGCGGAGCCGCCGCCGCCGTCGCCGCCGCCGCCGCCGCCGCCGCTGCCGCTTTTCAAGGCTCCTTTCTCCTTGCCGCCGCCGCCGCCGCTTTTCACACCGCCGCCGCCTTTATCTGTGCCGCCGCCACTCCCGGTGCGGCTTGGAGTGGATGCCGCTGCCGCTGCGTCCAAGGAAGAATTCGCCGGCCAGATGGGACGGATTTCTCTCCCGGCTCTTGGCATTTATATACGGGGAGACGGGCGAGGTTTTCCTCCCTTAGAGATGGTTCTAGGTGCGTTTTCTGTCTCTCTTTCTCTTCCCCTGGTCTCTCCGGGGCACAGCGCGCTCTCCCTGTGTTGGGCTCGGGGGCTCCTTCCCCTGCACCACCGGGACCGCCCGTCCCCTAATTTCCCAGATCACAGTCACTCACTCAGGCATCTTTGAGGTTGTCTTCTTTGTGGCGTCTGTTTCTTCTTTCCCCCACTTGCAAATCCGAGTTTTATCCCTTCAGTCCTTCTCAGTTCAATCCATACGGGAGTGCGAGGATTACAGAGCTCCCTGCTTCTCAGCCATCTTGCCCGCTCCCAATAGCTCTTAATAGAAATGAATAATCATAGCTTATTGCCAAATACCACAGAGTAGTCTATCAAATCACTTTTCCTCTAATGGCTGTTGGTATCACAAAAATAACATATTTAAGAAAGGAGAGAAAAAAACAACAAAAACAATGGCAGGGCAATCAACTCCATTAAAAGCATAATAATACATAATAATATTATGTAGATCTGTAACCATTTTTTCTGGGAAACTCTAAGTGCTGTATAGATTTGTTCGCTCCTATGTTCTCCCTCTTATCCATACATTATTTATAGATCTGGTCTTGGTCTCTCTCATGTTATCTCTAGGGTGTGCTTGCTCTTCTGTAATCTGGTGATAAGTGGTTCGTGATCGCTCCCTACCAGTAGTCTCAGTGCCTTAACTTCTGTTTCTTTAGCACCTGAATCAGAGGTTCCCTTTGGGGCAGGCGAGCTGTTGAAATGTTCTCCTTTCTTCAGGAATAGAGCATCCAGACATACAATGAAATCTTAGTGACAACCTGGCTTCCTTACCTCAGCTTTCTTTTAATGCTTAGAGTATAGATGTGGTAAAATCACCCACCCACTGACACAATAATTTTCTTTTAGTGTTCTTAGAGGCATCTTGTAGGAGTTTCTTGAAAGAGAGTGAGTCTTGATATAAATGCCTTACACAGCCTTTCAATGAATTGCTGATTTCACTCTATCCAGAATTTGATAGTTAGGAACATGAAAACAATGTCAGAAACTTTTGAAATATTGTACTTTCAGTGATGGGGTACATAAATGTGCATGTTTCAATCTCATAGTAGAAATTAAATCCAAGCATGAAAGAAGTCTTTGTTAATTTGTCTAGAAAGTGAGGTCAGAGAGAAAAGGTGAGTTTACCCAAAAAAAATTGTATCACGAGGCTGTGGCTATTAGGGAATCCCAGTTAAGATGATTTCTTTGAAAATATCTAGTTGCATATCTGGGTCTTTTGTGACATAGTGAACCAATATCAGAGAGAGAAAAACCTTTTAATTTATATCATTAAAATAGACTCAATGGCCATGAGCACTAATAGGCCTGCTGGGTGCTTTCCAGAAAGCAGGGAGTAAGTATAACAACAAGCTAAGACTCAAGGTTGATAGCAAGATAGAACTTGACTGTGAATAGGAAGATGGGCCAGGTCCTGTGTCCAACACTGTTTAAAGTTGCACTATATAATATGGTAGCCATTAGCTACATTTGGCTATTTGAATTTAAGTTAATTCAAATTAAAGATATTTGAAAAACTAGTTCCTCCCTTAAACCAGTCACAGTTCAAGCAGTCAATAGCCACATGTGGCTAGTGGACACCATATTGAATAGTACAGACATAGAACATCCTATCATTGCAGAAAGTTTTTTGGACAGGAGTGGTTTAGAGTCAGAGCTTTAATTATTAAAAAGTGAGAAGTCTCTAACTCATTAAAAAGTAAGGGATCATCTGGGGAACTGGTTAATTAGACTGAAGGTTAATAACTAAAATTTGACTAGGGGCACAAGAAGGGCAACCAGAACATGTTTTGGAGGATTGCTCTTTCCTGATTAATTGTTGACCCAAAGCTGGCAGAAAGAGACTTTCTGTAGTAGAAGTGGACGGGAGCTTTGGTTTGCCTTCCACCCTCATTTGGAATACCTTCCTGACTCTTATGTAAAGTGTAAAGATTTGGTCCCTCCTTTGGCTTCTGCATTCTATTTTAATATGCTACCACTTACTCTAGAAATTCTCATACCTAAGTTTTATGAAGATTGGTGTGCTGCCACACAGATCTTACCAGAAACTTTAGTGCTATATGTTTCAGGCTTTCTGGCATAAAGTGTCCTTTGTAACACCCCCTGTTTGCCTCTAGTTAATTTTTCAGAGAGAGAATCCGCCTGAAATCTTATACAATTCCATATTAGGAAACCCAGAATTGTCCCTATGGTATAAAATACCAAGCCAGTTATAATGGCTCTTTAAGAAAAGACTTAGAAGAAATGAAAGGACTGCTGCAAACATACATTCAAATGTTTGAATAAAAATCAAGGCAATGGGGTGGGCTTAAATTATAGAAAGGAAGTTGTGGAGTGGGTTTCTGAAAAACTTAGGAGGCTTGTGGGATTTTTTTCCCTGGAAAATTTTTAATCCAAAAAGTTGAATACTTGTTGAACATCTCTTACCCGGTTAGCTGCAATTACCTTCTAATAGTCTCCTGACTTTAGCATTGATCATGGTGCCTCCTGGACAGATATATTCACATCTTCATCCCTAGAACCTGTGAATGTGACCTTATTTGGAAAAAAAGGCTTTTGAAGATGTAATTAGATTAAAGATCTTGAGATGAGATCATAGTGGATTATCCAGGTAGGTCTTAAATCCAGTGGCAACTGTCCTTATGAAAAACATAAAAGGAGAAGACACAGACACACAGGGAAGGTCATGTGGAGATGAAGGCAGAGATTAGAGTGGCCACAGCCAAAGGAAGCTGGCAACCACCAGTAACTGGAAGAAAAAAAAAGAATGGATTCTCTCCTAGAAGTTCCAGAGAGAATGTGGCCATGCTGACACCTTGATTTTAGACTCCTGGCTCAGATTTCTGGCTTCCAGAACTGTGAGAGAATACATTTCGTTGTTTGAACGCACCAAGTTTGTGATAATTTGTCACAGCAGCCACAAGGAAAAAATAAAACAGATCTTCTCTGATATATTCTCAAAATCACTTTCAGAATGATCATTTTGAGACATAAACCTTATGCAAAATGTAAAGTCTAAGTCTTTTAGAAGAGCTTCCAAGAGGCCCTTGATCTGGTCACTGCCTGCCTTTCTCACTAGGTTGCTCTCGGTACCCCTGTTGCATTTAATAAGACCAGACTCCTTTGTTCCTTGGATGTACTGCCAGTTTCATTCCACTGTGCTCTTTGAGCACAGTTCTATCTGTAATGTCCTTCTGAAGCTTTTCCATTTGTTGTAACTTTTGATCGTCTTTCAAAACTCTGCCCGCTGTCTCTGTCCCCATGAAGATACATAAGCTGACATTACTCTGTCTTTCCCTCTTTCCCCATTGTCACCTCTACATCATGAATAGACACCCATTATGATATAGTGTTTTTTTTACATCCATCCATTCAAACATTAAAAAAAATTAATTTTAGTAGGTAATACACCTATAAGTTTCAAATATAAAAATGATTTAAAAGGTATTTGTGGAGGAGCCTTGCTTTCATGCTTATCTCCATTCATCTCCTTTCTCTCCATTCCCTAGAGGTAACCATTCAAAATACTTCGTTTCTTTATGTAAATATACAAAATTTCCTTATACAATGGCAGCACACCATATATCTTGTTCTGAACGTTGCTTTTTTCTATCCTAGAGTTTTTTTTTGTGTATCATTTTATAGAGTTCTTCCTCATTCCCTCCTTTTTTTTTTTTTTCATATTCCACTGAGTAGATGGCCCTAGATAATTTAACCAATCCCCAAATATTGGACCCTTGGTTTGACTCCATTATTTTTATAATGAATGTTCCTTTAATGAAAGCTTTTGTACAGATATCATTTTATATGTATGCGAGTGTAGTATAGACTTCCAGAAGTGAGATTGCTGGGCCAACATTCAAGTGTAAATGTAATTGTACTAGGCATTGCCAGATTTTTCCCCATAGGCAAAGAACCATCTTGTATCCCACTGGCAAGGGGTTAAGCGGGCTGTGGGCATGGCTTAGCAACACAGAGTGTTGCACGCTTTTGCATTTTTGCCAGCATCGTGGGTGAATGAAATGCTTTCGCATTGCTGTATAATAAATTACCACAAACTTAGGGTCTTAACACAACACATATTTATTATATCACAGTTTCTGTGATCAGCAGCCCTATCATGGCTTAGCTTGATCCTCTGCTCAGGGTCTCACGGGCCGAGTGTCAACAGGGACTATAGTCCCATCTGAGGCTCAAGGTCTTCTTCCAAGTTCATGTGGTTGTTGGAAGAAATAAGTTCCTTTTGATTATGGAACTGAGGCTCTCAGCATCTACATGCAGCCTGTGGTTCCCAACCATGTGACCCTCTCCACAGATGGTACACCAGCTTGCTTCTTCAAGACCACCAGAGGAATCTCTTGCTATGGCCTGCTAGGATGGAGTCTTATTTTATGTAACAGAATCGCAGAGTGCCATCCATCCCATTTGCCACATAACATAACCTAATTGAAAGAGTAACATTCCAAGATCGTTGCCATATTTCATTGGTCAGTTGTAAGCCATAGGTCCTAGCCATCCATACTCAAGGGAAGGGGAATATGTAAGGCTTAACACTTGGGGATGAAGATCCTGGGGATGTCATAGAATTCTGCCTATTGCAATGAGGAATACAGTTTTAATATAAATATCTTTAGTAATGAGAAATTTTGTATATTTAATGGCAATTTGTATTATTTCTTTCTTTGTAAACTATCCATGTTCTTAGTCCATATTTTTCCTAGTTTTTTTCCTAAATTTCCAGGAGATCTTTATCTATTAATAAGTGTAGGGTTTTTTTTTTAAGTTTATTTATTTGTTTTGAGAGAGAGAAAGAAAAAAACATGAGTGGGGGTGGGGTAGAGAGAGAGAGAATCCTAAGCAGGCTCCATACTATCAGTGTGGAACCTGGTGCTGGCATTGATCTCAAGAACTGTGAGATCATGACTGGAGCTGAAATCAAGAGTCGCTTAACTAACTGAGCCACCCAGGCGCCCCAGGAAGTGTACTTTGATAGTGATATAAACTGCAGATATTTCTCTGCAGCTTGTTCTTATGCTGTTTTTGAATGCAACATTTATGAATTTTATGTGGTTGACCTTATTAATTTTTCCTTTTCACTTCTTTTTTTTCTGAGTCATGGCTACAAAGGCTGATTTCATTTTGTGGCTTTAGAGGAATTCAAACTTTCAACCTTGTTATGAATTTATTTTTTAAAGATTAATTCTAAATTAACTGAAATTTTCTTTCAATATGGTGTGATTTTATGAATATAATAATATTGTCCAGGTAGCTATTTGGTTTTCCCCAATATTATATATTAAAGTTCATGTTTACCACCACAGTTGAGTACTACTTTTATCATACACTAAATCTTCATGTAAATTAAAGTCTACTTCTGGAATTTATTTTCTCTTTTTGTTTTTTAAAGTTTATTTATTTATTTTGATGGAGAGAGAAAGAATGGAAGGGCAGAGAGAAAGAGAATCCCAAACAGGCTCCATGCTGTCAGCACGAACCAGTTGTGGGGCTCAATATCACAAACTGTGTGATCATGACCTGAGCCAAAACCAGGAGTTGGATGCTTAACAGCCCGAGCCACCCAGTTGCATCCTGGCATTTATCTTCTCTTTATTGGTCTATTATACATGTTCCAGTATCACACTGGAATTATTGAAGTTTTATATTGTATTTTTACAATGAATTTATAATGTTTTAATTATTGAAGTTTTATAATGTATTTATGGGTTTATAAGGCTGCTTTATTTGGGAGATTTCCTGGTTATTTTTTTCCATGTGAACTTTAGAATTAACTTAGCTAGTTTTAGAACAAAATTTCTTTTTTAGTATTCTTACTGAGATTGTTAATTTTTTTTCTTTCATGTTTTTATTTAAATTCTTATTAGTTAACATATACTGTAACTAAACTACAGTATATGTTAACTCTATGTAAACTATTAGTTTCAGGAATAGAATCTAGTGATTTATCACCTATATGCAACACCCAGGGCTCATCACAAGTGCCCTCCTTAATACCCATCACCCATTTAACCCATCCCCTCCAGCATTTCTCTGTTCTCTACCGTTAAGAGTTTCTCTTATGGTTTACCCCTCTCTCTATTCCCCTCCATGTTCATCTGTTTGTTTAAGTTTCACATATAAGTGAAATCATATGGTATTTGTCTTTCTCTGATTGACTTATTTTGCTTAGCATAATACTTTCTAGCTCCATCCACATTGTTGCAAATACAAAATTTCATTATTTCATTCTTTTATATGGCTAAGTAATATTCCATTATATATATATATATATATATAATGTTCCAATATATATAATATTCATATATATATGGAATTAGAATATATATAATTTGGAATATATATAGGAATATATATAATTCCTACATATATATCTATATCATGTTAATATATATATATGGAATTGGAATATATACAATTTGGAATATATATATATTTTGGAATATATATAATTCCTATATATATAATGTTCATAGATATATATATATGGAATTGGAATATGTATAATTTGGAATGATATATATATTTGGAATATATATGATTCCAATATATATGTAATATTCCTATATATGTACATATATGGAATTGGAATATATATAACTTGGAATTATATATATTTGGAATATATATAATTCCAAACACACACATATGCACACACACACACACCGTATCTTCTTTATCCATTCACCAGTTGAAGGATATTTGGGCTTTTTTCCATGTTTTGGCTATTGTTGATAATCTTCCTAAAAACATCAGGTGCATGTGTTCTTTCAAATCAGTATTTTTGTATCCTTTGGGTAAATACATGGTAGTGCAATTGCTGGGTCATAGGATAGATCTATTTTTAACTTTTTGAGGAAACTTCATACTGTTTTCCAGAGTAGCTGCACTAGTTCCCATCAACAGTGTAAGAGGGTTCCCCTTTCTCTGCTTCCTTGTCAACATCTGTTGTTTCCTGTGTTGTTAATTTTAGCTATTCCGACAGGTGTGAGGTGATATCTCATTGTAGTTTTGATCTGTTTTCTCTGATGAGTGATGTTGAGTATCTTTTCATGTGTCTGTTAGCCATCTGGATGTCTTCTTTGGGAAAAAATGTCTATTCATGTCTTCTGTCCGTTTCTTAACTGGATTATTTATTTTTGGGGCATTGAGTTTGATAAGTTCTTTATAGATTTTGGATACTAACCCTTTATCAGATATGTCATTTGCAAAAATCTTGTCCTATTCCAAAGGTTGCCTTTTAATTTTGTTGTTTCCTTCACTGTACAGAAGCTTTTTATTTTGATGAAGTACCAACAATTCATTTTTGCTATTGTTTCCCTTGCCTTTGGAGACATGTCTAGTAAGATGTTGCTATGGCTGAGGTCAAAGAGGTTGCTGTCTGTATTCTTCTCTAGGATTTTGATGATATCCTGTCTCATTAGGTCTTTAATCCATTTTGAATTTATTTTTGTGTATGTTTTAAGAAAGTGGTCCAATTTCATTCTTTTGCATGTTGCTGTCAAGTGTTCCCAACACTATTTATTGAAGAGACTGCCTTTTCTCCATTGGATATTCTTTCCTACTTTGTTGAAGATTGGTTGACCATACATTTGTGGGTCCATTTCTGGGTTTTCAGTTCTGTTCCATTGATCTATGCATCTGTTTTTGTGCCAGTATCATACTGCCTTGATCACTACAGCTTTATAATATAGCTTGAAGTTTGGAATTGTGATGCCTCCAGCTTTGCTTTTCTTTTTCAGGATTACTTTGGATATTTAGGATCTTTTGTGGTTCCATACAAATTTTAGGATTGTTCTAGCTCTGTGAAAAATGTTGGTGGTATTTTGATAGGGATTGCATTAAATGTGTACATTTATCTGGGTAGTATCGAGATATTAATAATATTTGTTATTTCAATCCATGAGGATGGAATGTTTTTCCAGTTCTTTGTGTCCTCTTCAATTTCTTTCATAAGAAATTATGAATTGCTGAATTCATGTATCAGTTCTAGAAATTTTTTGTGGAGTCTTTCAGATTTTCTACATAGAATATCATGTTGTCTGCAAATAGTGAAATTTTTCTTTCTTCCTTGCCAATTTGGATGCCTTTTATTTCTTTTTATTGTCTGATTTTTGAGACTAGGACTTCCAGTACTATGTTAAATAACAATGGTAAGGGTTCCTGACCATAGAGGAAAAGCTCTCAGTTTTTCTCCATTGAGGATGATATTAGCTGGGGGTCTTTCATATATGGCCTTTATTATGTTGAGTTATATTCCTTCTATTTCTACTTTGTTGAGGGTTTTTTTTTTTTTATCAAGAATGGTAGATGTACTTTGTCAAATGCTTTTTCTTCATCTGTTGAGAGGATCATATGGTTCCTATTCTTTCTTTTATTAATGTGGTGTATCATGGTGATTGATTTGTGAATACTGAACCACACTTTCAGTCCAGGAATAAATCCCACTTGATCATGGTGAATGATTCTTTTAATGTACTGTTGGATTCAATTTACTAGTACTTTGTTGAGAATTTTTGCATCTGTGTTCTTTAGAAATATTGGCCTATAATTCTCTTTTTAGTGAGGTATTTGTCTGGTTTTGGAATCAGGGTAATGCTGGCCTCATAGAATGACCTTGGGGTTTCTCTTCCATTTCTATTTTTTTGGAACAGTTTGAGAAGAGTAGATATTAACCCTTCTTAAAATGTTTGAATCCCCCTTCTTTAAGCCATTTGTCCCCGGACTTTTGTTTTGGGGAGAGATTTTTGATTACTGATTCAATTTCTTTGCTGGTTATCAGTCCATTCAAGTTTTCCATTTCTTCCTGTTTCAGTTTTGGCAGTTTGTATGTTTCCAGGAATTTATCCATTTCTTTCAGATTGCCCAATTTTTTGATATATAATTTTTCATAATATTCTCTTATAAATGTATGTCTGTGGTATTGGTTGTGATCTCTCCTCTCTCATTCATGATTTTATTTGTGTTCATTCTCTTTTCTTTTTGATAAGTCTGGCTAGGGGTTTATGAATTTTATTAATTCTTTCAAAGTACCAGCTCCTGGTTTCACTGATCTGTTCTTTTTTTGTTTCTATATTATTTATTCTGCTCTAATCTTTATTATATTTCACCTCTTATGCTTGCTTTAGGCTTCACTTTCTGTTCTTGTTATAGCTCCTTTAGGTGTCAAGTTAAGTTATGTATTTGGGACTTCTCTTGCTTCTTGAAGTAGGGCCTGTATTGTTATATATGCCCCTCTTATGACCACCTTTGGTGAATCTCAAAGGTTTTGAGCCATCGTGCTTTCATTCTCACTTGCTTTCATGTATTTTTTAGATTTCTTCTTTAATTTCCTGGTTAACCCATTTATTCTTTAGTAGGATGTTCTTTAACCTCCATTTGTAGTCTTTCCAAATTTTTTCTTGTGGTTGGCTTAGTGGTTTGAAAATATGCATGGTATGATCTCTATCTTTTTGTACTGGTTGAGGCCTGATTTGTGACCCAGTATGTGATCTATTCTGGAGAATGTCCAATGTACACTCAAAAAGAATGTGTATTCTGTTCCTTTAGGGTGAAATGTCCCGAATATATCTGTTAAGTCCATTTGTCTTAGTGTGTCATTCAAAGCCATTGTTTCTTTGTTAATTTTCTGCTTAGGTAATCTGTCCATTGTTGTAAGTGGGTGTTAAAGTCCCCTACAATTATTGTATTATTATCAATGAGTTCCTTTATGTTTGTTATTAATTGTTTTATATATTTGGGTGCTTTCAAGTTGAGGTTATAAATATTTACAATTGTTAGATTTTGTTGGATAGACCCTTTATTATGATATAGTGCCCTTTTTCATCCCTTGTTATTTATTGTTGGTTTTGTTTTGTTTTGTTTTGTTTAAAATCTAGTGTATCTGATATAAGTATGGTTACTCTGGCTTTCTTTTGACATCCATTAGGATGATAAATGGTTCCCCATCACCTCACTTTGATTTTGCAGGTGTCTTTAGGCTTAAAATGAGTCTCTTGTAGGAAGCATATATATGGCTCTTATTTTTTTTTTTACCCATTCTGACATCCTATGTCTTTTGATTGGAGCCTTTAGTCCATTTACATTCAGAGTGGTTATCAATAGATATGAATTTAGTGCTATTGTATTACTTGTTAAATCTTTGTTTCTGGAGATATTCTCTGTTCCTTTCCAGTCTTTGTTGCTTTTGGTTTCTCTTTCCCACTCAAAGAGTCCTCTTTAATATTTCTTGCAGGGCTGGTTTAGTGGTCACAAAGTTCTTTAGTTTTTGTTTGGAAAACTCTCTCTCCTTCCATTCTGAATGATAGTCTTGCTGGATAGAGTATTCTTGGCTGCATATTTTTTCCCACTCAGCATGTTGAATATATCATGCTGCTCCCTTCTGGCCTACCAAGTTTCTGTGATAGGTCTGCTGCTAATCTTATTTGTCTTCACTTGTAAGTTAAGGACTCCTTTTCTCTTGCTGATTTTAGGACTTTTTCCTTTTCTCTATTTTTGCAGTTTTTACTATGATATGTTCTGATGTTGGCCTGCTTTTGTTGATTTTGATGGGGGTTCTCTGTGTCTCCTGAATTTGGATGTCTGTTTCCTTCCCCAGATTAAGGAAGTTTTCAGCTATAATTTCCTGACATAAACCTTCTACTCCTTTTCCCTCTTTTCTTCTTCTTGGACTCTGATACAAATGTTATTTTGCTTTATGGAGTCGCTGAATTCCCTAAGTTTATATTTTTGATCCAATATTTTTCTTTCCCTCTTCTTTTCAGCTTTATTATTTTCCATAATTTTATGTCCTATATTACTTATTTGTTCTTCTGCTTCTTCCATCCTTGTGGTCATTACACTGGTTAGTTTTGCATCTTGGTTATAGAATTTTTTATTTTGGCCTGACTAGTTTTTAGGTCTTCTGTCTCCAAGATAAAGGACTCACTGGTATCTTTTATGCTTTTCTCAAGCCCAGCTAATGTCCTTATGATTGTTGTTTTAAATTCTGGATCTGGCATATCACTTATATGTGTTTTGAATAGATCCCTGGCTGTGACGTTTTCTTGTTCTTTCTTTTAGGATGAATTCTTCCATCTTAGCATTCTGTTTAGGTTTCTTTCTTCTTCTCTGTGTTAGGAAAGCCTGTTATGTTTCTTGCTTCTGAGAGTAATGGCTTTATTAAGAAGTTATATACTGTTCAGGGCCTAGTGCTTCTGGAAGTGTTTCTGGTGTATGTCATGTGCACTCTGTGTTGTGTTTTGGCTGCTTTTTCCCTCAGGTCAGTCCTTTTCAGAGTTTCTCCTTGCCTGCAGTGGGGAGTGTTTGGACCTTGGCCAAAGTGTGGCGATTTAAAAAAAATTATTTATTTTGAGAGAGAGAGCAAGAGACAGAGAGAGAGAAGGAGAGGGGCAGAGAGAGAGAGGGAGAGAGAATCACAAGCACGCTACATGCTGAAAACATGGAGCCTGACATGGGACTTGAACTCACAAACTGTGAGATCATGACCTGAACCGAAATCAAGAGTCAGATGCTTAACTAACTGAGCCACCCAGGTGCACCAAAGTGTAGCAAGTTTTAACTAGGTGTGCTCTGGTCTGCTTGTTAAAAGAGACCTGATGCTATTTCCACTAGAGCTGAAGCTTTGCAGCACTCTGTGGTTAGTAGACTTAGTACATTTGGGGGACTTGTGTTGGTCTTGTGGGGAAGGGGTCCACTGCATTGGTTGTCAGGCACAGTTGCCCTAGTACAGAAGCACTTGCAGAGTACGGTGGGGGGGGGTGCTCTGGGCTTGGTGTAAGTGGTTTAGGCTATCCCTGTTGGTGCAGTTCTGCTTACTGAAATTAGTTTATGCTGACAGGTGGGGGAGGGAAATGGCACCAGCCCCCTCCCTTTACCCCAGAGAGGGGAGTTCATGCCCACCACTGTCGGGGAAGCCCACCCTGAAGAGCAGACAATCTCCCCTCATTCCCCTCATGTGTTCCAGATATCCTTCAGATCCCTGCCTTCATCCTGTCTGTGTCTAGCTCGTCTGCCTGGCTGGCAGTGCAGAGCACCTGTGTTCTATCCCAGGTAAACTGACTGACTTTTAAAACTCCAAAGTTTGGGGATCTGATGTGGCATGAACCCATGTAGGTCCTCTGGGGGAGGTTCTTACCATGCTGGTACTGGTACCAGTTCATCCCAGAAGCACAGTCATGCCAAAGTGCAGGAGCTTGGAGTTTGGAGTAAAGCACAGCAATAAAGCCAGTGTCCAGGTTAGCTGCCCTCATCAGATGTCCCCGCACCTACGCTGAGGCCAGGTGAGCATAATGGCATTTACAGGCTCTTCTGTCGCCAGAGAGGCAAAGCTACCTCTCCCAGATTCTCAGCAAGAAGAGGGAACTGTGTCTTCCACTGCATCCCAGGGGATCCTTAGATCTTACCATCTGCCCCTGGGCTCTCTGCTCTCCTCCTCAGGAGCACTGCAGTGCCTGCTGGACTCCACACCAGCTAGGGCATAGAACTCTATAACTTTAGTCTTTGAACATTACCGGTTGTAAAAACTCACACACAAAAAATCAGCCCCTCTATGTTTCCCAGTCAATGGTTTCGGGGAAGTGTTTCCCTTGTGCAATCTTCTGTGCACTCCTCTTTCTCTTGCCTCACTCTGACCAGTGCTCCCTCCCCTCTGCAGCACCATATATCCTTTTCTTTAAATCACATCTCTGCACCTCCTACCTTCTGCAGTGTGGCCTCTTCTCTTTCTCTAGTTGTGCAGTTTTTTCTGTAAGTCCTCAGATCAATATTTTGGGTGTTCAGCATGATTTGATATTTTTCTAGCTGTGTTTGAGGGATGAGGCAAGCCGAGGGTCCTCCTACTACTCTACCGTCTTAGCTCTGCTGTCAGGATTGTTAAATTTATAAACTTAGGAAGAATTGAAATTCTTATGGTATTACGTTTTTTGAAAAATTTTATTAATTTTTAATTTTTATTTTTTTCTTTTAATTTACAAACTTAGTGTATCTTTCCATTTATTCAGTTTTTCTATCAGGAATTTATCCAATTTTTTCTCATATTCCTTTTGCACATTCCTTTTAGATTCATACCTAGGTATTTTATCCTTGTCATAATTATTGTTGGTGCATTTGAAATGGATCTTTTCCATTATACCTTCTAAATGTTGTTTGTATACATGATATCTGTTGATTTCTATTAATTTCACATATGACTACATCACTATTTAGAAAACATTTCCTAAGTGCCTAACATGTGACAAGCTTCTATATAAAAACTGAACTCACAATTCACAGAATGGTCACGGCCTTACCCCCAGTGAGCTAATGACTTGGTGAGGAGGCAGAAAGTAAAGAGGTAAGCAAACAAATAAATGTATAATGACTATTTGTGATCAATGCTATAAAAAGTTGTTTAGTAATACAGAGTAATTATTTAAGTGGATCTTATAAAAACTTTGAGGGTTTTCTCCACACTTTATTTATCTCTAGGTATCCAGAGCCTAGTGCAATGACCAGAAAACAAAAGGTAGCAAATATTTATTGAACTGAAAGGACCTAATTTCCTTGGAGCTTAGAAGAAATTAAGTTTTAAGTCTGTTAGCATGATGACTGGACAGCCCAGATTTTTTGTATAATTTCGTATTTTAAGTTCTCTGTTTCTATAAATATATTATCACACCATGGGTCTTAAGCATTTGTTCGGAAATTGCCCACCGTAGTTGAAGCTTTTATCCAAAGCGTCTTGGGTGGCTCAGTCGGTTTAGTGTCCAACTTCAGCTCAGGTCATGATCTGACCTGATCTAAACAAGTTACCAAGCCTTGTTGGAGCTTGAGTATTATTCCAAGCCTAGGTGTTAGGATTTACATCATTTTAGTATTTATGCTTTATATATTTGGAAAGAAAGAAATATTATAATGGAGAAAATTCTACTTATTTGTATAGGTTTTTCATTGTTGTTTAATTTTTCCTCTCTAAATGTTAATTGAAGGTAAGTAAAGGTCTACGGTTTAGTCTGTTAATTTTTATTTATTTGTAGCTTTCATGGCTATGAAAAAGAATTTAGATCAGCTTAAAGGAATATATAAAATACATCAAATTTACATGCATTGAAAAAGTGTGAGAAAGAAATTGGGTACAAAACAAACTTGGAGACATATGATAGACTTGCTGTCAGAAGGCTTTAGTTTGGACCCTTATCTGTTAGAAAACATATTGAGCATTAACATAATTTACAGTCCAATTAAAAAATTTAAAAATTCCTAATAATGCAAAAATGTATTTCATGCTTACTCTCTTCCAGGCATCATTTTAAGCTTTTAAACATGCACTACTTAATTTAATCCTTGCAACAAGAACCTGATGGGATATGTACTAACACTATTCTCTTTTACAGGAGAGGACCAACTATTACTGGTATCAAGACAAGAAAGGAAATTATTGAGAGGATTCTTATAAAGATGATTCTGTGAACTATAAAGAGCAATATTCCCCCACAATGTCTCTACTGCGGATGCTGCAGTGAGTTTCCCGTGTGTCTTTTGTAGCCTCCCTTGATCTAATGGCCTCATGCTGAGCACAGAATGATTCTATGCGGTGGCCAGTGCAATAAGCATAAGCTATGCTGATGTAGCTTCATTCAGGGCTGCATTTAGGAATGTTCAAAAGAATATTCCTTTTTGAATATCATGTAGGCAATACTTTAAACATGTTACATCTTCTAATTGACAGGTGGAAATAGGAAGTGTTGACTTTGAGATGGTTTTAAAGTTTGATTAGAAACTGTGGATATGATATTAATGTCTAAGTCTGATGGCCTTTGACCTGTAAGCATGACTAACAAACTTCCTTACAATTACAATTAATGGCTGTACCAGTCAGGTGAAATAAGGTATATCAGATAGGATATGCTCTGTGATGCTGTGGTAACAAATAAGTGCCTGAAGTGTAGTGGCTTTGTATGTAATTCTTATTTATCCTCATATAAGGTCTGGGTTGTGTCTGACAGCTCTTCCATCTTGTAGCAATGCCACTTAGAGAAAATAGCCTCCAAGGTCAGTGTAGTAGGGGCAAAGAGCAATCTCAGAAAACGAACACCCACTCTTACCTTTCTCAGATGGGAACTATCATATTGTTTCTGTTCATGTTCCACTGATAAGAATTAGTCTTATGACACCACTGATGTATGGGGTTGGGACACATGGAAAAGCACATGGGTATTTAGTGAGCACTGACCATTTATGCTACATAAGGAACAGATGTTTTCTTTTGTTTCTGCTGAGAATTTCTCTCCTGCTCTCTTTATTCTTTCTTCTTATCCCTTCAGACTTCTTGTTTCATGAATCATATCCTCATGAGTCCTGATTCCTTCTCTTGAAGTACTTTGTCCTGGTTGGAGGAGGTGTCTATGAGGGTGGGCAAAGGGGCAGAACAATAGGAAGGAGAGAGAAAAGGGAAGGGACATCCCTTCAACTGTCACTTCTCCTTTTTTCTACTGCTGATTCCCATCTCCTTTCCTTACATCCCAGCTCTGGGTGATGGTTGCAAGATTAAAGCAAAGAGAGAGAATCCCATTCTGCTGTCCGTAAGATCTGTTATGTCCCTTCCTTTTAATCTCTTTCTTTTCACTTTACTTAACAAACACTTCCCATTTTAGCACAATCCATGAGCCAGTGACAAATAGGCCTTGGGTGCCTAGAAATGTACAGTATATGGTATCTGTGCTCCAGGGAATCTTGGCTCACTGGCGAACACCAAGAGCTATAAAGTGGTACAGATAGAGTGCAAAGCAGAAATGAAATTTTGAAAAACAAGTTAAGAAATAAATGAATCATTTAATATTTGACAGAATAAGAATTTTCACCTTGTGTGGAGAGGAGGCTTGCTTCTGAGGGCAGTACTAAGTTGGAAGGCAGGCAAGGCAAAGGGAGATGTGTGGAAGTTACACATCTCACCAGTGCATTGTCTCCAGTCTTTGTCTTTCTTACTCCTTCCCTAATCCATAAGCCATTCTTCTCTTCCCCTAAAATGCAAATCCCGAGCTGCTTCTTACAGCCTGATCCATCTTCTTGTCTTCAATCTTGGGGTGCCTGCACATGGGGTGGAGACAGGGAATGTCACTGCTTGAGTCTTGGGGATTTAGGAGATGTGACCATGTAGGTGGTTCCCCAAACTGGAACTATGATCTGTTCCCATTTTTTCCCCATAAAAAACATTATGATACAATTTGGAAAGATGTGGCTCTACTATGTGTTTATTGCATATGCTAGGGTGATTTATGGTATAAACACAATTGTGTAATGTAATCTGGAGACTTAATTGCCATTTATAACATTATTTGCTTGGCAGGGATGATGTAAGAGGTGATAAAATCTCTGAGCTGTGCTTGACCTAAATGATCTTTGAGGCTCTTTCTAACCCATAGACTCTGATTGTGTGGGAATATGTGCCCTGAATTCTAAACAAATGATTTCAAAATGAGCCTTTGGAATATGAATCAATGATTAAGAGATTGCTTGCAAAGTTCTCAGTCCTCCAATTTCTTTTCATTCTTAAGTTTTCAAGTATAAATTATTCTCTGAATTTTTTCAACTCTTTCTGCATGTTAACACAGAATTCTTCCTTAATCTCAAGTTGCTGCTTTTTGATTATAAGCATCTCTGAATCTTTACTGGTTGTTTTGTTAAGTGAAATAAATATATCTCCAACAAAGGAATATAATTCCAAATGAATGACAAGGGAATACTTCATTAATTTGTTTCTCAGTCTTCACAATCATGTACATTAAAGTGTTTAACTAATTCTTTTCCTCTAATGAAATGAGAAGTGGTTGTTAATTTTTTATCACTGCCCTAAATAAACTGTACCATTCCTAATGGGTGTATAACCAGAATTAATCTCAGACAGAAATCACCAATGACATGCAAAGAAGATTATGTGAGTTTCTTACAGCATTTTATCAAGATGTATGTTTTTCTGAAGTCAGTCTACATTTGCATTTAATTTTTGTGCTTTCTGCCACATGTTTTGAATTTTTAAAAGAAAATTTGCACAAAACTTGGGCACAATAATATTGGATAAAATTAGACTTACAGAGGTCATTAACATCATCCTCTGCTTCCTTCCAGGCAAATGAGAATTCATTCTGAAATTTCATCCACTCAAGGCTTGGAACTTTGCCATCTCATTTGGTAACTAATTTTAATATCTAACAACACTTTTGGTCGGGATTTTTTTCTCACAAACCATGGAATTGAAATGCCTCTTGTCGTTTTCCATTTTTCCACTATTCTGAAGGAAAAAGGTAAACAATGGATTGCAATTTTCATAAAGTGATAAGTTTATAGTAAAATTATGAGTTTAAAATCGTGAATCTTTTATTAAACTCATCAAACTTATGTTGCCTTTTAGCATTATTTAATCTTTTTAAAATGTAAATTAAATTTAGTTAATATACGGTGTAGAATTGGTTTCAGGAATAGAACCCAATCATTTTCACTTCCATATAATACCCAGTGCTCATCACAAGTGCCCTCCTTAATGCCCATCACCCATTTAGCCCATCCCCCCACTCACTTCCCTCCAACAACCCTCAGTTTGTTCTTTGTATTTAAGAGTCTTTTATGGTTTGCCTCCCTCCCAGTTTTTATCTTGTTTTTCCTTCCCTTCCCCTATATTCATCTGTTTTGTCTCTTAAATTCCACATATGAGTGAAGTCATATGATATTTGTCTTTCTCTGACTGACTTATTTCACTTGACATAATTCTCTCTAGTTCCATCCACATTGTTGCAGTTGGCAAGATTTTATTCTTTTTGATCACCAAGTAATATTCCATTGTCAGTTTCTTTATGGTAATCTTTTAAAATCACTTCAAATTTTATCATCAAGGCCCTATTTATTAATATCTATATTGTAAATACTTACAAAATATTTAGGATAGATGCTGTCCAAAGGGTTGAATGCAGAAATTTGAGAGAAGGCACTTTTAAAACAGAGTCTTATTGAAGAGAATTTTATTCAGAGCTGACATTAAAAGAAGGAAGAAGGTGTCATGGGCCTAGGGAAGAGATCAATAAAGCGGCAACTGGACTGAAGGGGCTAAAGTTAAGCAAAACACAGATTCCAAGATCACATTCAGAAGGGGATGTGTATGGGAAGTGGCCTCTGCAAAACAAAGGCTGTTTTGACCCTTGTGAGAAAAGAGAAGCGTGTGGAGGCAGAAAGCAAAATTGCAAACAGCCTGTGGATGGATGACCCATCTCTTGGGTGAGGGGTGGGAAAGGCCAGTTCAAGTTGGTGCACTCAAGAATTTCTATAATGAGCTGAATTTATGGTGGTGTGCAAAGCTGAGGGCCAGTTATTAGTAAATAACAGGGAGAGTGTGGTAGTGTCCCAATCACTGGTCTATAATCAATGAGAGCTTTGTCTCTGTGTGTAATTCTCCTAGGGGATTGTTAGGAGGAAAACATTGCTAAGGCCAGACGCTGACTCATGGGGGGCTCCATTAGTTGGTTACTGGGGACAGATATCCTATTTCTGTACATGTGGAAGTTCTGTTATTAGGGAAGCAGGAGAAATGCCTGAGAGACCTTGTGGTCTTTCTTTTGTGGTCTGTTTTCTAAAAGCAAGTATCTCAGTGCAAGTTAGTTTAATTGCAAATATTTGGAAGAACCTAATGAGATGATATTTTCTCATATGAAAGGGTTTGATGAGCATCATGCATAATAGAAGTAGTCTCCATCTTTTTAAAAAACTTTTCAATGTTTATTTATTTTTGAGAGACACAGAGAGAGAGAGAGAGAGAGAGAGAGAGACAGAGAGACAGAGAGAGAGAGAAAATGAGTCAGGGAGGGTAGAGAGAGATGGAGACACAGAATCTGAAGTAGGCTCCAAGCTCTGAGCTGTAGCACAGAGCTTGACATGGAACTTGAACTCATGAGCCACGAGATCACCACCTGAGCAGAAATTGGTCACTTTGCCGACTGAGCCACGCAGACACCCCAAGAAGCAGGCTCCATGTTAAGAACGTAATACATTTACAAAAATGTGCATGAGGCTCTACGTATAGAGACAGAATAATAGAATTATATATTAGGAGTGGGTAGCTGGTGTGGTTTATTTGCCAGCATGTTAAAAAAATATGAAATCATGATTTTCTTTGAGCCTTGCAGCCTCAATACTAGACAATCTATTTCTGGTGTCTGGTACATATTATTTAATTGTTTTCTTTTCATACAAAGTTAAAGATGCCGGTAACTGGTTTGCATCCAATACAGGGCAGATTGGGGCTAAATACATGTTACTTTCTCTACATTGAGTCTCATCTGGTTCATTGTACATTGCTCTGAAGAGATTGTGTTTTTTGTCTTTAGTGTTGGAAATCTTTTCTTTTTCTAATGTTCCTTATTCAATTCATAACATGACAAATGCAATAAAAATAGAATTCAAGATACTTTGACAAACTCAGTAGTTTTGTTTTGTTGTATTTTTTTCTCTCTCTTTGTTATTAGCCTTAGTCTTTTCAAAAAAATTTTTATTTGAATTCTGGTTAGTTAACATACAGTGTAATATTAGTTCTAGGCGTACCACATAGTGATTCAACATTCAATGCGCATTGCAACAAGTGCACTCCTTAATCCTCAACACTCACTTCACCCATCCCCCACCCCTCCCATTGTAAACATTAGTTTGTTCTCTGTAGTTAACAGTGTGTTTCTTGGTTTGCCTCTCACTCACTCTTTCTTTTTCTTTTTGTTCATTTGTTTTGCTTCTTAAATTCCACATATGAGTGAAATCACATGGTATTTGTCTTTCTCTTACTGAGTTACTTTGCTCAGCACTACACTCTCTAGGTCCATCTGAGTCATTGCAAAGGGCAAGATTTCATTCTTTTCTATGGCTGCAAACTCAGTCGTTTTGATCAAAACAATGCTATTGGTAGAACTGACCTGTTGGGAGGGGGAACATGCCTTTTCTCACTGATCTGTAGAAGTAGGAGAATCGTTATTTGTCATATAAAAGCTGATCTAGTAGGATCAATACACAGTGCATGAAAGTGAATGTTAAGTGAATGTCCAATATCTAAAAGTCAGGAGCTGCCAATCTATGAATCTGCAGTCCTAGCAAAACCAGGTTGCCCATGATCCAGTGTGATGATGAAATAAGTTCCCAACTACAGTCTGTACTTTAGGGAGCTTTGCAACTCATGAGCTGGTAGAACTTGCCTCCTCATTATTTGTGTTCTTGTTCAGTATTTTTGCTACACGTTCCCTTTCTTTCCAATATTTAAATACCAGACGTATGTCATGAAGGGTTCAAGAGGTGATTTAGCACCTCTTTCCTGTCAGGTAGAAATGTTTGCATTAAAGGGTATTTGAAGCAGAAGTGTTTACTTAGTTGTCTACTGTGTCTTTTCATCAGGAGTCAAGATGGGATGGGGAATGACAAGAACAGTGGTCAGATTTACCAGCAAACAATAGGGCCTGCAGGTGACTATCTTTCTTTAGCTTCAAGCAAGATGCAGCTTGGATTACTTAGTGTCATATTTTTGTTGAATGCACATCATTGCTTGTTCTTTCAATGTATGAGAATGCACACCTCCCCCCCATAAGCAACTGAAAATCTGATTAGATGGATATGCAGTAGTTATCTCCTACAACAAGTACTCTAGACATAGATGCTTCAAGGTGTGAGGCCACAGCTCAGAAATATCAGGAAGGAAGGTTAGAGCCTGTGTCAATCTTTCTCACTCTCCATCTCTGGTCTACAGGCTTTTAGACCCAGTGCTTATTTGTTGCAAGATGCCTGCCATCCTGCTGCAGTATTCTAGGCATCAAGATGGTACTCGAAGGAAAAGGGGGAGGGTGAAATCCTCATGTGATTCCCTTTTGTTTCATCAGGGACAAAACTTCTCTCCAAAAAGACTTGCCTTTTCACCTCAATGGCTAGAACAGTGTGACATGGCCACCTCTTCCTGCAAACTGCAGGAGAGGCTGGAAAAGGGAGTGTATAAATGGAGGAAACAAGATGTCATGGCTGGCCTAACCAATTGCCCTGGATTCTGATTATGCATCCCTGCAGCTCTACACACTGGCTGTGCTGTTTCTCAGAGCTGCTTGCACTTTTTTTGCAGGTGTGAACGAGGCCCTCATACAACTGCCACAACTGCTACGTGCCAAGCAGCTTGCCACAGCTGCTGTGCCCATCCCATTGGATTGTCCCAGACATTTTTCCAGCATCTTCTGTATATACTATGCTTCTCACTTCAAGCCCTGCCTGATGCCAGTAGAGTAAGCATGGGGGATGCTTCCTTTCTCATGTCAAATCATGAGAGAATGCCATTATTAGTTAGGGTTCTCCAGAAAAATAAAATAATAGGAGACATACATGGCGAGAGGGGGGGGGGAAGGAGAGAGAGAGAGAGAGAAAGAGACTGATTTTAAGCCATTGACTTATTTTGTTGTGGAGTCTGGAAAATTCAAAATCTATAGGGCAGACTGGCAGACCAGAGACCCAAGGAAGACCTGATGTTGCCACTCAAGTCAGAAGGCCATCTGGAGACAAATCTCCCTCTTCTTTGTGCGAGGTCAGTCTTTTTCTTAAGGTTGGCAACTGACTAGATGAGGCCCACCCACATTATGGAGGGTAATCTGCTTTACTCAAATTCTACAGATCTAAATATTAATCTCATCTAAAAATACCTTCACAGTAACATTTGGACTAACATTTGACTACATATCTGGGGACTGTGACTCAGCCAAGTTGACACCTCAAATTAACATCCCAGAAGAGGCTACTGGGAAGGGTTACTATGTGACCTCTGAAGTTTGATGGGAACACAGTGGAATGTCTGAGTCTCCCCTGGTGAATTTAAAAGGTGATGGACAGGCTGGCTACTCACTCTTAGGGCAGAAGTGAGAAGAAATCACAATTGCCTTAGGGTCGGCTTCCATCCCTTTTTCTTAGGACAATGAGTGCAAGAGACTTTTCATGGAGCAGCTGTGGCCATGTCAGCAAACACTGGCATGACATTCTTCTAGGTCTTGTCCAAGAAGGCTACCTGAAGAGACAAAGAGATCTCTGCAGATAGGAGATGCAGGTAATTACTGCATTCCTAGTGCTGGAGAATGAGTATGAGACCAACAGGAATAAAGGCACTTTCACCCTATGTCAGTCTACTTGGGCCCTCATAACAAAGTACCACAGACTGGGTGGCTTAAACACCTGAAATGTATTTTCTCACAATTCTGGAGGCTGGAGGTCTGAGATCAGGGCGGCAGCGTGGTCATGTTCTGACAAGAACTCTCTTCCTGGTTTGCACACGATGCCTTCTTGCTGTGTGCTCCTGTGGCCTTTCCTCAGTGCCTGCACATGGAAAGAGAGAGCGAACAAGCTTGCAGCTCTCTCTTCTGATAAGGGCTCAAATCCTAGCACAAGCCCTCCCCCTCCTACCCCCACCCATGACCTCATCTAAACATAATTGCTTTCCAAAGGCCCCGTCTCCAAATATAGTAACATTAGGGGTTAGGATGTCAACATATGAACTTTGAGGGGACACAATTCAGTCTGAAGCACTCATTCTGAGAAAATACAAGTGAGAGATTCCTGGTTGGGGGGGCGGGTAGTTTCCCAAGAAGGAACTACCAGGAGAGGGGCTACCAACTAAGGAACAACATCTTTGCTTTCTCTTCCTTCTTGGAGCCTCAACCTTGGAGGGGTTGGAAAGCGAAAATGATGGAAAAGGAATGGGAAAACACATCCTCTTCTTCTTTAAAAGCCAGCTAGCCAGCCCAACATGGCCCAAGCTGAGGTTGGCTCACCTTTAAGACTGGATAGAAATTCTAGGGGCAAACTCTTCTAATTATTAAATTGCAACAAATGTTTCCTGTAACTAGAAGAGTTTTGAACAGCCTGAATTTCCATCCTGGAGCAGGAAAAGAACCAGTCTCATTCAATAAATTTTAAGGGGCAGAAGGACAAAAATAGATTTACATTTTATGAGTCATGCTTGTTCAACTTAACCATTAGCTTTATTTTGCCTCCCGATCCATTTCCAGGGGAAAAAGTATAATTTGTTAGAATGATGGTTTGATAGGGTGATTAAAAACTCCCGGGGCATCATCTCTAGATTTGAGGAGTTTTACACTTAGTTTTCTCTGGCGGAATCTTGGAATGAAAACATTTCAAGTAGCTGGAATACCCATAGTGGCCACTTGGTGGCGGCAGTCTACGGAACTGCGTCCTGCTTGCAGACCCTGGAAACCCTGGTTTCTGGGTTTCTGTGTAAATAGCATTTTTTTTTTGTCTTAGCGCCCCCAGAGCAGTGCCTCTTTGTACTTCTGGTGGAAGCTCCTTTTTCCGTGACAGTATTTGTTCTGTGGTTGAGCCCTCGTTGGCTCTTGAGGCCAACTTTTGTGATGCTTTCTGAATATCATATATTCTGGTTCTGTTTATGTTAAAGCAGTTTGGTGGAAATTTAGCAGCTTGAAATCTTTGTTGGTTTTTTCTTTTGTCCTCTCATTTAATCCAAACACGAACTGACACACTGAGAATGAAAAGCTGCTTGTACTTTTCCCTACTCAAATTTTCTCAAATATTGCAGACCTCCTAAAAATCCTTACACACATCCAAAAAAAGAGAGACCATTTTCCTGCTATCTTTACAACTTCATTTTTTCATATTTGCACATGTCATTAGCAGGCTGAGTTTCCTCTAGATTTGTACCAGAGGGTGTGATACATTTACATATAATATATAGGAAGGGGCTGGAAAGTTCCTTCATTAAACTCTACCCTAAATTAATCTTATCTAATTGGCTCATTTCTTTAATAATAAAATCTCATTTACAAGGATCTGGTAGCCAACTGAGTCTTCAGCAGCTAGGGGGAAAAATGTGATTTTTGCCAATGAATTACCTTTCTATGCTTCTTTAGAAATGAAAGTCAACTCTTGTCTGGATGGAGGTGGTGATGTGGAGAGTTGGAAAATCATGCGTGTTGCGGTTTGAGCCAATGTTTATGGATACATTTGCTGTGTGTCCTCAGGCACAACAATGAGATTTTCTGTGAATTTTAGATGACACCATTCATTCAGGCAATGAATGCTGCCTACATGGCAGACCCTGCGCTGTGGGAACTCAGTGACATGATGAGCCCAGGCCGTGGTCCCAGAGCTCACAGCACATGTGTGAACAAGCCTGACTTCAAAGGCAACATGCCAGGAAGCATATGTGTAATCATAGCCTGAGGTTAGTGGTCAGGAGGAAAAGAAGACGTTATAGAAAATGAGAGGGTGCAGAAGCCAGAGGTGGGAATGAGCATAGTGCGTCTGAGGAATGGAAGGAAGGTTCTGGAAATTGGTGCACGGAGAGTTGTGGGTGAGGAAGGGGAGGGAAACAGACTGACCCTGAGCGCTACAGCTAGGGTGAGGAGCTGTTTGTTGGCAATGGTGGTGGCCATGATGCACGTGGACATGAAAGTGTCTGCAGCAGTGGAGCATGGATGTGAGGTGAGCCCTGGACTCTGCAGGAGCAAAGGGGCAGCCGTGCTAATGCTGGCACAGGAAGGGGCATGCAGCCCAGAGAAGAGAGGGCGGGGAGCCAAGAGACAGGACCCAGGAGACACGGAGGACCTACAAGGGCTGAATGTCCAGGGAAATTGAATGGGGAGGGGATATTAAGGAACAGGAAAGCCCCAGGTCTTTCTGGCTTGAGTAACTGTAAATCTGGTGTCTTCTTCACTGAGTGAGGGAACACAGGCTGGCAACGTATTTGAGATAAAGCATAATCTGGATGCCTAAATGCATCCAGAAAAGGCTGAGATCTCGCCAGACAGGTGCAGTGGAGAGAGAGAGAGAGAGTGGAGTTTAGGATGCTACGAAACCATACAAGTCCAGTGTTCCTTAGAGGATGCCTTGCTGGCAACAAGGACTTTAATCATAGTTATTTCCTGCCCTGCCTGGGCTTCTTTCCTCTCTTTCTCACTGTCCTTCTTCTTCTTCCTTCTTCTTCTTCTTTTCTTCCTTTGCAGAGTTTATCTAAATTTGCTCATGTTGAATTGTAGAACATCTCAAATGTTTCTATCTTATGGATCTCAAGAATCTTTTCCAGAATTTTTGGAAAGGGTTCTTTTGTACCTATTTTGGTAGAATTGACTAATACTTCCGACTAGCTGGTAATTTGGCAGTTCAAAAATATTTTTATTTTTATGCATCTTTCACTCTGTTTTTTGTATTTTACCACATCTTTTAACTCTAAATAATTTATAGTGTGGTTTTCGGCAAGTTGCTAAAGCTTTCCTTTGTTTTAGTTTATTAATTTGAAAAACAGATTAATAATCCAATGATGTAATAATTGTGCTTTCCTAATGGGTGGTTTGGAGGATTAAAAATTTGTGAAATGCATTATCAGCACACAATAAACGTTATCTGTTATTATTAGCTCTATTATGGGATGGGGAGGAGTAATAAACTGAGACTTAGGGATATAGCTAGAGTTTAAGCAGGGAACTATGCTTAATATACCCATGAGGTGAAAGCCAGTGTTTCCTGGAGCTTAGGATGTGATTTGCATCATACAAAGGAAATTTGGAAGGTTTTCCTTGGCCAGTGGAGGGTAAGGAATGGGTGTACCTGGCGCTTATATGGTGCAGTGGAATGATACTTTCATTTATACTCCTTTGTGTCTCTGTGGATGGGCCTTAGTGAGGTGAACAACATCGATGCAGTTCACTAATAACAGTAATAACAACTGATGTTGGTGCCACTATAGTGCTTACCATAAGAGCCCTATCAGGTTGAATATATTCTCATCTCCATCTTGGCAATGAGAAAACAGAGATCATACAACTTAACGCAAGGTTGCCCTGATCATTCAATGGCAAAGCTGGGCTTGCATTCTGGCCGCAGAGCCAGACCTGTGTGAACAACCTCTATTTCCCCAGTTTTATTTCCACTCCTAAAATGTTCCCAAAGGTCCAAAGTTTGACAGTTTCTTTAAGAAGAAAGCAATCGGGCATGCTTTCCTTCCTTTACTTTGAAAGAGGAGAGTTTAACAACAGAAGGGACATGTCAGCTGAAACAATATGTAAGGACATACTTCATCCTAACTTTATGTAGTTTTATGATTGAAGAAATGGATGAATTCAAAGAAGTTGTTAATGACAGAGGGGATAAACGCAACTGTGCAATCAAATCCCCGTCTGATGACTGATCACTAGGAGTAGGAAAGATATCTAAGTGAAGGAAGACGTAACAATCAGAGTCCCACCTTCCATACTTGGAAATTTATCTATTCACTCTATATAAACATATTTAGTACCTCCTACAGTCCAAGGACTTTTTTAACATCAGAGTCCTCATCTTTATGATGCTTATAGCTTCATGGAGCAGGGATATAGAAAAAGGACTTTTAAAGTACACTGATAACAGAGCTTTCTTGATAGAGATAATGTGTTGTGGGAACAGAGAGAATCCATGTCTAGTGAAGTCTGGTTAGTACAAAAGGGTAGGTCAACAGTGGTGAGGAGTGTGAGCCAGTAGAGGTGAATTTGCAGGGCAAATAAATATAAACGATAAAAATAGAGGGAGCAGTCTCTGGCTGAAAGGAATGAAGAGAAGGACAATTCTGCAGGGAAAGGAAGAGTGAATCTGAGTGATTCCTGACTGCATTGGATTGGAGATGGATGCAAGAATTTCCTCTCCGAGGTCTTTTATGACACAGCAGGTGTGGAATCATGGCAAAAACCCTATTGCCAAACCCAGCACAAGACCAAGGCAGAATTACAGACAAGAGTAATCAGGGGATGGAGACAAGAGGATAAAAGGTGATGTTTTTCTCACTACTGGCATGGACAGTGTTCTACTGGTAATCTCTAACTCCATTTCTACTCTATAGTGACAACAGCTGCCCTCCCTTTTATAACTGCAGTGCTCGAAGCAGAAGTGTTAGCTGGAGGTGTCCATAATGGGCAATTGCAGGGGAGGTGGTGCGGGACGTAGCAGCCTCAGACTGGTCAATGAGAAGGAATTTGTAGATCTCTCACGCAAAGAGAACAAAAATGCATCCAAAATGTAATATTTTTTCCCATTGAGTTTTTTTGTTTGTTTAAAATTTTTTAAAAAAATTTATCTTTGAGAGACAGAGACACAGACAGAGTGAGAGCTGGGGAGGCGCAGAAAGAGAAGGAGACACAGAATCTGAAGCAGGCTCCAGGCTCTGAGCTGTCAGCACAGAGCCTGATGCGAGGTTCAAACCCACAAACTGTGGAATCATGACCTGAGCCGAAGTCGGATGCTCAACCGACTGAGCCACCCAGGCACACTGTTTTAATTTACTGTGTCCCTTTGGCCGTATGAGTTTATGCTGTGTCCACGGCAAAATCAGGACTTTGTTTTTCACTCATCAACCTTTCTAGAAATGGGAACATTGAGGAGCAGCATTTGGGTTTTCCTACACAGGCCTGGAATATGAGAAGAATGGAGTCCATCCATTTGGGCTATATGAAGGACACTTGGTTGATAATGAGATGACTGTCCTAATTAACTGAATTTTTAAGAAGTAATTATCTCAGCCCACAGAGTGGGCTACCTTTGCCCTCATTCAAAGGACTGGGCAGATGGTGGGTTCTGGGAGATTTGAGGCTGATTTTCTTTGGAGTTTTAAACCGGATATTTATTAAAAGTAAAGGGTTAGCTTTAATAGGTTTGTCCCTGTGCTTACCAAGGAGTGGGCTACATGGGTCGTTCAGAAAAGTGGCATCCCAAGGTAGGGGAAGGTGCTGTTTTTGAAGCGGTAAGTACACTCTTTGCCTGGTTTTACTCACTTGACCATTTGATGCTGATACTCATGGTTCTTCCCCTTTGCCCTCAGAGGAAATGAATATTTTCCTCAAGTGGATTACTGCTTACTGACCTCCTCTCTGCTTCTGTGACCCCTCAGGGGTCCTTACCGTTTCCTCCTCTCTTGGCTGACCCTTGATCTATTCCTTGTTGACTGCCATTGCTTTGTTGAGACTCAGAGGAAGATCCTGTGCAGAAAGCAAGCTCTGGGACTCTGGGCATAATGGTATTTCTCCAACCCCATTATCCTTCTAGTGAAAATTTAAAGGAAAAAGAGAAAGCAAACACATCTGCTAATAATCCATCTAATGCACCTGACATCTCTTTAATACACCCATGTATATGTATATATATCGTGTGTGTGTGTGTGTGTGTGTGTGTGTGTGTGTGTTAAGCAGATAAAATAAGCCAGTCTGCTTTTCAGGCAGGAGTTTAGTAGATTGTAAAATAAATAAAATCAAATGGCTCTAATAATCTTCTGGAATAAATTGATATTTTTTCCCTTTGGCAAGTGGCTATGTGTACAGTGGCCTTCCTCTGAAATAGCCACTTGATAGGTCATTGGCTGCAAGGGCCAGCATTACTGTCTCCAGAGACCCCTTTCACCCATTGACACATATGAAGGAAAATGCAATAGACGCTTCAAAGCTAGTATAATGAGGGTGACCTAGTTGAGAGAAGTGCTAAAGTATCTCCAGTGTAAAACCTTTTTAATTCTCACCAATGATAAGACAAATCATGTGGAGTCCTGAGCATTTCCAATTAGCAAGTGAGAGACACTGATTAAAAAATCAGGTCCACTGCATGGCAGAGTGTGTTTTGCCTCTTTATTTTGATAAGTGGTTTTAAGTATTTATTATAATAATCCACAGTCTACGGACTAATGGGCTGTAGTATGTCTTTTAGCTGCGATAAAGTCTTGAGAAAATGGGGCCTCATTGTAAGTGCTTGCTGTTAAATCTTGCTTGGAAAGTAAAATGAGGCCACTTTTTGATCACAATGATCATGTTTTCTGATTAATGAAGTGAAAAATAGATCATTTTACTATATAGATATTAGAATACCCTGTGTATAACACTACAAACAAAAGGCATTAATTGCTATTAATGGTCTTGATGTCTATCCTGCAGCATCACATTTAATTGCTTTCTTCAGTTGCCTTATTCAATTATTTGGATTTCTCTTTCATTATGGAAGAACAATTCTCCAAATTTTATGCTTAGGTCTTCCAATGTCAGAACTGGAGTTGGATTTTCAGGGCTGCATCTTCTGCTGTCTAGTTTTGTAATATCAGAATCTTATTCACCACTCACTCCTCTTGTGTCCCTCTTTCCACACCTCACAACTGGCTGACTGTTGAGGTTGGTGGGGCAACATGCTGGTGTGTCCATGAGTTTGCACCAATCGGTATTGCCTCAGCCAGTTTTATTTAACCCGTTGCCCTGGCATTGATTCAGTATGGCTTGTGGAGGAAAGTATTCATGTGAAAGGTGGTAAGAACTCCTCAGTGGAGCTAACAATCTGCTAATGACCTTCTTAATTGGTAGACCTAAGCAGAACGAACATGAAGGCAAGTCTCTTGGCCTTGAGTTCTTTCAGACTGTACAAGAGCCTTAGTAATTGATGTTATTAGTTCCTTGTTCAGGACAACAGGGAAGTTAAAATAGCTCTGCCTCTCAGAAGTTCACCAATTATTTGAGAATGATATTCTGCTATTACCCTTAGCTATTAAGATCCTTTCCAGAATTTTTTGAGTTCCCATAAATTACCACTGGCTCTGCAAGCACTGGAGGGCTGGTTTTATTAATAGACTTTTGTGTAGAGTGTTGCTGGGAATAGTGATGACTCTTTAGTCACAGTTGGGTCTTTGAGTACAGATTGCCCCCTAGGCTTTTGGTCCTCACTGTCCTGCAAGGAATCCTTGATGTGGTGGGTCTTTTGGAATAACTTCTCTTAGTTACCTGCTTTGGATTTCCATGCTCACCTCCCAGGTGCTCATAGCACCTCATCTTTGAAGATCTCACTGAAGGTAATGCTATCTCCAGAGACCCATGGTATCCAAAGACAGTGAGGCTCTTACCTATCCTCAGGTTCACTAGGATATTGTCAGTAGTACCCTCCCAGACACAGCCAGCTTTGCCTTGCCTCCTGTGCTGGACTCCCACCCCATCCTCTAGCTATATTTAGAGATGTTTACTCTAAGGGAAATTCTTTGTTCCTGGATGAGACCTCTTATCCCATATTCCTCTCACCTCCTCCCTTATAAATGCAACCATACCACACACAAGCATGAGCCATCTCTCCCTGATCTCATTGCTTAAAGCCCGGAGAGAGTCTAGCCGGAGCCTTTCCTCTTTCTTCCATTTGGGCTTCTTTGACCTTCCTGAGCTAAGAACTTTCTAATCTGAAAATCTAACCAACCTGTGTTCTAAACCTTAGGGGGAGAAGACACAAGGAAGTTTCAAGAATGCCTTTTATCCTGCTTTAAGACCGGCATCCACAAGATTTTCTTCTGGTTGATTTTTAATGATCAAAGCTGCAGCTTATTTATTTAAGTCACACTTTATGTCTTGGAGAGCTATGCTTGCAAATGAAAATGCTACCTGCCCCAATAGGCCTTTTAACTTACCTTCAGTGGGTCTTGCAATCCTTTGCTCTCAGTAAGGTGGATGGTTGGTACTGTTTTACTGCCAGTTTCTAGCCTGCCTCAACTTAGATCTCATTCTCTGCCTTTAGACCTTGGATAAATAGAGATGAGGGTGTAATAAAGTGTTCTGGGACAAATTTCAGCATGTGTGGAGGTGGGGATGGGGTGGCTCCCCACACCACCAATAAGCAATTCTTGGATACCAGTTGGGTACCCTATAATTCAACTCAGCTCTGAAACTGTCTACTGAGAGATAACTTCAGATTCTTCAGGTTAAGGGGTCAGTCCTACTAGACTGTCTTCCACTTTGGATGCCACTCACAAGTCCAGGTTGTCACCTGTGCTTCTGACCCACTGGCTGCAGATTGGATGTTCCCATGCCCCCCACCCTCCTTGGGGTTTAGTTTGCTAGAGTGGCTCATAGAACCCAGAGAAACATTTTACTTACTGGATGACCAGCTTATTATAAAAGCATATAGCTCAGGAACAGCCAGATGGAAGAGATACATGGGACAAAGTATGGGGAAAGCCCAGAGCTTCCATGTCCACTCTCCCTACCTCCACGTGTTCAGCAACCTAAAAGCTATTTCACCCTCATCCTTTTTGAGTTTTTTTATGGAGACCTCATTAATAGACATGATTGATTAAATCATTGGCATTGAACTCAACCTCTAGAGCCTCTTCCCTCCTCAGCAATGGTGGTTGGGGGTAAGAAATGTTCCTTCTAATCATATGGTTGGTTTTCTTGGCAACAAGCACCACCCTTAGCTGACCTGGGGTCTTTCCAACGGTCACCTTGATAACAAAACAAATGATACCTTTATTGCTCATCACTTAGGAAATTCCAAGGATTTTAGGAGCTCCTGGCCAAAAGGACAAAGACCAAATATATACTTCTTATAATAAGTCACAATTTCACAGGGTACCATTCCTGGCCATGGAGCACAGCCAAAATCCTGACCTTGGACCCCATTAGAACAGGGCTCTAATCAGTTGAGCCCACCAGCCATGATAAATACATAAGTATCCTATATAAATATCGATCTATCTACATATAAATACACACACTTGATGTATGTGTGTATACTGGAGTTTGCAAAAAACAGGAATAGAAAAGCAAATGCATACAATGATTAATGAAACCAGAATTTTAAGTGGTTCTTCATTATATATTTGCTGATGACATAGAATTTTTCCTTTCTGGAGTAGAGCATGTAAACCTCTGGGTAGGACAAAACCATGAATTTTTTTCCTTCTAACTACAAAATGAGAGGTTCTAAAACTGTGCTTTCGTAAGTTGACCATGCAAATGGTCACCAGAGATAGAATCATTATAGATCCAGAATACATACTTAATAGCACCTGCTGCAGGACACCTGCTTTCTGAATTCAACAGACCAGAGTCTTTTCACCCTGACCACCCCTCTCCCTCAAGGTTCATTTCTTGAGAGTAGTCTACCATCTGCCTCAGAAGCATGTAAAAGGATTTATTACAATTATAAGACATTTTACATCTCTTTCCTCCTTCTTCTAGGGACTTCTTAGAAAATTAAAAATAGTCCATCTGGACTGGAGATGATAGGTACAAGTTTATGCATTATAATCTGGATGTCTTTTCATTTTTTCTGATGGTAACAGTGTGGAGAGTTTTAACTGTGTTATTATAGGACCTTATTTCCCAAATCACAGACAAAAAAAGAAAGCGTTAGTCAGTTTCCTTATCTACTAGAATCTATCCCCATTTCCACCCATAAAATTTAGCTGGAACCCTGTCTGTGTCATTCAGTGATCTTTCCTTTTGGTAGTCTTCTTTTAAATTTTTTTAATGTTTATTTATTTTTGAGAGAGAGATAGACAGAGTTAAGCGGGGGAGGGTTAGTGAGACAGACACAGAATCTGAAGCAGGCTCCAGGCTCTGAGCTATCAGCATAGAACCTGATGCGGGGCAAGAACCCATGAACCTTGAGATCATGACCTGAGCTGAAGTCGGACGTTTAACCAACTGAGCCACCCAGGTGCCCCTCCTTTTGTTAGTCTTATGTTACTAGAAATTGTGTAGACAAGTTAATAGACAATTTACTTTTTGTTTACAAAAATAATTCAGTTGCCCAACACAGGAGTGTGTTGTAGCTGTGGTGATTAGCAGGCAGGATGGATAAAGCTTAGAACATTATTCAATGCCTAAATGAAGGTCACATTCCTTGTGCTAGCTTAAGTGTGCGTGCAAATGATGGCAATTGCCTTGCTCTTTTACTCTCACAGAAAAAGGCCTTGTTAAGTATGATAATTAGTCAGTTGGGAAGGTAAAAGTTTCCTACAAATAACGTTGAAACATTTAGAATAAGTATTGTTATGAAAAAAGGGTCCACTCATTTATTCAAGTAGTATTAAACTATAGACAAAATAAAACTGATTGTAGAAGTTGGTGCAAGTGGAAATCAGGATGAAGTTCTTGATATTAATAATAATAATGAAGGAGCAGCTTAGTGAGCTCCCTGATTCACCCAAAGAAGAACTTCCAGGCTTCCACAGAAAATAAAAAAAGAGTTTAAAAAATAAAACAGATTTATGGTGATGTATTCATTTCTATGAAAGAATGTTTTGATAGCAGTGAACTGTGAGGTAGGAGTGAGTGGTCCGAGTTTTAACAATCAGTATGTTGCTTTTTTTTAATCATAGTGATGAATCACTCCCTTTGTCAACATAAGGCTGGTCATCTCAAGTTATCTTAATGATATCAGGTGGAGTGTGCAGTTGTTTTGTGCTTGAAAGGGAAAAACAGTTAAACAATCAAACTGACTTAATCCTGAATGCCAGCAGTGATGGAGGGATGGCTTTCCTGACAGAAAATTGAATGGTTTTTACATCTTGCAAAAGGCTGAACTAGTCCTTTATGTTTGCATTATTGCATACCTCACTTACATCTAAAAAGTTTAATGAATAATTACATCGTCAAAACACAAAAATATGAGTAAATTTAGAGACCTAATTGTTTTTACCCAGTGATTCATGAATCCATAGCATCTCAGCCAACAAGTAGAAAAGAGCTCCAAAGGGTTGTACAGAATGAAAGACTCTAGGCAAAAGGAGGCAGACAAAGCAGTTACTCTAGCAAAGAGCTGTTTCAGGCAAAGTCACCTTTCATTGGGGGACAACTGGAGTCTATCAGACAGGTTACCTTACTAGTGTTGTCTAGGTAATTCCAGACTGACTGGTTAAGATTGCATTCCTAGGAGAAGCTAAAACTGCAATTAGGGTAGGTATTAAGTTTGGTGAAGTGGGCTTAGCACAAGTGACTCTATATTGAGCCTGTTGTCTCTTTTAAAATAGTATTTAAATTATCCTCTAGGGAGAATTCTTATTAACTCTCTATTAAATAACATAGACACTTCTGTAAAGGAGCTATTTATGTCCCCATTTAAGCTCTAGCTAAAGTGAAGTAAATGCCTGCACAATTTCTCACGCTTTTCCAGACAAATACATAAACACCTAAAGACCACCAACCAAAGGTCAGCAAACCAAAACTAAGTCCCAAATATCTCACAATAACAGCTTTTTATAAAGACCCAAGTAGCTGAATTAATAGGAGGTATGTTCTAAATACTCATCATGAGCTTAGCAGTGGACTGTTAACAACTTGTAGACAGAAATGCTTTGTTATCCCCCTTGTCATTATATTTCAAGAGCTTAGTAGAGTATCTATCTTACGATAGGAATGTTAAAGGTACACATGAATGATCACATGAATGCATGAGTGAAGCTATTCTGGGAGGACCTAAGGTTGAAGACGCATCTTAAATGGAGCCTTGGTATTTTCATGTGTGTGGGATGTGATTCCAAGGAATATCAAATGCTCTGTCTAAAATGGAACTAATAAGAGCATCCTCATAGGGTTTTGTGAAGAATGTATATAAAACTCTTAAAACCATGCCTTTGCGTACGGTAGAAATGCAAGTATTGGTTAGTATTATTTTATTGAATTGAAGAGGAAAAATTAACCCAAATGTAATTTGTGGCCTGAAAGGGTTTAGAAAGGCAGACCATATAGTTTTTACTGTCGAAGAGATAATGTCCACCATGCTTTGACTTCCCTGGACCTGGGGTGCTTATGCCTTGAAAGATCCCTTATTCCACTAGAAAAATGATGTTTTATGATTGTGTTGGTATAAAAAGGAGCATGATATAAAGAGGAATCCAGGCTGGATTCATTATTATATATGTATTATTATTATATTCATATTTTTTCTTCCAGTTTAAAAGAAATACAATTAAAATGTTTTTGTGGGCCCCTAAAATTTCATGGGCCTCAGGCTCTGTGTGTTCCATGCTTAATGGATTAATGAGCCACGTGACCAGGGCGTGAGGTGTGGTGACTCACACGGCCACTCCCCATGTGACTGGGAGTGAGGTTGCAGGACAGAGAGAGGTGGACTAGGAAGACAGTCCTTACATGCCATGGCTCAGACCCCAGGATCTGGGTTCGTTTCCAGGCTCTGCCATGTACCAACTTAGTGACTTTGCATAATGTGTTTAATCTCTGTAAACTTTAGTTTCCTCATTTATAAAATGGGTTAAAAATAACAATACAGGGGCATTTGGGTGGCTCATTCGGTTAAGTGTTGGACACTTTTTTAAAAAAAGTTTTGTAATGTTTATTCATTTTTGAGAGACAGAGAGAGACAGAGCATGAGTGGGGGATGGGCGGAGAGAGTGGGAGACACACAGAGAGAGGGAGACCTGAAGCAGGCTCCAGGCTTTGAGCCGTCAGTGCAGAGTCTGATGTGGGCCTTGAACTCACGAACCGTGAGATCATGACCTGAGCCAAAGTTGGACATTTAACTGACTGAGCCACCTAGTTGCCCTCTAAAATGGGTTAAAAATAATAATACAGGGACATCTGGGTGGCTCAGTTGGTTAAGTGTCAGACTCTTGATTTCAGTCATGATTCCAGGGTAGTGGGATTGAGACGAGAATTGGGAACCGTACTGGGCATGGAGCCTGCTTAAGATTATCTCTGTCTTTCCTCCCACCCCTCCCCCAAGTTTGTGCTGTCTTTCTCTCTCTCTTTCTCTTTCAGAAATAAAAAATATATATAATTTATGTAGGATTATATATAAGAAAATTAGACTATTCATATAAAGTACTTAGTGTAATTTCTGGGACCTAGTGAACATTTAATAAATGGGAGCTTCTTTATTTTTAGTTAATGTGTTGGTATATTTTAAGCATCAGTATTTCCTCTCCATTCTATTCCCACTGTACCCCTTTGGGGGTCAACTGTTTATAGACTAGGGGTCATGGCAAGATTCTTAACACCCTAGCAATGGTGTTTATCATTATTCTGGAGTTTTAGAATGTTCAAAGAAATCAATGATTTGATTCCAGAATCCAGGGTGCTTATACATCTTTCTGGAGGCCTGGCCCTTCTCTTCAGGCTTATATATCTTCCTGTCAATCACAAAAGTCTGCCCTGTGCTTTGTAACCAAAGGATACTCATTGAATGTTTTCTGAATTGAAGAGGCCCAGGGCAAGAAGAACACAGTGTCACCTCACAAAGTTCTAGGGCAGTATGGAGCAGAGTGCTCTTGAACAAACTAGGTCAACATTGCAGATATACTAGCATTTTGAGATTTTGAATTCAAACCCGTGATTGTGACAGAACAGAAGGAGAAGAATATTCCCATCAAATCTCATCTTGGGGCAGAACCTCCACTGTCAAAAGGTGCAAAATGTAGAAGTTGTCTGAAGGGTTTTTTTCTTTAATGGTTATTTATTTTTGAGAGAGAGAGAGAATGAGCAGGGGAGGGGCAGAGAAAGATGGGGCAAGAGAGAAAATCCCAAGCAGACTCCAGTATCTGCGCAGAGACGGACGCAAGGCTTAAACTCACAAACAGTGAGATTATGACCTGAGTGGAATTTGAGACTCGGACGCTTAACCGATTGAGCCATCCAGGAGCCCCTGCCGAGAGGTTTTGTTCTTCATATGTTCTTCTTAGAACTGTCCTTTTGCTGGAGATGTTGCCCATTTAAGCCACTATTAAAATACACATGGAGGGGAAAAAGGAGCAGTTATACTGATCAGGCAAATCAATCCTGGTGGCAAAGGGAGTGATAGATATCACAACCAAGTTGTTCTCTCATGCAATAGCAGGTCATTGCATTGGCAATACCCTCCCACTGCGGGTTCATATGAAAAAATGAAACTCAGAGATAATTAAAAAAATTAATTCACATTTTGCTCTTCTCTTTTGCTAAAATTATAGCCAGAACTAGTTCCAGGGAGGAACATAATATCATTAGAATCATATTGTGACACAATTTACTTTCTTGCGTGAAACTGCCCAAATTAGCAAGTGTTAAAACAAAGGGTGTTTATGATGATCAAACCCAAGAGTCAACTTCAAAGTCAAGGATAGTTATTTGCAATCCTCCAATTAAAAAAAAAATTTTATGTTTATTTTTGAGACAAAGAGACGGAGCATGAGCGGGGGAGGGACAGAGAGAGAGACAGAGACACAGACTCCTGAAGCAGGCTTCAAACTCTGAGCTGTCAGCACAGAACCTGATCTGAGGCTCAAACTCACAAACCATGAGATCATGAACTGAGCCAAAGCCGGAGGCTTAACCAACTGAGCCACTCAGGTGCCCCCAATTATTTTTTAACAAGGAGTTATATTTGTGGTTAGTGTCTTGCAATAAACCTTGGACATACTGCCAGGGATTAAAAAATAAAGAGATCAGCGTGTCATGATTAGAATGCAAGATAGATTCTGTAACCACCACCAATGAGTGGGCATTCTTGCTGCCATGACATATCAGCTTCTATCTTACCAAAGGTGAAGAAATTTAGATGTTTTAAGGATGACTACAAAAAAAACCACATGTCATATTGTGACCATGTTGTTGTCAGCATCCATAACACCATATTGACCTTGATTTTCTCCTCCCTTCTTATGGCTTCTCCTCATTCTCTGCAGTCATTCCTCTCTGCAAAACCCTTATCTACTGGATTGCCCAGGATTCTTGTCTAGGCTCTCTTCTCCTCTCACTCCATATGCTTTTCTCTGAGGTCTCATTCTCTTTTGTGCTTATGGCTCTTGAAACCTCGTCTCTTGTCCAGACCTCTCTCTGGAGTCCCAATGAGAATATTCCGTTGTCTGCTTGACAATATCCATGTAGGTTTCCAGACAACTGAAATTCAACCCAGTCCAAACTTGATTATCTTCCCTCTTCCCCTCCTCTTTCAAAACCTGCTCACTTTCTCATTATTTCTGTCTTAGGGAATGGCAAACTATATCCTTCCTTGTCAGACAGTTGGGTGTCAGCTTTCCCTATCACTCATCCCCCATCCAAACACTACTGGGTTGCTGGCTCTCCTTCCACACATCTCTGCCATCCATCCCCTTGTCTTTCTCCCCACCACAACTTCCTGCTCCATGCTACTATTGTTTCTCTCCTAAATTACTGCAATGGCCTTCTGGTAACCTAACTAGATGCCTGGCAACATTTTTTTCTGCTCTTCCTTCATAAAGGAGAACACACTGAAATAGAATGATTTTTTTCCAAAACTCAGTTCTGATTACATCATTTCCTGACTAAAGAGCTCAACAGCTTCTCATTACTCTTAGAAAAAAGAACAAGTTCTTGCAGTGCATGAAAACCCTCGACCTAACTAGACTCACTTCATGTGGAGCCTGGAATGGATACCTTCTGTGACACTTGGCAGTGGGGGATGCTCAGTAGTCATACCTCACCACATCATCCACCTTTATCAAATGTTCTCCCCTTCTTTGTTCATTTGCAATAACCATCAAGTATTTTTTCACTTTCCTGAGCATGTTATTTTGCTCAAACATAGATGTTCTCAATGAAACTACTGGTCACCGTTCACATTTTAACTTCAAGGGGACTTGCATGGTAGAACCACTCTGAACTCCCTTTGTTTACTCCCTGTAATACCTTGTATTTCCCCACTTGGTTGAATTGTAATTGTAATTGTAATTGTAATTGTAATTATTTATTTAGTGTTGTCTCCATGAGAGACCATTTCTGTACCCAGAACTTAGAATCAGGTCAGGCATGTGGCAGTAGCATAGTAACTTTGTGACATGAATGAAGAAATAAATGAATATATAATGGAAAGAAGAAATATAGCATGAGTTTTGGGAAAGGCAGTTGAGCATTCTGCATTTAAATATAAGGTCATCAATCTCGTTACATTATTCTTCAGTTTATGGATGCCAAAATAACAATTTCCATTTAGGGCAAGGATATTATTGCAGTTATATCTAGTGGAATGGGTGTTTGTCTAGTTATTAGGAGACCTGAGTTTTATTTGTCTAGTTATCGGTAGACACTAACTAAATGTGATCTTGGTTAAAACACAAAACACTTTTTTGCCTTAACATCCTAAATATTGGAAATGGAAATAGTTAACTACCTTACTATCTGAAATAAAATTACAATTATGACAGCACTTTAAAAATGTATAGGGAATATATTAATGAAATTATCTTGGGGCAAGCCTATATCAACCCATAGCACCTCTTGGCATTCCCTGTTGTTAAGGAAAGGGGGAACTGTCAGTCTTGCTTATTGAGGCCAATGTTTTTCAAAGTGTGTATTGTACTCTTTTGGCTTGTACTCATTTGGGTGTATGGGGGATAATTTGTTAGAAATTCAGATTTATGTAACTCACCAGAAGATTTTCTGAATTAGAAATCTCTGGCAATGAGTCCCAGGATAATCTATCTATCTATCTATCTATCTATCATCTATCTATCATCTATCTATTATCTATCGTCTCTCTATCATCTATCTAATCTTCATCTACCTATCACTTATCTACCCTCTACCAAATTATCTACTATTTCTATAAAAACTCCCAAAGAAATACATAGGCATGCTAAAATTTGCGATTCACTGTCTGCCTTCCTTCATGGTGTTCCCCATAGTTGGGAATTCTGTTTGTTTCCTAAGTATCAATAGTCTTTACATTTTTCAACACTCATCTTAAGTTACTCACTTCATCTTGAAGCATTTCCAGATTATTCCAGGAGTTCTCATTGAACTTCCTCTTGATGATATTTTAAGGTGCTTAAACTTCATCAAATTTAGTACTTAACTATGCATATTGGTATGTTTTGCAAACTAGGAGTTCCTGTGCTAGTCTTACTCCTTCAAATAGATTTAAAGTTTCCTGAAATGCAGAAATCTGGTGTATTCCATTTCCATATGCCTCTGAGTATCTGACAAATGTTGAGTTCAGAGCAGGTACATCAAAATTTGGAGGGAGAAGCCCAGAAGACACAGACCTTTCAGTAGATGAAAAATCTAGAAAATCCTTTTTTCCATTCTCCTCTCTGTTGTGGTCCTTGTTTTTGCTGGCATTGTTTTAGACCTCCACATCATATTTAAGACTCCCTACTTAGCTCTGTCTAAATCTAAAAAGAAAACACTAAATAGAACACAAATTTAGCTCCTGGTGGAGGGTCTGCAAATGCAGATTTACAGGAAGATTCCGGGAGCTTTAGTAGAAGGTACGTCGTTTTGGGCATTAGTCTTAGAGACTGATTACAAAAGTCATTTTCCAGTTGTGATTTTGTAATCTTACTTTCAGGGTAACTGTGGTCATTTCTGATGGGCCAGCCTGCCTCAGCCACATCATAGTGTCTTTCTTCATCAATCATGATTTATTTTTCTCTGCTGCGAGTTTTAAAAAACATGTTGAACCAAAAGGTAAAATGGGATTTATACAGACCTGAGAAACAGATAAAAGAGTACTTTCAAAAATCTGTTCAGAAGGGAATACAAGAAGACAAAACCTCTTCTCTTTTTTTGTTTTAAACATACTAAAATTTACCAACGTGTTCTATTTAAGATTGCTGTAGTCTGTAGTTAAACAGATGAATTTGAGACACCTATAAAGTGTGAGTGTGTGTGTGTGTGTGTGTGTGTGTGTCTGGGTGTGTGTGTGTGTGTGTGTGTGTGAACTGAAAGTATTTTGAGGAACTCAAACACTGAAATGGGAAAGTCTGGGAATAAGCAGGATCCAACTGCTCTTGCCATTTGTTGTTTTGCTCTTGCAAAACCTCCTCTAAGTAATAAATTAGTTATTAAAATTTTAATCAGAAACTTTTTGTGTACCTGAGGACCCACTCACAGAATTTTCAGCCCAAGTGTGTAGTTCCCACATAAATTTCTTTGAATTAAAAATAACAAGGGTGCCTGGGTGACTCAGTTGGTTAAGCTTCCGAGTCTTGATCTCAGCTCAAATCTTGCTCTTGGGGCCGTGAGTTCAAGCCCTGAATTGGGCTCCGCGCTGGGAGTGGAGCCTCCTTAAAAAAATAATGATGGTGCTCCTTTCAATTTGTGACATCTTCATCGTGTTTCCCTTTTTCTGATCTCATTTTGATTTTAATCCTCCTAACACTGTTGTGAAGCTAGGAAGCAAGAATTACTCTCCTCAGGTAAAACCACAATCCCTGGTATCATTCACAATTTCTCCCAGGTGATTTATTTCATAACATATTGCTAGTGCCATCTCCCCTTAATTATGCTACTGAGAAATACCAGAAATACCAAGATTATATACAAAATGCACATTTTTTTAATAACACTGTGTCATATTTATAAGTTTAATTAATATAAAAGTATCTTTATTATATGCATTGTATACAACTAGGGATCTTTCTTGCCAGTCCAGGAGGCAAATAATACGCTCCAGTATAGCCTGAAATTCATCCATAAAACTCACAGGGCTTTCTCAAAATCTGGCCCAGGGAGACCTTCTGTCCCAGGCTGCATAAAGAGATCCTGAATTATTTTTGTTAAAGAAGAAGAGTAGTCTTCGATAAGGCACATAATTACACAAATGTGATATCTATGAACTGTATATGCCCCTTGAGAATTCTCAGGGAATCCTTGTGTGCAAACCCCTTCATTCCCACCCAGGCAGCCTTGAGACATGAACTGCTTTCTGTAGCCGTCATCCTGTTATTGTCAAGTACCCTTCATGTGCCACCTTGGATTCTCTTCCAAATATGCTCAGGACAACTATATATGGATCCATTTCTCTTGCCTTTGGACATCATATGCTCTGCTCCCTGGATGTAGGAAGAAAACTGTCCCTGGGACCTGCTGTGTCTCTGGCACTAACAACAGGCTTCTAGGTACTTGGACTGTGATCTATGATAAGCATAGATGCTTCGTGTAGGGCTGGTAGCAGTGGCTGCCCAATCAACCTCTGTCAACTCCTGATGCCTTGGCGACAGTCCCTTGCTGGCCCAGCTAAAGGGCCAGGGGGCATTCAAGTGGTTCCTTGGACTCCAAATCCTTCTCTCCTTTCTTTTTTCTGGGCTTCACAGAGACTTATTTCTGCATTTATGTATTTATTTTTTAATTGAGATATGATTGGCATATGACATTATGTTAGTTTCAGGTGTACAACATAATGAGTTGATATTTATATGTATTACACAATGAGCACTACAATACACAGAGACTCATTTCTAGTCCCCAGTTGTGCCCTAATGGCCTGTCTGCCCACTCAGTCCCCCAGTCTGTCTCATCCCATTGTAGTCTTGTTCTGGAACTCTGTGACTCTCTTACACTTGAAGAAGCAGCAAGACCTGGATACAGCAGTATGTTAAATTACGGACCTGGAATTCTACTCAGGTTCTATCTAAAGGTTTTAACCACAGTCCCAGCAGATTATTTTTCTTAAGATTATCTCTTAAGGATTGGAGGGTGGGAAGTGATAACTAAGAGGGAACATGGTGGAGGAAAGGCTTTTATTGTTGTTGGTGGTGGTTTACATTGGAAGGAACTTAAATATGTTTTTGCTCCAGAGAAGAGCCTGAGAATAGAAGCTTGGTATCAGTTAGGACATGAGAAAGATCCAGTGATCCTTGCTTTGGGAATTCAAGCATAAATCAGAAGGTCGGGCCCACTCTTCTCACTGTACAGATGGTAGGTTTGACGTCTTGATAGGGTAGAGCAAACTGAGGTGCAAAATGAGTTGTGAAGTAAAAAAAAACTATTAATTTTGAGTAAAATTACAGATTGTCCAACTAGTGTCTTTCATATCAGCAAGTAGATCCTAAAAGCAACAGTCTTTAACTTTGAGGAATGTAAACAAAATGGTCATGTAAGAGAAAGCAGCTCAAACCTGGGATTGTGCTCAGCACTCAGACGTTTGTGATTAGAGGTCACACTGGTGTCTATTTGCCTGAGCTTGTATTGTATTGTATTGTATTGTATTGTATTGTATTGTATTGTATTGTATTTTTGGCTGAATGAAGTAGAACAGGTTGCGGATTCAGGAGTGTGATGGGGCTATATTTGTTTCCTAAGGCTGCCACAAATTACTGCCAACTTGGTGTCTTAAGACAACAGAATTTTTGTTAAGTTTATTTATTTTGAAAGAGACAGAGACAGCAAAAGTTGGGGAGGGCAGAGAGAGAGAGGGAGAGAGAGAATCCCAAGCAGGCTCCTCACTGCCAGCGCAGAGCCTGACGTGGGGCTCAAACCCATGAAGCCATGAGTTCCTGACCTAAGCTGAAACCAAGATAACCACCTGAGCCACCAGGCACCCCAAGAAAACAGAAATTCTCTCACTTTTCTGGAATCCAGAAATCTTAACTCAAGGTGTCGGCAGGGCCATGTTCCCTTCAAGGCTCTGGGGAAGACCCTTCCTCACCTCTTCTAGCTGCTGGTAGCCTCTGCTATGGCATCACCTCCTCAAATCTCTGCCTGTGTCTTTACATGGCCTTCTCCTCTCCTGCATCTGCAAAAACCTACCAAAGATCCATGTCTAATTCAGTTCATTCTCATGTGTACTGGAGGCAAAGGCTTGGACCTATCTTTTGCGGAGGACATCATTGTTCCCATTATAAGGTAAAGACATTTGGATATGAGAGAAGGAAGGGAATAGGTGTATGTAACCAGGTAGTAGCATATGTGTCCCACCACTTTGTCACAGTTTGTCAAATCCAGTTCTTAACTCTTGAAGAGGAGTAGTTTAAGCCAGAAGTTTAAGGACTTTTATGATTCTGAGCATCAGCAGAACAACTTTAAGGCTCCTATAGAAAAGGTGACAGAGGCATCACCCTAGCATCCTAGGCAGACTAGGACCTCAAGATGGCCACCAGATGAAGGCTGTGGTACCCAGTATTGTAATGGAAATATCTTCAACCTCTCTTCTCTCAGAGAGTCTGAAAGCCATGGAGTGATAACTCCTTAGGACACCTCCATCAGTATAAGCAGTAGATGGCAAGTGTGGCCAAAATAGAAACCCACAACAGATTTGTCCCTTATGGTCAGGGGAGGCAATCCTGAATTCCCTGAAATAACTGAGGAGGCTTTAGGGGGTTCCATTTGATTCTCCCATTAAACAGGTGGGAACTGAGAGCTACTGTGATTTAGGTATTAATTTTAATAAAGCCTTGGGGCACTTGGGTGGCTCATTCGGTTGAGAGTCTGACTCTTGATTTTGGCTCAGGTCATGATCTCATTGTTCATGACACTGAAGCCCACATAGGGCTCTGCACTGACAGTGCAGAACTTCTTGGGGTTCTCTCCCTTCTTCTCTGCCCCTCCTGCACACATGTGCTCTCTCCCTCTCTCTCTCTCTCTCTCTTGCTCTCTCTCTTAAAAATAAATAAATTAACATTTTAATTTTAATAAAACCTCATTGGTTCTCCCATGCTGCGGCAGCCTGGGACAGTCAGTTTACAAAGATCCAAGAAGGATTAAAAGCATATCTGTATGAAGCATGCAGTGGGTTGTTGCTGCTTGTGAGCTCGAAGCTTCCTTTGCTTCATTTGGAAAGTCAGGAAGAGACATCCTCTGAAGCCGGTAGTGAGAGGTGGTCCAGACAGAGCCATCATGAGCCCTTGGTGAATTACACTGGGAGAAGCTGAAGTGTTGATTGGGAGAAATGGGGGGAAAAGTGAAAAAAAAAAGTAGAAAATGATTTTGGGAATAGTAATATTATGTGGTCTAATAAAAGCACATATTCCCACAAATGATTATGCTAATGAGTGGATGGGACCCTGGCAGGCACAGTTGGGAGGAAACACCATGGGATCCGTGTTCCCTGACCTGGTGCTGCCATTAGAGAGAGAACAAACCACAGACTGGCTGACCTGCAAGCTTGGCTTCGTGTGCGGCTCAAGACTGTGATGCAGGGGTGATGACTGAGGGGAAGCCTTCCTAAACTGGGGTGGGGGAAACCAACACCCTCCATCAGGGCCTCACTCTCTGTCCCCCACCCAGAAAGCTGTGTTCTCCAACCCTCCAACAACTACAACTCTGCTGGTATTCCTTATTCTTTCAAGCAGAAAAGAGACAAATAAGTAATTGGCTTTGTTCTGTAGAGAAAATAGGAAGAACCAGCATAGTGTTCTTTTTTTCTTAAATTACTACTGTTACTTTTCATAAGAGATGAACAAGAGGTCTTTGGGTTCTAGTGGGGCTCAGAAAAATGTTTTCCTGTGGGACACATGAAATCGAAGTGGTCACTTGTCAGTGATCCTGCTCAGGCCGCAAGCAAAGAGGTCAGGACGCACCCATGGCTGATTGATCCATTCAGATCCTGACTGGGGGTTACCGTCTCTGCTTTCCTCATGTGGCAGTTGCTTGAGTTCAGGAAGGGTGAATAATGAAAGGTGTGGTGCTGTTATTTCCAAGAACATGTCCCTGGGAATAAATGAGCCTCTTTTATTGCAGGCAGAGCGCAGGCAGCAGGCAGGGCCTCCTGGGCAGCTCTGGACCATCACATTCCCATCCCTATTCCCAGTGTGGGGAGTGTGGGCATCCTCCAAACTGGACAGTGAAGAGCAGAGTGTGGGGGAGGGGCTCGATAGACAGTCCCTCTGTCTTTGTAGTTAATTCTGCTGCCTTCTGGATGCTCTGATAAGTCCCCATCTCCAAAAGCACCTAAGACATTATCACAATAATAATCACCATAATAATACTAGTGACAAGATGCTTCTCCCATCTGATTGTGAAACCACCCACAGGCAAGACCTTATTCCTCATCTTTATGTCTCCAGTTCCAAATATAATGCCAGCACACAGTAAGTGCTCATTAAGTGTTTGTGGAATGAAAACAGGGATGGATGAACCGGCAACCTGTTTTAGTACTTCTCCATCATTCATGATCAAAAATGCAAATGTCTGTGGTATAGCATAGTTCAATTGGATGGAAGGAATAAAAATGACCGACTCTAGAAATCCCAAGAAAAATGGAGTTAGATCTGAGCATGTCAGTGCCTTCTCACACCCAGGTAACTGAGCAATAGTATCACATTCTGTTATACTGTTGAGTAGGGAAGGCCTCGGTGTGGTAAATGGGGAAAGTTTATAATAATAATAACAATACATAGCTTTGCAGGCCTATGTTCCTGTGGCCTTGGTGGTAATGGATCAAATTCTGCCCATTTAAAATGCATCTGAGGGGCACGTGGGGATGGTTCAGTCAGTTAAGTATCTGATTCAGCTTTTGCTCAGGTCATGATGTTGACCCATTACACATTTTCACAGATGAGATATACTGGCAAAGGTGCCAAAGTATTCTACTGCAAAGAAGGCTTAACATGGATACAGTGAAGACTTGTTTGGGGATGAACAATACAAAACTGTCAACTGCACCTCAGAGTAAACTTCATATTCCTTCCCACAACCACAAAATTTCTACTGAGTTTTCTCTCTGTGCTGCCCTGTGTGGGAGAAACACTGCGTATTTTGGGGAAAGTACGGGAATAGGTTATTTGAAACATTCTATGTGTCTAGGATAACATTAACTTGGTATCTTACTTTTACACTTTTAATTTTCATTAAACAGCCAGTATCTCTCCTATGAAAATAAACTCTTTGATTCCTCATTGTTCATGACAATATGTGACTCTTGCTGTTAACCTTTTCTTATTTCCTTATAGTTTTCTTTCCCTGAGAAAAATCTGTTGGCACAGAAATATTTTCTGTTCCACTTGTCATTTCCAGTCTTCCTCCCGCATGTATCTGGCTCACGGCTGCCTCCTTGTCTCTGCATTTCTTTTGCAAACTCAGCTTGAGATTATCTTTTTCATTCTTGCCTAATACCAGTTCATTTTTGCCTGATCACTGTTATTATTTGTTTAACCCAGAGTCATATTTTTAGATGCATTTTGTGAGAAAGATGCTGCACTAGATAAAGCAGATACTATCATGTTCAAAAATCACAGGGGGAAAGGGGAAGGGGGGTGATGGTCATGGTGGAGGTCACTTGTGAGGAAGAGCACTGGGTATTATATGAAAACCAGCCTGACAATAAACTATAAAGTTAATGAAATAAACAAAAACCACAGAAAAACAACTCTCTAGGTGATGGGTAAAACTGGAGATGCTCTTGACTTAATGTCCTCAAACTACAACAATAATGGGTGTGTTCTACAATGCAGCCATTTTTGTGAAGAAATGGTGAAAGCAAAATTAGACATAATGTTCTCAATAGACTTCCAGCAATGCCAAAAAGAAGAGACCATGGTGTATCCCAAGCTGTTCACAAGTCATCTTGCTTGTAGGCTTTCTTCATTAGTCATTTATAATGTCTACTTACATAGGTCTTTTATTATGTATTTTATGCTTTGTAATTTAGCAACTGGCACCTCCAAAGATTCTGTTCTTTAGAACACCAGCTGGGTTTCTTTTCTACTAAATGGGCATTATGCTTTGGGAGATAAGGCATCTAGCATGGAAATGTGCCCTCTTTGTAGAAACTGTCTAAATTTGAAAACGACTTTTTCAAGTAATAATTTGTCGTAGCAGGAGCTAAATTTCACTATGGCTTGTAGAGGACTAGGAGCAGGGGAAATTGTTGGGTGTTTCTTTCTTAAGAGCACAGAAGATGATAGACCTCCCTGAAGATTTGCTGTGTTCTTTCTCTCTTTCATTTTCTAAGGAAGAAGGCAACTTTGTTTAGTGGATAAAGGACTGCAGTGGTGTCATTCCTGAGGTCTGGATGTCCCACACTGACTCTTGGGGGATTTCTCAGCAATCACTTTTGACTTTCTGCTCCTCAATGAGGAAACCGAGAACTACTTTTCTCTTTAATTGGTAAGGTTGTAACACTGGTCTTCTTCAGTGGAAAGATCCATGCTGACAGTATTCTACATGTGGCCAGAATTATGAGATCACAGAATAATATAATTAACACACAGAATAACCCTTCAACCATCAGAAGGAAATAACTCCATCTCATATTTAAAGATTAAGAAAAAGTAAATGTCATAGTGGGGTGCCCAAGGAGGAAGGAATGCCATTCAAAAAATTTTAGGTGGAGAACTGCCTTTTTTAAAAGGGTAGAGGTTTTTACTGCTTTTAGTTTCTGGAGATAGAAACCTACAATCCCGTGGAGTCAAAAGCCTTTTTTGGTGCAACATCCTAGGTTGGGCTGCTTAATTCTACCAATAGGAGACCAGTAGCCATCTATAATTCTTGGAGAAAACCTTGAGTTTTCCTCTTGTCTCCATCCAGATTCTATTTGCTCAAGTAAACTATTCTTATCTTCTTTATGTTGTAATAGTTTTCTTCTAAAGAAAAATTAACTTATTTAGTTATTATCTCCCACATGGAATATAGATAAGACAACTTACACATTTTTTGAGGGGCTCACAAAATTGAATTGTGGCACAGAAAATGAAGTACAGTTTATGACTGAATGCAGGGACTGTGTATGTGTGTGTGTGTGCAGGTGTCTATGTGCATGTGTATTATGTACATTTGTATGTGTGTATTTGTATTGTGTGTATGTGTATATGTATGTGTGTGCTTGGAGAGCACAGTTATAGGTTGAAGTCAGCAGTAGATAATAAGGATTTGAGAAGCTGATCACAGTTCCTGGTAATATTAACCCAAATGGACCCATTGGGATTAACCCGAATGAACCCATATGTACTCACATCACTCAATGTGAGTGCTCCTTGGAGATATCTGGGGAGAAGCAGCTTTCCAAAGTCACTAAATGGTGACTTGGGATCAAAACTCACCGATGTCTGGGGTGATGGCTATAACTGTGTTACATGATTGTGTGCACGCAAAGCAGGAATTTTAAAAGTCATGTGGTTTTGGCTATAGAAGTAAACTGTGATGAAGTTGAGATTGACAGGCTGTCAAAATCTGTGGCCCTAAATCCGCAGAAGATAGGGTATACTTAGAAAAATATTTGGTGTGTGATAACAAATTTTTTTTTGTTTGCTTGTTTTTTCTCCAAATATTTCATCTTCTATCTGCAGCTTCCTGTAATCCAATCAGATCGCTTATTGCCTGAGGGGACAGAAGGAGAGCTAAATGTTTTAAAAGTTTAATACCTTAGGGAAACTTGGAGGATTTGGAGCAAAATGTTATGGAAAACACTATCAGTTTGCCTTTGCTGCATGTCAAACTGCTCCAAAATTTAGTGACTAACACGAAAAGCATCTATTGTTGTCCTAGTTCTGCTGTTCTGAGCCAGGTTTGGTTGGTTGTTGTTGGGCATGCTTATGGGTCTGTAGTCATTTGGCAATGATGGCTGTGGTGGTCTATGATGTGTAGAGACTCGGCTCTGTGTTGCCCATCATCCAGTGGGGTCTCATGGCAGTGGGGTAGCAACAGGGAGGACAAACATGTGAAACATCTTAAGCCTGCATCAGACCTGGCACAACATTGCTTCTGCCACATTCTGTTGGCCAAAGCAAGTCACAAGGGAATCCCAGATTCAAGGGAGCCTCCACTCTTGATGGGAGGAGGCACACAGACACATTGCAAAGGGGCTGCCTTCAGAGAGGGGGTAGAATTGAAGCTGTCTTTGTCATTTGCTATACTGTGATGATGGATTACGGAACACTGTGACCAAGAACATAGTCTCATCCTTCTCTGCACCTGCTCACACAATAAAATATAGGTTTTTCTTTTCCTATTCTAGGAAAGGTAAGAAGCCAAAAGGTAAGTAATCATGGTAGTTCTTGGAACAATACTTTCAAGACAGAGTCCTAGGAAATCTGCAAAATTCCAGATGGGTTTGTGGAACCAGAGAGAGAAAGGTTCCCTGAGGAAGGAGAAGATCCTAGAGAGGGGATGACTGAAATGTGAGGCTAGGCTGATGGACCACAGATGTCTACTGGAGATCTCTGATTCACAGCCAGCCACATTGAGCAGTGGAGTGAGTCTTGTGTCTGCAGGTGTGGCAGAGAACCAGCACTGAGATAACTGAGCCTGAATGAGGCCATGTGGACAGGAATAAAACCATCTTGGAAGCTCCCAAATGAACTTACTACTGAAGACAGAGAGACTTCCTCTCTCCTTTTGTCCATCCCAACACTTTAGCACTAGGCAAGCCAACCCCCTCAGCATAAGCATAAGAGATACCCTAAAATTACATTTTTGCCACTCCCAACAGAGTAGGAGCTCAAAAAAAATAAGATGAAATCTAGAAAATTTTTTTAAAAAATATGTATTTTTTTCAGTAGTTGAATTTGGAGGCTGAGATTTAGCTCATTTCCTATACAGGAAATGAGAATGCATATGAAACTACATAAGAGTTTTAAAACACTCTCTTATTCCCATTAAAATATTAGGAAAGTACAATATATGGAAAGCCCTCCTCTGGGGCTCTGGAGTAGTAGGAGTGGACACTGTGATGTGACCAGATTCCTTGGCCACAAGAAAAGCTTCAAGGCCCCAAATCTGATCATTCTTCTATAGGTTAATACATGGGGCCAGCCATGTAGAAGGCTATTCAACTCATGGTAGAAATAATGAGGCATTTGTGATGGTTAATTTTATGTGACTTGACCAAGCTAAGATATGTCCAGATAGCTGGTAAACATTGTTTCTACGTGTTTATGTGAGGGTGTTTTCCAAAGAGATTAACATTTGAATTGGTAGACTGTGTAAAGAAGATACACCCTCACCAAGGTGGCCAAGTAGTCTAATCCACTGGGCACCCAAATACAACAAAAAGGTGGAGGAATGGCGAACTCTTTTCTCTTTTGTGCTGGGACACCCATTTCTTCTGTCCTTGGACATCAGAGCTCTGGTCTTTGGACCTTTGCACATTGAGACTTATACTAGCACCTGCCTTTGTTCTCAGGCTTTTGGACTCAGATTGAATTATAGCACTGGCTTTTCTGGTTCTGAAGTTTACAGATGGCATAGAGTGGCGTATTTCAACATCCATAATTGCATAAGCCAATTCTTGTAATAAATCTTCTATCTATCTATCTATCTATCTATCTATCTATCTATCTATCTCTATCTCCTATTGCTTTTGTTTCTCTGGAGAGCTGTGACTAATACTATACAAAAAACTTAAGTTATATAAAGTTGAAGTTCTAGGAAGTGTTATTTCAGCTTTGGAAAGAAGTCTTTGAACCATGGCTGAGGCCAACTGTTGCAATGGGGCAGGACTGGAAAGTACCAAATGGAATTGGAGAATATCATGATGAAGAGCCTCAGAGGCGCCGTGTTTGATGTGATTTGTACTCCCAAAATGACAAAGTTTCAGATACTGAAGCCAACGGTTTACAGAATGTAGAAATACCACTGGGAATGTAGAGAATTTCTGCTATTTTTCATTGAGTGGGAGCCAAAGTGTCTGTGTTTGTGTTAAGGCTTGAGATAGCACTGCTGAACATGGGAGAAAATGGAGCAGTAGATCAAGGAAACATTGAACAGACTCCATACAGCAGGTGAAAGATGAGGATGCACTGAGACAAATGCTTCTGAAGGACCCCAAGCTTCCTAGAATCTTGTAGTTATTATGTCCAGTAAAGGGGAGGTGGTGGCTTGAATTAATGAGAACAAGTTACTGAGTTGAATGGAATTCTTTGGCTTAGTATAAATTACAAGTTTGATGGAAAATAGAATGCCTTATAAGATCCCTGAAGGAACTGATGAAAGAAGGAAAAGGAGATGAGTGGGGAAAGACCAAAACAAGTGTTCTGATAGATGTGGGGCTAATGGGAATACGAAGAGAGTGTGTTGACACAGAGAAAAATAAGCTTTTATGTTTCATTGTCTAGCTGTGAGTTATTTAATCTCTTTAGGTCTCAGTCTCATTGTCTGTGTAATGGGGATAATAATAGTACCAACCTCTCAGAGTGTTGGAGTCACGTAAAGCATTTCATATTGCACTAAGCATTCAATAAATGTTATCTCTCATCATTATTACTTGCACACTGAATAATAACAGAAACTAGTGAAGGAGATGGGGTTTCAAGTCATCTTTCCTCTCTCCTTATCGCCTCTGTTGAAAAGATTCTATCTAGTTTAAGTATCTAGCCCCTTGGATTGATGTCACAGTGGGGAGAAATAGAATAGAATGGATTTGGTGCTCAGTGGTGCTAGATTGAGAATTTAACTCCCCATTATAAAAATGTATAGACTGGGGTGGGCTCATTTGGTTAGAGAAGTCTGTTAATACATCCGTTACGTGATTGTAAGCTAGATTTCTTGTACAGTGTGGCAGAGGTCTTGGGCGAAGTGGATAGTAATAATAGCCAAAATTTGTTGAAGTATTTGGTAGGTGTTGGGCACTGTTCTAAGTACTTAGTGTGGGCTAGGGTGAATTAATTCTAATATTAATACAAAAAGTCCATGATGAGCAAAAACACCAAAATTTTAAATGATGACAGGATCAATAAAAGTGCCATGCTGAGCTATGTTAGAGCCCAAGGCAAGGAAAAATATCAGTAATACTGATCTTGTCTTCATTTAAAATTTTGATAGTTCATTCACTAAGGATTTTTAACATCAGTTGTGATTTTTTTTAACATATGGCTCACTTGAATATTATTTATTCTGATTACTGGCTTTCTGGTCCCCCTTTCAACTTTGTGCCTCACATTCTCTCCCTCCTGCTGCTTCTGTGTATAAGAATTTATGTGACCACTCTCAAACCCACTGTGGCAGATCCTATCATTATCCACATTTTTACACATAAGAAAAAAAATGAAACATAAGGCAACTGCATATTGGTTTCCTATGGCTGCTTAAACAAACTACCACAAACTCGGTGGTTTAAAACAGCACACATTTGTTGTCCTTGGTCCCAGAGATCAGAAGTCTGACATCAGTTTCACTGGGGCTAAAGTCAAGACATTGTTCTGCCTCTGGAATCTCTAAGGGAGAAGCCCTTCTCTTGCTTTGCCAGCTTCTGGAGCTGAATTCATTGCATTCCATGGCTCTCCCTTTGGCTTCAGAGCCAGTGGCATAGCAGCGTGCCTCAGTGGACGCATTACCTTTTTCTGTTGTGGTCAAATCTTCTTCTGCCTCTGTTGTGAAAACACTTGTGATTACACTGAGGGCTCACCAAGATAATCCAGGATCTCTACCATCTCAAGGTCTTTCCCCTTAATCACATCTGCAAAGTGCTTTTTGCCACATAATGTGACATTCATGGCTTCCAATGATTAGGACGTGGACCTATGTGAAGGCCACTAATCAGCCTCCTGTCAGCTGGATGGTAAGTGGCAACATTCAGATCAGACTGAGGCAGACTGGGTTCTGTGTGTTTTTTCTGGAGGCAGCTGATGTGTCCTTAGGCCAAGGGGGTAGTTAAGGAGGAGGTTGTTTGAATGAGGATCAATTTCAGTCTCTTCAAGGAAGGGCAAGATAGTGGGAGTCTTTTGCATCTCATCCCATACACCTAATCCTACCTGGAAGACAGAGACAATGTTTGGGGCCTTATTTATTTGATACTTCCAGGTGACAAGACCTATTTTACATCCTGAACTGGAGAGGCAGGAAGTTTTAATAACAAAGAGAAAATGGATGCTTAACCTTATTTCATCCCATGTTCTTCCTATCTGTCAGGATATTCTTCTTTAATGTATCCTAAATCCTTACTGATTAAGTCTTGTTTTTTTTTGTTCTCTTAGTGGGAAGATGGAAAATAATCACCTTCTACCATCGGAATGATAGCACTTTTGATTTCAGTGACTAGTCATATTTCAGCCTCTTTTGTCTTACTGTACACAAAGTAAAAAGTAGCAGATCTGTGGGATAAACATTGTGATTTATTTGCTGTTGGATCTCAACATATATAGTGAGGATTATCTTTATTTTATGCCAGTAACTCTTTGTAAGTTATACACAGACATAAAGGACTCTACCATGTAGAGCAGGGTTGGGCAAACTTCTCCTGTAAAGTATGAGAAATTGGGGGCACCTGGGTGGCTCAGTCGGTTAAGCGTCCAACTTCGGCTCAGGTCATGATCTCACCGTCCATGGGTTTGAGCCCCGTGTCAGGCTCTGTGCTGACAGCTCGAAGCCTGGAGCCTGCTTTGGATTCTGTGTCTCCCTCTCTCTCTGCCCCTCCCCTTCTCACTCTCTCAAAGATAAATAAACATTAAAAAAATTAAAAAAAGAATGAGAGGGTAAATATTATTTAGGCTTTGCAGGCCATACTGTGCATTCTCTGTTACAACTATTCAGCTCTGCTGTTGTATCATATAGGTAGCTATAAACAATATGTAAAGGAATCTGTGTGCCTGTGTTCCAATACAACTGTATTTATGGACACTAAACTCACTAAACTTTGAATTGCATATAGTTTGTATGTGTCACTAAATATTTTTTGGGTATTTCTCACCATTTATAAACCATTCTTCACACATGGCCCATACAGAAACAGATGGTGAGCTATAGTTTGCTGATAAGGGACCTGACAGTCCTCACATTTTGTAGCTTATTTCTGAATGATATCTTGAGATGAGATGAAGTAGGTTGGCATGACATTATTCTGCTTGGAGGGTCAGGTATGTATAGTGTCTCACCCGTGATCTTGTCTAATCTTCTATCCTAAAATCTGACAATGACTTTAAACTAAACTGCTGAAATGAGATTCCCTCCCCGCCTTTTTTAAGCAAGGCTGCACCCAGTGTGGAGCTCAACATGGGGCTTTAAGTCACATCCCTGAGATCTGGGCCTGAGTTGAGATCAAAAGTTGGACACTTAATCAAATGAGCCACCCAAGTGCCCCTGAGATGGGATTTTAAAACAGCCTCTCTTTCACCTACTTCACCCTTCTCTCTCCAGAGCTTGGTTCAGCTCTGACATCCACCCTGTTCTCAGGCTCCTCCTCCTTTTCTCCACTTATTTTCATGAACCTCTATTATTTGCATACATTTCTACTACTTCTGTCTCCCCCACTGGAATGTAAGCTCCTTGAAAGTCAGGAGCAAGGACTTAATTTTTGCCTTTTGAATGCACTTATTACAGTGATAGCTGGAGCTCCATATTTATTTCTCCAAAATGACATGGTTAAGTGGAGAGCCATTGGAAAAAAAAAGAAAGAGAGAGAGAGAGAGAGAGAGATACTATGTCCTTTGTTTTTTTTCCTATGTCACACACCTTTGACCCAATTAAGGATAAAAGGCAACAGAAGGAATGTCTGCATTTGGAGATACTCCTTTTGGGAAACAAGTCTTCCTTCTCTCAGCCCTGAATCATCCATCACGCTGGCTCTGTACTCTGTTAATCTGAAAACAAAACAAAACAAAACAAACAAAACAGCCGGTCTGGAGACAAACCAGACTATGAAAGAACACACAATCTGATGGTAAAGAAATGGTGAACCACTGTCAGGCTGATTCATGCACTGATGAATTAATGGTGCCATTACATTCTGACTACAAAGATCTACTTCCAAGGGAACTACTTTTGATAAAAGATTCCCAATGCACTGAGAAGGAAAAGAAGTCTCTGAATGCTTAAAATGACTTCCTTATTATTTGGAAAATATTTTACTGCAGTGCTGAGTCCTTGTATCAGCAAAGAATTTATTCATTAGTGTAAAGGGATTTAGAATTTCTTTAGTGCCCTTTTCATTCCGTTTAAGATGTGGGCCATGTCTTTGAAGAATTGCTATCTATGGGTTGTCATGGGATGGTTAACAATATAAGAGCAATTGCTACATTAATGATGGATCCGTGTGTCATCAACCTTTGATTCAGATGGCTGTAGCAATAAGACACCTATACAAAATATTGTGTTGATGTTAGGCCAAAGATATCAATGAACAATTTAAAAATTCGGCTGCTGTGCTAAGGGCAGTCACCCTGCCGTGTGAGCAGTAGTGCATGAGGGCCAGGAAATTAAAAGGCTTAACCACATGCCCAAAATCGTCCAAGCTACTTTATTGTTCAAGTGAAGTGAAATACAAACACAAATAGCCAGGAGGGTGAAATTTAAATTAAACTTCAAAATCATTTTGTGTTTTAACCATCTACGATGTTCTCAGTAATGCAAGTAAGTCTACTTTCTTTGGAAGCCTAGAAAAATAATTCAATACAAAAAACTCCTCTGTCCCTACCTTCTTCCTTTACATGCTCTGCACATGTTCACTTTGAAACAAAAGTTTGACCAAATCCAAAGGACTGCAACATAACACGAAGGAAGAGTGATGGCCATTGCTGATGACATTCTCCAAAATGAAGTCTGGTGTGCAGCAAGATTTCAGGCCAAGAAATTCCCTTGTTAGGTGATTGCATTGAGAATTGCATTGCGAAAAGACATCTGCAATGGAATCATTAGGAATCCTCTTCACTGCTTTCTGGCTTTGTGTGCTGGATAAACATTTCTGTAGACTGTTTTTTTTTTCCTGGCACAGTTGTGCTACTGATCTCCAGTCAGGAGATGGATGCAAATGGGCAGGATGTTTCTCTGAACAGTTCAGCTTTTATCCTTTGAATCAGAGACCACCTGCAGAAATTCCCCTCTATGAAGGGACTTTGGGACCCATATTGGAGCCAGGCAAGAGGCTGACTGGATTGGTAATTCCAGGCTTTCTCTCTGAGGCCAAGAATCCTTCTGAAAGGTTTGGGGGTCATTCCCAAAAGGAAAATTCAATTTCGAAGAGTCTGAAATTAAGGTAGTGAGCTAAATATAAAATGTTGGATGAAATAAGTTAAAAGTCAATTGTTCATGGGGGGAAATAACCAGGTCATAAATGTCATAGGCCATGAAGTAAAGGTCTCACCTCTCTTTTCTGCTACAATTCATATAAAAGCAAGTATTTTCTTGCAAAGACATCTATCATGTTTGTTCTATAGTTATATAGATATTGTTTTTTTTAAAGGACCGATGGCATTTAAGGCAGTCATTCTACAAAATTCTATATATAGGGTTTGAAGCAGGAAAAAAAATGAAAAAGGAAAGAAGGAGTCCAGTTAGCAGGTTTTACGAACAGATGAAGTTCCTTCAGGCAAATCTGGTGAAAAGGACCAGGGTGGCTTCATGCCCTCCTGGGGAATTCTGGGTTTTCTGGGTTGCCTTACTCACAGCAGGTAGCAATGCTACATCACTCTCCTCAGGCCAAGAGAAGTGTCTGTGTTTGAGCATAGATCGCATTTTTGCCTTGAAAGAAGAATTCTCTGTGTTTATTTCTTTTGACTTGAAAGTGCTTTTTCCTTAGGCTGAGGCAAAAAGAAAAAATTCTTATTAGTAGTCAAGAAAGACAGGAAGAACTTTCCCTGTGACTTTGAGGCTGAGTGGTTTTAAAATCCATCTATAAATGCTTTGATATTCCTTCCATCATGGGGTGGAGTCTATGTACCAATCCCTTGAACATGAGCAGGACTTTATGATTGACTTAGTGAATAGGATGGAACAGGGTTATGCTGTGTGGCTTCCAAGTGTAGGTTAGACAATGTCATGTGGCTTCTGTGGTTTCTCTATGGGATAGTTGCTCTGGGAGCCATGTTTAAAGTCTGGATATTTGGAGACAATGTGGAGAGACATTGTGCAGTAAAGGAGTAATGAAGCAAATGTAGGTTGTCTGAATTCCTCACATTTGAAAGAAAGGTTTGGCCTTTGCTTAGTTCTTGGAAGGTAATCTTTAAGCCCTTGGCATATCCTACCTGTTAAGACTGTCTTTGCTTATCTTGGTGTAGACCTATGCCAGATAGTTAATGCTAGTAAGGTGATTTATGGTGGGAACCCTGGGCTGTAGTATCTGGAGGGCTACGGTCAGCCATGTAGAAAGAAATCTATGCCTACATGACACTGCACACCAAGAGTTAGGGGAGCTTCCCTGGCTGGCATTGTTTTGTGTGTATTGCCAAGAGTTATTGCTGGAATTAAGTGCTGTTCACATGACTCCACTGGGAGAAGACAGCTGGAAGCTTGTGCCTAGAGCCTCCTGGATTCTTTACTACACACCTTTTTCAATTGTTGATTTTACCTGCATCATTTTGCATAATATACCATAATTATGACTATAACAGTTTTGCTAAGTTCTATGAGTCTGTCTAGTGGACCCTTAAACCCTACTGAATGTGAAAGTTGATCATGACTGCTGAAATTACGTGGCCCAAACTTCTCCCAGGGAACTGGTTTAAGGCCAATAATACATTTTATAGACAAGGAAACTGAGACTTGAAGAGAGTAGGTGACACTTTCAAAATCATACTAGTCATTGTCTCCTCATAGGACTATATTTGAATTTCTGCAGACTGTGTTGTACAATACCAGTCCAATGGAGCAATTATGGGTTCATCATTTTGTTTGATACCATGTTCAAGTAATTTGGCTAATAATGAAACCAAATGTTTTCAGATTTTCAGTGTAGCTTTGAGGACAACATTCCCCCCCCCCCCATTTTGTGGCTCTGGGATATTGGCAAGTGCAACAGTGATATGTTTTAACTTTTTATCTTGCCCTGATGGCCAGGCATGCCATTCATTCATGCATGCATGCATGAATGCATGCATGCATTTATTCACTTGTGTTTGTGACTTGGTACACTGCAAAATATTTTTTTAAACTACAAAAGACTATGCACACATTATGCCCATTCTGGACACTGTGGCCACTCTTTTCTTCTATATTCCTCAATCTGCTGCTCCCCCATCAATGGGTCTGCCCCACAAGGAGATCACTGCCATGTTTCCTGAGAGTTTTTGAAGGGCAGTTGTGGTTTCACAAGAACAATTTATATTTTATTTAAGAGGCTTAGAACTACTTTGGTTAGTAAGTGACTCCATTTATCAGAGAAAGGGGACGGTTTGCTGTTGAATGGATAAATGCACAGGGAGAAATTTCAGAGGCTGACAATTTTCCTCAACTCCCCTTTTCCCTTTATATAAAGTATAAAGCCTCCCATATAAATTAGGAATCTAATCAGAATGGTATGCTCCACTCAACTGGGACAGGCTTAATTGGGAAATCCGCTTAATCAGGACATCTCCCAGGGAACTGATTTAAGCCCGATGATACATAATGGCTATGATTGCAGCTTAAAGGGGGTGGTAATTCTCTTTAATTGAGACACTTTCAGGTAATTTAGTGCTGCTTGAAACTAGGTGTGTGAGAATGTATGTGCTTATGGCCTCTCTGATTTGGTTTTGTTGTTTTTTCCACAGTAAGGTGTGCAGGATTGATTCAGACTGCCCCAGGAGCTCACCCGTATCCACACGGCGAAGTGGGGTAGACTTCTTGCAAAGAACTGCCATACTCCTTTTCAGCAACTTGGAATTGGCACTTCAGCCTATTGGGGGTATAATTATGGGCTAATTAGCATTTTTCCTTTGTGGTTGGTTTCAGGGAAGTTTGTTCAGGCAGAAGAAGAGACATCCTTTCCACTATTTGCTTCTTGTTCCTCCTTTTCTCCTGAGTGGACTTCCTGCTGGGATCTTATACAAAATCCTATAAGTTGACCTAACTTCTGTGGGGTTGAGCAGCATTGGAGAATAATTGATTGCAAGAAGCTATGGCCTGAATTACGTCCCTCCAAATTCATATGTTGAAGCCCTACCCCTGACTGTGATAGTATTTGGAGATTAGCATTTAGGAAGATTTTAGGTTTGATAAAGTCATGAGGGTGGAGCCCTCGTGATGGAAGTGATGCCCTTTATAAAAAGAGACACTACGAGTGACGTCAGCATCATCACTTGTTTTTGACATCAAAAAGACATCACTCATTTTTGTCTCTCCTACAACAACAATAATTTAGCATCCATCCTTAAAGCTAAAGTGAGTCTCTTGTAGGTAGCATATATTATGTCTTGACTTCCAACCTCCAGAACTGTAAGAAATAAATATCTGTGGTTTAAGACACTCAGTGTATCATATTTTGTTGTGGCAGCTGGAGCAGCCTAATACAGTGGGCAATGGCACCTGCAGCCAGTCTTTTTTTTTTAAGTTTAGTTATTTATTTTGAGGGGTGGCAGAGAGAGGGAGAGAGAGAGAATCCCAAGCAGGCTCTATGCTGTCAGCACGGAGCTCGATGACAGGCTCAATCTCACAAAACATGAGATCATGACCTGAGCCAAAACCAAGAGTCACATGCTTAACCAACTGAGTCACCCAGGCACCCCATCCAGTTCTTTTAAAGATGAATCTGCATAAGAGATGGAAAATTGGACTAAAGAAACAGGATGGTCATTATCGACAGTGATCAGATTTGTCTTCAGTTCTTTTCATTCTTATAGGAACTTAGTACTGATCACAGTCCTCACTTCATGTCACCCTGTCACTATTGGTCTATGTGTAAACTCTACATTTAGGCGTTTACTTATTCAGTCACACATTCACTTATTCCCTTTTATGTCATACACTCTCTAATTTTTCTGCTCTTTTCCTTCTATACAGCCAACAGCACAGCATGTTTAATGTATAAGTTTCCTGGTTCATAGATAGCCATCTTCTTGCTGTGTTCTCACATTGTGGAAGGGGTGGGAAAACTCTCTAGGGATCTCTTTTATAAGGTTGCTAATCCCATGTAGTCGAGTCTGCTCTCATCACCTAATCACCTCCCCCAAACCCACCTTCAAATGCCATCACATTGGGGATTATGTTCAACCTTGAACTCTGGGGGAGATACATGCATTTGGTCTATTGCCTACTCAATGGTGTGTATCTACCACATTTTTCTGTTGTATCAGTTAAGGTAATGCTACACATGTAACAGGTAAATCCTTCAAATTTCAGAGGCTTAACAGAGCATCAGGTTAGTTAATGAAGTTGAAAGTAAATTAACAGCCTGAAGTGGGTGCTCCAAGTTAGGTGATTCAGGGATCCATGCTCCTTCCATCTTCCACAACCTGGAATGCATGGATCCCTTTCTGGGATTTCCTCCACTCAAGCCAAGTGGAAGGAGGAAAGAGCAGGGAAGTTTGCACTGGGGAGTTTCTTACAGCCAGGTCTGCAAGTGGTCTACTAAACTCCAACCAAACATTCCTTTTTCTAGAATTCAGCCATGGGTTTACACCTAATCTCAAGAGGATGCTAAGAAATGTGTTTCTTTCCTCCTGGCAGAGGAGGAAAAAGGCTTGGTGATACAGCAGAAGTTTCCTGTACATGTATATCCTTTCTCAGGGATTGACAGCTGGATTGTCTCTGGTTCCCTGCCACCGAAAATAATGCTGCAGTTAACACCCCCTTTCCTACATTCTTTGGACCTGTGTAAAAATGTCTTTGGTTCATAAAACCAGGGATGGAATTGCTTGGTCTTAGGAATTTTGACCAAGTGGTGTTCATTTGTACTCTTGATTCGCAACACTCACCTGCCCCTACCAGCAGTGTGGAAGGATGCCTCTGTCCCCACATCTTGTTCTATACTTCTTGCTTCAGTTTTCTTTTTTGGTAGACTAGTGTGTATACAGACATACATCATTGTAGTTTTAATTTTCATGTTTCCAATGGCTAATGACTTTGAACATTTCTTCACATTTTTGTTAACCTTTGGGTTCCCACCTCTGTAAATTGTCTAGGTATATTCTTTTTTTTAAATGTTTATTTTTGAGTGAGAGAGAGAAAGCATGTGCGTGCATGTGAGTAGGGGAGGGGCAGAGACAGAGGGAGACAGAGGATCTGAAGCAGGCTCTGTGCTGTCAGCGCCTGATGTAGGGCTCAAACTTACAAACCACTAGATCATGACCTGAGCTGAAGTCCAACACTTAACCTACTGAGCTACCCAGGCACCCCTTGCCTGTCTATATTGTTTGTTCATTTTTCCATTGTGGTTATTGTTCTTTTCTTTATTTGAAGAATATTTTTGAAATTGAATTTATCTATTTTTTTAAATGCTTATTATGATTATGGAGGCTTTCCTGCTCCCAAGGTCTTATTCGTTACTTTAAAGTTCACCGTTAAAGTGTTGTTGGGGAGGGATTCATTTCTATCTTCTCCATGCAATGTATCAATTTTGAGTATATCATTTATTGAACAATCTTTACCCATTAATTTATGGTTTAACCTTATCACTAACTTCCCACATATATGTGTATTTGTGAACTCATTCTGCTCTATTGGTCAATTGTCTGTTTTTGTGCCAATACTATTCTGGATTTTCTTTTTTCTTTTTTTCTTTTTTTTTTTAATGTTTACTTATTTTTGAGAGAGACAGAGACAGAGTGTGAGTGGAGGAGGGGCAGACTGAGAAGTAGACACAGAATCTGAAGCAGGTTCCAGGCTCTGAGCGTCAGCACAGAGCCCAACACAGGACTTGAACTCACGAACTGTGAGATCATGACCTGAGCCAAAGTCAGTCGGATGGTTAACCAACTTAGCCACATCCCCATTCTGGATTTTCTTACTGTGACTCTGAAGTATGCCAATATCAGGTACATTAAGTTTCTTCTTATTTTTTAAAAGTCGATTTTGCTATTTGTTGATTTTTATTCTTCTATGTACATATGGATGTATGTTTATTCAATATTTCAAAGAAATCTAATTTTGATTGGGATGCTCTATGTTGATGAATGTAAGGACCACTAATATCTTTATAATACTAGTCTTCCCAGCACTCAGGAGTCTGCATTGTCTCTCCATCTATTCAACTCAACTTCTGTGTCATTTATTAGCATTTTGAAATTTTATGTATTGTGTTCTAATGAATTTTTGGTTAACTTAGTTTTAAGATACTTTATAGTTTTTATTGCTATTATGAGTAAGATCCCATTTGTATTACATGTTGTAAGTAGTTCTCGCTGGTATAGGACAATGAAATTGATTTTTGTAGTTTTGCCTCGTACCTATCTGGCAACCATAATGAATTCACTCTAATTACTTTTAATCGTTTGTCTTTTGGGATGGCTGATTTTTCTAGGTAGATGATTTCTACATTTACAAATAACATTTTATCTCTTTTCATAATACTCTCTATATGTATAAGTTTTGCTCTCTAGACTAGATTAAATAGTAATTTTATTAGTATATAGCTTTGTTTTTTTCTTATTCTTACAGGAAATAGACCTAAAGATTCTTATTAAGCATAATGTTTGATGCCTTTAGTTTTGGTATTTAATCTTTATTAAACATATAGTTTTCTTCCATTTCTCTCATATAAGGGACTCTTAAAAATACCATAATAGAAATAGAATCTTACTCAATGCTTTTATCTTGCATTGCTTGAGATAATAATATATCTTTTTTTTACTAGTCTACTAATGTGGTAAGTTGTATTGATTTATTTTATATTTGAGAACTCCTTGCATTCCTGAGATAAACCTAGCTTGTTCATGATATATTATCAACTTCAAAGATAAAGCAAGTGTTACTGCTGTTGGATGCAGGGCTAGTATTGAAAATCAGGCCTTACAAAAAGTAGCCTTAGTTCATCCCAATCTTTCATTTTATCCTCCATCTCCTGCTCCACAAACTTAGGTTTTTCTTTTTAGGCATTTACATAAACAGTTTTTGTCATTTAGAAACTTTTAAAAACCCTAGGATTCAGTTAAAATTTTTATTTTTTCATTCTGGAATATCAGAAGTTTTGGAAAATATAGTGAAGCAGGAAGAGGAACAATCACTTCAACACCGTATCAAGACAGAACCTCTCCTAACATGGGAGCTCAAGTAGCTACAGCATGAGATGCTTTTTCAGAACTATATTCAGACAGCAGGTCTACTAAATAGGGAAAAACTGCCAGACCCCAACACGCACTGCATCAATGAACACTGCAGACAAGAGGCTGTTCACTGAAACCCTGCAGAAGCTGTGGGTAATCATTTTTTCATTTCTTTTAAAATAGGGTTATTTCTTATTAGACTTTATGAGTGTTGCCTATGCAATCTAATATTTATAAAACTCAAAGTCAAGAATTATAAATGACCAAGAAAGGCACAGACTAATAATCACATTTTATACCGTAGTAGTACTTTATAATTTCACATATATTCTCTTATTTGATCCTAAATTTCCTGGAGATAAGACAGAAATATTTTTATCCATTTTACAGAAGAATTACCTGAAGATCAGTTTAATTAGTGGTATATCCAAGACATTAGGCATATTGGAGTAGGTTTTGAAACTAGGACCCAAATCCAGATATATTGTTCTAAATATTGTTTTTACTGAGGTATAATTGACACTGTAGTAGTTTCAGGTATGCAACCTCATGATTTGATATTTGCATGTACTGCAAAATGTTGACCACAATGTCTAGTGATCATTTGCCACCATACAAAGTTATAATTTTTTTCCTCATTATGAGAACTTTTAAGATTTACTCTCTTGGCAACTTTCAAATACACCCTATAGTACTATTGACTGTAATCACCATGCATCATTACATCCTGTAGATCACTTTTGTGTCTACTGCATGATGTAAGCAGTGAGCAATCCTAGTTATTGAGCCAAGTGGCTAGAGAGATTTAGGCTGAACTTCAAATCATATATCTCTCAAGTACTTTAGTAGGGAATAAAAGAGACTTGGACCAGCTGGTGAGGCCTGGAGTGAGCTGGGGATTTGGAATGGGCATTGAAGCGAGGCCCAGAATATTCTGAAATATCTGTTAAAGAGGCAGAATATAATGAAGTCCTTTTTGTTGTTTGGCTATGGGCTTCAACCAGCTCTATTAACATGATGGTATCCTTTCTTTGTGTTCTGTCAAGAATGAGAAATAATTCTCTGAACATGGCCTCCATCTTTTCTTATGGATAATTTTGCACCTGGTCTTAGTTTTAATTTGATTTCACTGAGCATGTTCTGTGATGGTTATTCTCCATCATCCCTGTATAACTGTTCTGTATAATTCTCTGCAAACCTCTGTGTGCTAGAAGGAGGCTGACCTCTTTGACTTTGCCACTCACTCTAGCGCCATGTGGCTTCTAGTTGGGTCTATTCAACAGAAGGCTCTGTTGCATAATATTCCATAATACCCCCACAGTCATAGCTCCTAAGGTGGTTTCTCTCCTATGACTAATGCCATGATTGGGTTCTGGTAACGTCATTCATTTTCACTGTCCCTTCTGACCTCAGGATGAAAATGCCAGCCCTTATCAGTTTTCCTCATTCTTGCCTTCACCTCTGTAAACAGTCCCTTCAATAAAAGGTCTTTTATTAATTCCATCTGTTTCATGCTGGGACCTTGACTGACACTTGTTAAAGGGCCCAGTCATGTCCCACAAACTGGTATATTTTGGAGTTCTGGAGGATACTACAAACTTAGGATAAAACTTTCCTGTTTTTTGTAATCTCTACACCCAACAAGGGCCTCAAACTCATGATCCCAAGATCGGGAGTCGCATGCTCTACTGACTGAGCCAGCTGGGTGCCCCACAAAACCTTCCTGTTCTTTGGTGCTGAGCTGTAGCCTATTTGGCTTTGATGTGCCTCAGAAATGGATGTTACAATTTTTAGATGACACTGAGCATGAGGAGTCTCTGTGTGAGCCTACAGAAGCACCACTTTATGATTGTGGAGTGCAAGTCCTTTGGCCACTGAATATGGCAGTTTAACTGTGAGCTGCATATGAAACCTCATGGCTCCCCATTTGTATTTCTCTATGATTTTGTTTGGAAACCAGATAGAGATTCTCTAGTGGAGTTTTGTTTCCTTCATCTTCAGGCTTTAATAATAATAATAATAATAATAATAATACTTTGTGTCAGGCACTGTTAACAGCTTCACTGCTGGAATGAGGAAAGTGGGGTACAGAGAGAAGTGAAATAACTTACTAAGATTCACATACATAGTAAGCGGTTGAGCAGATACTCACCCAGGTCTCCCTAACTCCAAATCCTGAGCCTTGTGCATAGTTGTTTTGTTATACTTCTAAAATTCCTTATGTTGATTTTATTCCACTCTTTTTATCTCTCCCAGAAGAAACTTATAACATTATATCTCCATGTAAGTTAAAGTATATTTCAGGAAGCATATTGGATTTCATGTTGAAATGTCTAATGATAATACTCTAGATTTGAATAGTACTTATTACTTACTGATCTACATAAATCCTAATATAGAAGAAAAATAGTGTGCTGAGTAGTCTCTGTACCAACACATCCATTTTTCAATTTGTTCTCTAGTCTAGGAGAGTGACTTTTTGGGTCAGAATCAGTGGACTGTCCTGACCAGTAGGTCAAAGATGGATTCTGGCTGGCTTGAATCTATATGAGACATGACCAAAAGATCAGAGTCTTGAAAAAGAGTTATATTCATGGTCCTGCTGGCTTTATCCCATCTGGACCTCAAGTTTGAAGTGAATGCATTTCTCCCCTCAAGGCCACAGTCCCTATTGGATGGCCTTCTTTTAGAGGAGTGTGCAGATTCTGTTAACTGCTCCTTTCCCTTACTCCTTCAGACTTGGTGCTGGTAGCACCTCCCCATTATTGCTATCCTTATCTCTGCTCACTACTTAGGAAATAGTAGTGAGCCTTCTTTGCCCCAGATGGCTGTGCCAGGAGGTTCTTGCCATGATCCTCAGGTAAGAAAATTTTATGATTTATCCAAATCTAAGCCAGGAGTATATCAAAGAATAAAACTTCAATATTAATCTTGGACACTTGAAAAAAAAATTGAAGGGATCCAGTCAATCATAAGGAATCAATCCTGTTGGGAGAAGTAACAAGAAAAATTCCACCCGAGGACCTATAGACCTTCTGTGGTGCCCCCTTCATGTGATTGATGATGGTGGCAGGGACCATATCTCTCCCTCATAGGGAAAAGGTATCACTTTCCAAGATGGATAATCTGAAATATCTCTCACACTTTGTCCCTTATAGATCTCTGCTTTCATACATTGGGGAGTAGGAAGGGGCAGCAAGAGCATGATTGGAGTGATAACTATGGGACCTGAAAGGCATACCTGGCCATAGGTTTTGTGGCATTGGTTAGAAAGTGGACTACTTGATGCTTCTTTGTTCTCAGGTTTCAGCCCTATGTACAAATTCACGGGTAAAAGGAACAATCACATTTGATAAATTTTAAATACCATTTAATGCCATATAGATCAATAAAACTAGTTAGGTGTCTGGTAGATCATATAGCCCATATTTCTGCTTTAAAGAAGCACAGGCTCTGAAACATCTCAAACAAATTAGAACCCCTGTAATCCTTTCAGAGATCCAGCATTTATGTCCTTTGACAATTGATGCTAACATTTTTATCACTGCTATCAGGAATGTACAACTCACAACCTACCTCTTTTAGATTACCGCATAAGTCCCTCTCTGCCTTCCTCAGTGGAGGAGTAAAACCATCATATCCCAGTCCATCACTTTATAAATGTGAAGATGCCTTTTAACTGAACTCAGGAACTCACCCATCCCTCCCTCCATCCTTCCTTCCCTTCCTCCCTCCCTCCTTCTTTCCCTTCCTCCCTTCTTCCCTCCTTTCCTTCCATTTCATCTATTAGTCTCAAATTTTTGAGTAAATGCATTTTGTGGATGTACAGTCATCTTTGCTAACATGTTACATACTTTTAGGGTCTGGGTTATACTTGTATCTTTTATTTTGACAAATGACTTATGAGGATTGCCAAGGCAAATGCAAAGTTTCCACCCAAGAAAAATCTCTTCAACATGGATCATTGCTTGAAAGATCTGATGTATTCTGTGAGTTTCTGGGAACTTCCAATATTTTGTTACATATTTGGGGACAAAATAAAATCTGGAAAACATAAAGAGGGAGGCAAAGAGGGAAAATATGAATACAAGTTCTCTCCAGGAAAACTTAAGAACAGAAGAGATGAGTAAAGTTTTATATATTGGAGGGGGGGGGACAATTTAATGGTCTTGGTTGGATTCATTTGCACATTTAATATGTGTAACATTCTGCATTATGTGAGCCAGTCCCTGGGAGTGGGTGGTAAAGAGGCTGATTTAGGCACACAATAAAGTGCTACACAAGTTAACAGCATGAACCAAATAACATTGAGATCAAACTGCTCAAGGGCAGATAAAGGTCACAGGAGAGAGATGGGAAGAAATCAGGGAAAGTTTCAAGCATCTGTAGCATTCGACCTGAGTCTTTAAGTCAAGTTTGGACAGTTACATATGGAAGTGGGGAGAGATGAGGAAAGAAAAAGTTTCCATGCAAATGGGAAAACATGAGCCAGGCACAAATTGCAGATGTTGGTTTGTTCTGGTTCAATGAAATTAACCTGGTGTGTGGCTTATCTAATAGCATCATTTTTTGGAGGAAGTCAGAAGGAAATCATCCAGGAAATCTATGATGAGATCATTAAACATTTCAGTGAAAGATACCCTTGCAATTAATTTCGTTTGCAATATGCATGCTTATGAATCATTATATTTGTTGGGATGTTGTAAAAAGGTCAAAACTAATTATACATTTGTTATGATGAGCTTAAAATTCTAGCTGTCATTTGTTATCTTGGTTCCCTTGAGACATTGTAGACTCAATCCCTTCCCTACATTGGAGTTTTGAGTGTCATTTTTTTTAATGCTTTAATGAAAATGTTTCTTTCATCACTATAATTTGGTTTATTATGCTTAATGCCACCAAATTACTTTTAAATCTTGGCATGGCTTTATTAAAAATGGTCTCATTTTAATTTGCTGCTCTAGGTACAGAATTTATCATGAAGACAAGGAAAAGCAGCCTGTCTCTTAAGAGATATTCTGGAAATAGCTTAATGACAGATCTACAAGTACTGAAGACATTATCAACTCATTTAAAATTCTCTGTGATGTTGGTTACTTGAAAATCTTTATCCTGTGTGTGTGTGAGTGTTTCCTGAAATTGTTATATTTCTTGGTCTCTTGCTGAAGAATTTGCCAACATGTGTTCCTTGTGGGTAGATGGGAATACAATCCTAGAAAACTCAATGGCATTCACAGTTATAGTCTCTAAAAAGCAAGTGAGCCAACAAAATTTCATCCTTGAAATCTGACCTATTAAATTCTAATATTCTCAAAGGCAAGGACTATATCTTATTTTAAATTCGTGGCAGGTGTCTACATGGTGTATGTTCCAAAGGTTGTCATTAATTATTTAGCAAGTCTTTGTTTATTACCCACTATATGTAAGAGGCTAAACAACTTCTATAGAGTGACTGATATTGACAAGAAATATTCTGATTCACCTTCTAGAAGTTTATAATCAACTGGGAGTTTACAACATAATGGTCTTTTATGAGATTGCTGGAACATGGTGAGGCTTTAGATGTTCCTTATCACATCATGCCATTCACATGTTTTAATTATGATTTGGGTGACTTGCCTTAGGAACAAGAAATGTTCAGAGAGTTATTTCATTTATATTATTTTTTTGTGTTTTGTTTATTTTTGAGAGAAAGATCGTGAGTGGGAGAAGGGTAGAGAGAGGGAGACACAGAATCGAAAGGAGGCTCCAGACTCTGAGCTGTCAGCACAGAGCCCAATGTGGGGCTCGAACTCATGAGCTGTGAAATCATGCCCTGAGCCAAAGTCAGACGCTTAACTGACTGAGCCACCCAGGTGCTCCCAGAGAGTTATTTCAAATCAGTAATACAACTAGTCTGCAGATTTGGTGGACAGTTTATTTTAACTATTAAGGGTTAGAAATGACTATTATTTAAGTGCCTTGGCAAGGCATTGGTATCCTTAGATATTGCTTCTTGGAGACATTAATAGCTATCTCTTTAATTATTTTATGAAATGATAGTGGGAGATGACTAATTGCCCTATGATACTTCTTTAAAAATTGAGTCAAGGGGCGCCTGGGTGGCTCAGTCAGTTAAGCATTCAACTTCGACTCAGGTCGTGATCTCACAGTTTGTGGGTTTGAGCCCCACGTTAGGCTCTGTGCTGACAGCTCAGAGCCTGGAGCCTGCTTCGGATTCTGTGTCTACCTCTCTCTCCGCCCCTCCCCCACTCAGGCTCTGTCTCTCTCTCTCTCTCAAAAATAAACATTAAAAATTTTTTAAAAATAAATAAAAAATAAAAATTGAGTCAAGAATGTGTTCGAATACAAAACAAATATTTGTTTTAATATAAATAAAAATATTAAATACATAAGTTCATTTAGTGCTGTGGCTGAGTGTCTCTGGGCTCTGATAGATTGAAGTTAGAATCTTGATTCCTCCACCAATAGGCAGTCTGACTTTGGGAAGATACTTACCCTTTTCCTTGCAGTTTCCTTTTCTGAAATGGAAACAATACTACAGAGTGTCAGCTGTGAGATCAAGTATGCTTGGGGTGAGGCCTGAGGTTGGCCAACAGTACCTCATCTCAAAGAGTTAGGAGGGAACAGAGTGTGGTTGCAATGATATGGCTGGGGTTAGGTTGCATCATTTGCCATTTTATAGTTAAGTGACCTTGGGCAAGCTATTTAACCTCTCTTAGCCTCAGTTTTTAACTCTGTAAAAGATAATATTTACTTTAGGGTTGCTATAACTACTACACGAACAAATGTTGTGAGGTACATACAGTGCAACCAGATTTAGCACATCCTTGTTAAATAATAATTATTAACATCTGATGGCATGGCCTTGATATATACCAGGAGCGTGAGCCCAGCCCAGACCAGAGTAAGACAATGGTATCTATTATCTATCTATCTATCAATCTATCGATCTATTTATCTATCTATTATCTATCGATCTAATCCTTCTCATAATGTCCAAATGAAATATCAAATTCAACTGGACTCCTTCCAGATTATCCTGGATTACTTTGATGGTGGATAGGGGTTCTTTGCCTTCCATTTAGATGAGGCTTCTCTATTACCATCAGTAGAAGTTTCAACTTTGTAAGTAGAACTCTGGTTCCCAAGAAGAGGATGTCTGAGGACTAGTGAACAAAATATCCTGTGATGTGTTGTCCATATGGAGATACTTTTGTGAGGGAAGGGGGCTACTTAACTTCACAATTTCAGACTTAATGAAGAATTGTTCAAAGCGAACATCTGGGCATTCTACCAGTGAAGAAAAAGGGATGGGAAATGATGGAGAGAAGGAAAGAAAAAGGATATGAATTAAATAAACAAACCAGGGGCACGTGGGTGGCTCCATCGGTTGAGCTACTGACTCTTGATTTCAGCTCAGGCCATGATCTCACTGTTCATGAGTTCAAACCCTGCATGGGCTCTGCGTTGACAGTGTGGAGCCTGCTTGAGATTCTTCCTCTTTCTCTGCCCCTCCCCCACTCATGCTCTCTCTGTCTCTCTCAAAATGAATAAGTAAACTTTGAATAAACAAACCAGACAATACATGCCTTCAAATCCATTTTGGAGTCTCACTTAACTCACTAAGCTGTGTAAAAGCAAAGTAACTTCTCTAGTTGGTTACCTTGTGGGCAAATCTTACAAGCAACCTCTCTGGTGCACCTGTGAAATCTGTGGTATGAGGCTTCATACTATGCAAAGCCTCATCTGCAAAGTCAGCCCACATGTTTCAGGAATTCTAAATGTCAACTTGTCAGTATGGTTTAATGTTAGTCATTTCACTCCCAAGGCTTATGGCACTTTGAGCTACTACTTGTAAATACAGCATATATGTCTCTACTCGGATGGATTTACTGTTCCTATTTTGTCCTGCTTTTTCCCTCCACACAGCCATTTTTTAAGAAATATAACTGGGGAAAAATTCTCTTCATATACAGGACTAGACCAAAAGAAACTGAGGCCTGAGTGTGCCTTCGAAGTCCCAGCCTCACTTTTATTACCTCTTCCCCACCCCAACAGGTTTCTTCTCCAAGAACTCCATTACTTTAGTTAGAATGGCTTGCTTGCCCCAGCCCTGTAGGCTCATGACAGTCTCTGAACATCCTTGATCAGTGAATACCTGTTCTTTTCTCTTTGCTCCAAGATTAAGGAGTCAACTAATAAATGTCTTGAGCAAGAGGATTGTAACCTGGGTCTCTTTTAGACAATGCTCCAGTTTGTTTCCAAACACATTAGCCCCTCTGATGTTGGAGAGAATCTGGTGGACCCTATCTTTTGGGGTGGGTAGACTTTATGTTTCTTTAAAAATCATACTGCATGGGTAGCATGCAGAAATACCTTTCCTAGAAAAGTCACTCTTATATTATTCTTCCTTTGAAACAGCAATCCTGGGAACTTCTTGGTTAAGAAAATGTTAAGTCTTTTTGGGCCAGGCAAAGAGTTAAATTAAAGCAGGAACTGCTGAGACAGAGAACAAAAAATGCTGCTCACAGATATTTGATCTTCATCTAGTTTTCTTTGACCCACTTCCTCCTTATTTCTCTCTCTCTCTCTCTCTCTCTCTCTCTCTCTCTCTCTCTCTCTCCAGCTTCTTCTGGGCTAAGAATTGAAAACTCTTATTTTTTTAATAAGCTCTATTGACACAGAGCTCCTAGATGTGTCAACAACCTCACGAGGTCAACACAAGCAATGAATTGTCTCTTCCCTTTTCTCCGTACCAAAGGCAAGAAGGACCCAGATTTGAAACTTGAAAAGGAGAATAAATCTTAACCATAAATACTATCTTTCAATCAACACTTACTTCCCTCTCTCTTTCTGAGTATTTCACCTGGGCGATCCTTTTCTACTAGCATCAGGAAATTGCAGAAGGAAGAAATGTAAGATCTAGTTTTTAATTAAATTTGCCATTGATTTCCACATAACTGTATTTGAGTCACTGTTCTTCAGTGAAAGGGATGAGAGTCTCCAAGATTAATGGTTGTTCTTGGGGATTTTTCTGGACCAAGTTCTAGATATTCCACAATTTCTTCTTTTTCTCCCCTCTGGACTCATTCTGACCTTTGCCCTAACACACAGAGACACAAAGAAACACACATACATGCATTCACACCAAATGTGCTTTCAGAATGAAAATATTGGTGGGGGATGGGGGATGGGGTGGGGAAGGGAGATGGTTATGCACATTTACTAGTTGACATAAAAGTCCTATGCTACAGTTTTGCCTAGTTCAATATAGTTTTAAACCAGTTTACTCATACCAAGTTTTATATGCCTTGAATGAAATGTAGTTATGGATAAGTGAAAAGGAAACCAGTTAGTGGGTCTTAAAGTGTCTATAAACCATATTGACACACAATATATTTTAGATATTAGAAGCTGAAATACATATTTTCCCACAAATTACTCTAACAGTCTGTGAAAAGATACAGTAATATTGTCTGAAATGAGAGAAAAGTATCATACTGTTACATTAGAAAATGTAAAATAGAATGCCATTGGTATGATTTTTAGTGAATGAAACACATTGCACATCTGCTCTCTAATATGTTATCAATCTAGTCCATCTTCAGCTGTTGGATTAACCATATTTCTCTTTTTCTATCTTATCTATCAGTAAGCATATCTATATCTCTCTATCTCTATCTATAAATATTTTTAATTGTACTTGAGAGAGAGAGAGTGTGTATAGGAGAGAGAGAGAGAGAGAGAGAGAGAGAGAGAGAATCTTAAGCAGGTTCCACGCTCAGCACAGAGCCCAATGTGGGGCTTGATACCACGATCCGGGGATCATGACCTGAACTGAAATCAAAAGCCAGATGCTCAACTGACTGAGCCACCCAGGCATCCCTCTCATTTATGTAAATTGCAACTCCAACTCCATTTTTCCAGGCACGTGGGGACTGATCCCATGACCCTGGGATCATGACCTGAGCTGAAATCAAGAGTCAGACACTCAACCCATTGAGCCACCCAAGTGCTCCAGCATGTTGTTTTTAATGCCAGCATCTTCATGGATTTTACGTAAGCATCTTAATGCATTTTTAATGAAATAAATTATCTTCCGATTCTGACTGAGCCAAATTTGAGCGTTGATCACAATCATAGGAAAATATCTGTCCAGTACCTGTTACTGCTATTTTAAAGGTGACTTTTTTTCTTTTTACGTCTGGAAATATCTTTATGCTTAAACTCTACAGGGACTAGATAACAAGATTTGTTTAGTTATAGAACAATACTATAGAAACCAATGGGATTTAATTATATGAAATATTGATCCAGTGCCTGGTCCTTTCCCATTGGTCCCTTGTATAATGAGTGATACCTCAACTCCCCAGTTAAGCCTCTGTCTCCCTGCCAACCCAAATCCTGGACTTTCTCTGGACCCCTCTACCCCCCCCCCCCCCATGACCACTGTTGAATCTCTTGTCCCATGAGTCGTGCCTCTGAGTTACTTCCATCATGCAATGGTCTGTCTGCCTCTGCTCTGGCCTAGCTGCAATGTCCTTTCTCTGGGCTCCTGATAGAGCCTTTGGGTGACCTTGTCTCTTCCTCTTCAGTCTCCTTTCCTTCAATCCTTTCTCTACTTTCAACCAGAGTGGCTGTCATTGGTGAGGTGCATTGCATCCCCTTGCATTTTAGCTACACTAAACTCCTTTCCCTCCACCATTCTGGCCCATTCGCTCTCCTTTCAGGGCCTTCCAACATGCTGCTTCCTCAGCCTGGAATCCTTGCTTCTCCATCTTACAGCCCTCCCTTCACCTGATTAACTTGTCATCCTCATTTAGCTGTACCTTCCTCCAGGAAGACTTCCTTGGTTGAATACATGTTCCTCTGGCTTCTGGCTTCCACTGAGGAAATGCCATCCTTCTCTGAGTACTCAAATGTTTTTCTTTTTTGTTTAACTATGAATTATGCGAGAGGAGGGACGATATATGCCTTCATCACCATATTATCCCCTGAACCTAGAATGATGTCCAGAAGTTATAGACACTAATATTTTTAAATACATTTTCCATTGTTTTTTTTTTTTAGGATCCTCTTATCTTATACTCACCAGTGTTCCAAGTGCCATTTTAAAGTTTTTATGAAGTCAGATTTTAAAACACAAAGATGAATAATTTTACTTTACTATAATAACAAGGTATTTGGTATGAGCTGAAAGTATTTTTTTTTAACTTAGCCAGAAATTATTCTGTGTGTCTGAACCAGTAAGAGGATTCATCAAAACAGCACACTGGAAAAGAGATGACATTTGACAGCCAAACTTTGTGAATGGGAGCTGAGTAATGGAGAACAAACCAACACTCAAACTTGTTCTGGAAAAAAAAAAAAAAACCCTGTTGATTTATTATTATTTAGAAAGCACACACAGCAATTTATCGAGAAGAAGGAGAAAAGGCAAAATAAGTGAGCATACAAATTCATTTCAAAAGAACCAGTGGCGTTTCCCAAGTAATATCAGTCTATGTGAGCTTTTTTAAACTGTTGTGTTTCTCATATCTATATGCATACCCAGAGTTATGAATATAGATACAGGGAAACACATCACACACTTGTCAGGAATCCTTCCTCCCAAAACTGTAGTGAGCATATCATTTTCCTTCTTGAAAGCTGCCTTGCAAGTGTTTTCTTGGATCATGCCACAGTCTCTTTCCTTTGAGTTCGTCTCTGATGACAAGTAAGGATACTTGTGAAGGGAGATTTCCCCTTAGTTCTTGACTTTTTCTTTAGCTTTTTCTGATTTTTGAGTGAGATTCCCAGTTCTTCCATGATGGCATTGAAAGAGAGACACTAGAGAACATGAAATAATAGAGCATCAGTTTAACCCAACTAGCTCCCCCCTCCACTGATCCTTCTCTTACCAATACAAGATATTGGTCTAAGGTAATTCTGCCACACAATAAATTCCCGGCCAGTTCCCACACCTCCTCCTCCACCCACTGGCCATTCACCTTTTCTACTTGGGGAAACAGAGGCAGCAAAGCTAGCTGGGTAGACTTTGGGGTTTCATTCACAAGATGCAGTAGTATAAAACTACCCAGTTAGGCACTCAAAATAGACAACTTACCTTTGCTGAGACACCAAAATAGAGTTAAGTTAAGTCATTTCCCCCATTGAGATGATCCAAACATTGATAGGTTTATCAAGGCATACGGACACTTCAGTAATGCTATAGAAAATGAACAAACCTTCTCTACACCAAGGCTTTGTTTTTTTCTCCCATGAAACCTTACTTTGTTCCTAAAATAAAATCTAATTCTTGATGACTTTCCTTTCTGATAAAAAAAAAGAAAAAAAAAACAATTTTAAATTGTATATTTTCTCCAAAAAACAGAGATCTGGCAGCAGCAATGATGCAGCTGTGGTTGAAATGAAAATAATATGGTACCGAACCGCACAGCAAAGATGACGGCATAATACGAAGAGAAAATGGAGTGAAGATCATGAAACATCACATGAGTGCATATGGCATATATATGTACATTACCTATTACAATTCCAATGTATGTATCCGCATGCACAGTGTACAATGGTGTAATAAAACATAATTTACTGTCATTTTTTCCAGCCAAGATCATATCTTTGAGTGACAAATTACTGCTTATAGAGATTTCTATAAAGTAGTATTGGTTTTGATGAGATAACCCTTAAAACACCCTTAAAATCCCAAAGCATTTGGTAAGGTGTATGGAAGTGCAAGCATGTGACTCTTTTGTCATTAACTCACAAAATGGTTATGTTGAAAGTCAAATGACCACATGCCACCAAGTGATTTCTCCAAGCTGTGAGTGCCTCCTGATAGGAAGAAATTGGTGTTTCCTGTGTTCAAAGTATGAAATGTCTCCTCCGGTCTTTGCACATCAACGTGCAACATGTATTTTTGAAAATTTACACTCCAGTTTTGTTCCATAAAAAAGTTGATGTAGTTTAAATAAGTAATATTTAAAATTTTTCTACTTGATTTGGAAACTAGACAGATAAATTTAGATCCTAGATGTAAATTACTGGCCTACAAGAGATACACCTCTAAAAAAAGTAGTAGTTTTTGTACGTCTTCTTGTCTCTTTTACACGTGTGTTTCTAGAATTTGAAATTCATTTTCATTTCCTTATGGTACTAAAAATTCACATCATACATGTTAATTTTCTTTCCAATTGTAAGTTGTGGCTTCAGTGAAGTGAGAGGGGGATCATGCCACACACAAAAAAACTTCAGAAATCTTTTTTTAAGTATAATTACAAAAAAATGTGTCAGTAAGTACGTCACAAATGAAATTTAATGTTTTTTATAGCATTTTGTGATGTGAAATTTTTCTCTTCCTACCAGATGAACTACATATTTTATAGTGGCATCTGATACATGGTGTTGTGTAGGGGTCTTGCAAATTTTGCTCAGATATTTATTTGAATGGAAGAAATTTTTTTTGTTTTTGTTTTTGTGTTTTTTATTGCACTGGATATTTCTAATTTCAGGAAGATCATTAAAATGAAGGAAGAAAGGGAAAGAAGGAAGAAGTACCAAGGATTTTATGTATATTATGACACACAAATCTTACAGCAACCTTATAAGGAGGAAATTATTATGCCCATTATATAGATGGGGAGATTTACTATTGGAGATATTAAGTAATTTACCCTGGAAATGTGGTTTGTAAGAGCTTGCATTTGAACTTAGTCCATCTTATTTCCCAGACTCAACTGCTTTCACTTGACATCAACACCTTATTTTTTTTAACTACTATAAAGAGCTTTTGTAGATTCTTTTCTCATAAATACGTGTTAAAGAATTGCAATATTTCTGTTTTAGTTGAGCTCGGAAACATTTGAATTTAGACATTTCTTTTTATTTTGCACTGAAACCACCAAAGTCAGTCTCCAGTGTGGCGCACATAGGAGACACAATGAGGAAGGAACTTAATGAAACCCTCTCTTTCCTGTATTGGGTAGAGGGGTAGTCACAGTTCTTATCTTGACAATATGCTTTAGTTATATTTCTCTTTAAAAACATAATCTTCCTTCAACTTTTGTATTGCCTTAAAATACTGCAAACGTTGATTCCTTTGATTAACCCCAGGTATTTATTTTTTGCTGCCCTCATGAAAGTAAAAATATATATAGTTGTATCAGTGGTCTGGTTTCTCTGTCTTTGGTCACAAACAAAGATTTCCTTTTGATTCTCGCTTTGTATCCCACTGTCAAAAAGAAAATGGCAAGATATTGGGGCTGACCTTTCTGCTTCCAAGTTTTTTCTGTAGTCATAAGGAAAGATGACCTTTAAGGTCTCTGCCAGCCATGAGCTCAAGCAAACCATACACTCTTGTATCCACAGGAAATGAAAATGTGAAGGTCATCTCTCAGCACAGAGTGGCATAGGAGGGTTTCCTATTCATTCATTGATTTGCCTTTCATAATTTAAGAATTATATATATATATATGTGTGTGTGTGTGTATATATATATATATATATATATATATATATATATATAAAATGATTGAGCTTCTGAATTAGGATAAAAATTTAAGTAGCTTTCCAAAGCTTCTATTTCTGGACTTGTTTTTCATGAACGCCCTTGTGTTCACAGAGCCATAGAAAAATTATGTTTAAGCATGGAAGTTCAAATTTCTAAACTAATTTCACTAGAACGTAGCAGATATATTGATGACCATGTACCACCTTGCTCAGGAGGCCAGAAAATTAGGGGTAGGATGGATACCCCAGCAGTATCGTCTGGTGTCTGGCAGACTGGAAATTCCCCTGTAGCATGCATCCGGGGTCCTCTGATTTTTCTCTGGTGGATGGAATTCATGTTTTCAATGGATCTACATACATGACCATGAATTATAGTTGTGAGTGGCCCCTGATCTCAGAATGCTGGAGTTGAAATTTCAGCTGTGCTTAGTAGCTGGGTTACACTGGGCAAGATGTTTGTTTTCTCTTTGATTCAGCTTCCTTATCTATACAATGGAAACAACAGAATCCTTTTCATAGAGGTGTTTTGTGAACCATACAATAGATACATGTAAACCAGCACAATGCCTGGCACATGGTAAGTTTCTCTATTTCTTTAAAATAACATTGTATAGGAGCACCTGGGTGGCTCAGTCTGTTAAGTGTCCAACTTTGGCTCAGGTCATGATCTCACTGTTTGTGAGTTCAAGCCCCACGTTGGGCTCTGTGCTGACAGCTCAGAGCTGGGAGCCTGCTTTTGATTCTGTCTCCCACTCTCCCTCTCTGGCCCTCCCCTGCTCATGCTCTGTCTCTCTCTCTAGAAAATAAGCACACATTAAAAAAAATAAAATAAAATAACATTGTATGGGGCGCCTAGGTTGTTCAGTCTGTTAAGCGTCTGATTTTTGGTTTTGGCTCAGGTTATGATCTCATGATTTCATAAGTTCAAGCCTCACATCGGGCTCTATGCTAGCAGCACAGAATCTGCTTGGGATTCTCTCTCTCCCTCTCTTCTGTCCTTCCCCCACTCACACTGTCTCTCCCTTTCTCTCAAAATAAGTAAACTTAAAAAATAACATTGTATACTGATATGTATTTTGGGTTTTTTTGTTTTTTGTTTTTGTTTTTGGATGGAAGAGAGGAATAGTGAAAGGTTGATGCTCCTTTAAATATTATCCATTGTATGCCCTTTCATGCACCAGTTCCTTATTTCTATCAATGTTTTGTTAAAGTACATTCTATACCTGTTTAATACATAGATTCTTTCAATGCTTATTTTATTTGTTTCAGCCAGCTCATAACATGTTTGAATGTTTATGTAGTAATAGGCTTTACGACAGCTTGCATCTTGCCTCTGAAGGATAGGTGCTCAAGCATAAGAAAGAAATGAAAATTAGCCACAGTTCTTTGCCATTTAAAAAATTATCTCTATGCATCTGAACCCATTTACAGTGAGTCACTATGAAAAATAGAAAAATTCACTTATGAACCGATCTATGGTAATAAACTGTGTTAGTGCCATTTATGCCATTCTGAACACCGTCCCAAGATAAAGTGATGTGTGTGTGCATGGGGATCACATGTGTGTGTGCATGCATGCTTGTGTGCATGCACATGTACCCACTTGTGCGTGTGACTTATCTTGTAGAGGAAAGGAAAGTGAGAAACAAGTTCGTCTACTAGAAATGGTGACTGAAACTTTAGTTAGCACTGTAGCTCTCCCAGTTTTAGAAGCAGAGAAGGATTTGCTTCGTTTTTTTAAATGTTTATTTAATTTTGAGAGAGAGAGAGAGACAGACAGACAGACAGATAGAGCATGAGCTGGGGAGGGTCAGAGAGAGAGGGAGACACAGAATCTGAAGCAGGCTCCAGGCTCTGAGCTGTCAGCACATAGACTGACGCGGAGCTTGAACTCACGAACCTCGAGATCATGACCTGAGCTGAAGTCGGACGCTTAACCAACTGAGCCACCCAGGCGTCCCGATATGCTTATTTCTTTTTTTTTTTCTATTTTTTTAATGTTTATGAGAGAGATAGAGAAAGAACATGAGCAGGGGAGGAGCAGAGAGAGAGAGAGAGAGAGAGGGAGAGAGAGGGAGAGAGACGCAGAATCCAAAGCAGACTCTGGGCTCTGAGCTGTCAGCACAGAGCCAGACATGGTGCTCGAACTCACAGACTGGGAGATCATGCCCTGAGCTAAAGTCGGATGCTTAACTGACTGAGCCACCCAGGTGCCCCTGATTTGGTTATTTCTTTTGCTGAAAGCCATTCCTCTTCTCCATTCCTTTTGTGCCTGTGGTGTGACCTTAGTGAGCACCCCTGTCCTTCTCTTTTCCTGCCTTCTTTTGCTTTCATTTACGTTCGTCTTTGGCTTGATTTTGTTTTTTTAAGTAATTGCTGACAGCATGGCACCTCCTTTGGATTAATCCTTAATATTTGGTTTCTTGGTACTAGTGTGACCCTGAACGTAAATTATTCTTCTCTCCAGACACCTTTATCCTTATATTGCAAATATTCCCCTGGAAGGGATGGGAGACGCTAAACGAGTTCTTGTTTGGTACCTAAATGAACTGCCTCACACACACACAAAAAAAAGTCTAGGGGTGAAGAGTGATTTCTTTTAAGTTATAGGAAGAGCTGTGTGCTAAAATTTGATTTGGGTTTACAATACTGAAAGGACCAAGGCTAAACGGACTGGGATTGGCTTTCATACTGGTTGCAAATGTGGCATCAGATTGTGAATATCAGACTGATTTCTCATCGTATATTTAACATTTATGCGTTCTGTGCTTTTATTCATTGGTACATTTAGAAGAACTTGGAGTGCATACCTTTATACCTTACATTTTGTACAGATTTCTCTCTTTCATTTATTAGGCTCCTTATTTAAAGACACTTGAAGTGGTCTGTGACATTGTCTAGTAAATTTTCACATTATGTGTTGAAGAAAGATACAGATAATATTTGTGTCATTTTATAGATGTAAAATCTTGCATTTTATATAGATCTGCTTTAACTTGAAAGCAAGCTCTAATTTGAAGCCTTTTTGTAAAGACTGTTTTTAGTAAAACAGACTGAGTTTTAAAGAAATATACAAATCATGGAATCGGTTACTGAGAAATGATGAGATTATTGAGCTGCTATGTTCTTGCTTTGGTCGAATTACTGTCATAGTCTGGAGACAGTGTCTCAATGATTTTTTTTTTCTTTTTAACAAGATGGTCTAAGTATTCACATCTTTAACATTTTTAAACTCTGAGATCCAATATGGGAGCAAACCTAAAATGTTCAAAATGTCAGGAAACTTTTTAATGAATAAGAACAGAATCCTATTCATACATTTGCTACCTTAAGACTTTGGAAAGTCTGGTCACCTCTCTGCAAAAGGGTTTTGTGTCTTCACAGGATAATTAGTGATTTAAGAGCAGAGATCAAGCTTCAGTGATCCCCCACTAATTATGTTAAGGAAGGGGGAAGGATATTGTTGGAGTTACGTGTACACCATCTTTGTGTGAAGTTCTTGCATCCCAGAACTCAGAATTTGGCTACCATTTGCTCTGGTTTTATAAGTTTTCTGGGTCCATTCAGAATCCCTGGGCCATCTCTCATGCAACCATCCTTGAATTTAAAAAAGGTGTATCTGAGAGTTTGGGAGTCAGCCATCATATTAGCCTCCAGAATAATGATTGTGATTAATTGTGCCTGAAAGCTAATGAGGAAGCCGATTCTCATCTCCTGAGTCTGTGTTTTAACGTCGTGTTTTCACCATCTCTGTCCTTTTCCTTCTCGTCTCCTCTGTTTTATCTTTTTTTGCCCCCACACTTGGGACTTGGTGCCAACATCTTTTCTCTCTCAGATCCTAGATGTAAGCTAATTCTCTGCATGAATGCATATCCCAGAATTCCCTGTTTTCCAATCTGAGCTCCTTCAAACCATAAGCATACACCTTTGGGGGACACAGAGTTACTCAATGACACCAGATACATGAGGATCATCTTTCTAGGGTTCATTTTTATTTAAAAGTTTTATTTAGAAAAACTTTTATTCCATTAAAATAAAAGTAAGTATATTGTGGAATGGAGATATATATATATATATTTTTTTTTAATTTATTTTTATTTATTTTTTAAGAAATCTTTAAGAAATTGTTCACTACGGGTGGCTGCCCAAGCCTCTCTCTTGGGGGGTATTAGGTCATTCTCCTCTAACATTAGGAATAATTTCATGGAAAACTTTGAAAAGTGAGGTTAACATCGAAGAAATGTTCCATTTTGATATTAATCCATGTGCTTTTCCAAATCTTCTGAATCTGAACCCTTTTTCCCACTTTTAAGGTTATAGCAAGAGCTTTTATATGCATTGCCCTCAGGGTAGGGATGACATAGAAAGAAAAAAAAGTAAAATTTGCAGCTTTGAGTTCTTAAATAGATTTTTGTGGATCTATAGAAGCCACTGCAGTCTTTGAAGCTATTAATTACAACAGCCAGGTGTTTGAAAGAAGGAAAAAGAAGGCACTTTGAATTGTAAAAGTCTGCCTTCAAGCCTTCAGGGCCCAGTCCATGGGACTGTGGATGGGGTATGAAGCTAGGACTGTTCTGTGTCTGTTTTCAAGGAGAATCTTCCAGCCAGGGGCTGGGAGAACCTAGATACTGAAGAATACCAGAGAAGGGGCCCCTCACTTGCAACTTTTGGGGTCAAACTCCCATGGGTTGAGATTAGGCAAATAGATGTGGGGACAGCTTAATAGATGAAGGGACCTGAAAACACAAGGAAATTGTGCCCACTCTGTCCCATATTCAGAGGAAGCAGTCACTAGAGTGCAGAAATATCATCAGAGCTGATCATCAGGCCAGTGGAGACTGTCTCCCATGGACCCTGAAGGGTGCTCCAGAGCAGCAGACACTTTCCCCTAATCCAGGAGGGCACGAAAGTTGCTGATGAGGTTGAAGAGATGGCTGCAGAGTGGCCCATCCAAGCATTATGACTAGACAACAGAAAGTTGTTTCTGCCATGAAGATAAGCTTCAGGTGGGCTGGACATATCTGAAATGAGCGACCCTCCTTGCTCAAAAATGGCAGAAATGTGGGTTTGCATGCCAATCCAAAGTACCCACAGTGCCTTTCTCCTGTCTGGAGTCACTGTCAGAGGCCACCATGACTTTCTTCTCTGGCCTTCTGGCTTCTTTCTGGCTTCCCTACATCTCCCAAGTCTGCCTCAGCCCCTTGTGCAAGCTCAGAGCCTGCACATTTCCTCTGATATTGGACTCATATGTAAAAGAGCAGGTTTCCATGCTGAGGCCTGAGAAGATCCTATGAAGACTGACTCTCCATTATCTCATGGAGAAGAGAGCCAGCCTATCCTTTCTACAACTCAGAGGCTGAGTTAGGGCCATAAATATAAACTTTCAAGAAGTTCCTTGCATGCCTCTTCTCATATAGAGAATGGCCTTGGCCTTGAGGTAAATTGAACCTGATGGAAGGTTTTAGCGGTCCACAGTGTATATGTGCTCTACCATGGAGTCCTTGTTGGACTAGCTTATGCCCACATGTAGTGGACATACATTTTGTCTCAAGCTATAAACTTAGAGGTCCCTACTCACTAGTGGATGTTGTCAACTCAAGGTAACTCACTCTTGGCTTAAAACTAAGTTTCTTTTGGTTAATGGCTCAGTTAATATGAACCTCTCCCTGCCTTCTTTCTCCTTCTCTTCTTTCCCAGGTGCATCTGGGCTTGGGAGAATTTAATAGAGGGTCTGGGCATTGGTGATAGTAGGAGCAGCTGGTCCCTGGCTACCCTCCATTCTTTGGCTTCCACTGGAGTTGGCAGCCTAGGAGGCCATGGGTACTGTACTCTCTCTGCTGAGTCCTCTGAGTGCTTGTGGCCCCCCTATGGTCTTCATGTCAGGTCTACACATTGAGTCTTTTCCACTCCAACCTCAACTCTTTCAGTCCACTGGTTATCTCAGCCCTTCTGCAAGGCTCTTCTTTGTAATGTGCCATGGAGTTTTCACTGCTTTCCTTGAGTTGCTCTGGGACTGAACAGGACTCTATGAAGCTGTTCATAGGTTCATGGCCTAGATATTTTTATTGCACCATTTTGGAGACAGCTGGATGTAAGATTTCTCTCAAGGTTTTCCATCTCCTGGGCTACACCCTGTGAACCCCAAAATGGCATTGTCTGTTCAAGATCCTCTAGAACTTTTCTGAGGTTTCTATTTTCCTGTCCTCAAGTTGGGACTTGGCTCATAGATGGCCATGAAGCCTTCTCTCGGGGATTCTGGTACCACTAAATTTTAATTACTTCCCTCCCATTCTTCCCTCCTTTCCTAGTGGTCAAAAGCTGATTAGGGATAGGAACATGAGGGAGGAAATCATCATTTTGTGTATTTCCACAACTTTGGGCCTCTGGGTTTTGGCTCTTGTTAATTAGAGATAAACTTTTTGAATAATAACAACTAACCTATTCAACAAAACACCTGGTTCTTAAGACTGAAAGCCCTGGTTTTCAAGATTTTTGTTTATACTACAAATCAGTAAAGTCTACTTAAAACTCAAAAGCTAGGAGTTTGATTCATCTCTGGTTTGGAAGAAGTAGAAACCTTGATGTTTAAGGGTGGAGGAGGATAGGGGTAAAAACAATGGAAAATAAAAGCACATCAACCTTTTTCTTTGTTTCCCTTTGTCTTTCTTTAGCAGAATTACTGAAGTTCCACTTACAGAATAGTTTTCCCCATGCCCTCCAGTCCCACTGATGCCCCCTCTCTTGAATTGTGATTGAGAATATAACCCATTCCATACCTATGAATAACTTCTAGCTACATGTCTTGTTTTGCTTGTTTTTTGTTTTGTTTTTGTTTTATCCACTCTGTAGCTCATCAAAGTCAAGAATGATTCTACTTTTGTAGCCTTCCCTGTGTTTGTAACAATCTGCTTATGATTGGATGAGAAATTTTTCACTCTTTGATGCCATGATGGCTAGTTTTCTCTTTATCCAGAGTAGACCATTCCATCATGCAGCACTGACAGGAAAAGGTAATTCTGTTTATGGCAATAAAAATTGAATATGTTCAAGGTAACTGCACAATCATATTTATATTTGTATTTGATATTTGGCCAAGCTTTTTTTTTTTTTTTGTCCTGCTTCTCTCTTTTTATTTCCTTCCCACTTTCTATCAAACTTAAAAAAATACTGTGGTTGCAGAGAACTTTAAGTATCACCTCTTCAGGGTGTCTGGGTGGCCTAGTCAGTTATGTGTCTGACTCTTGATTTTGGCTCAGGTCATGATCTCATGGTTTGTAGGTTTGAGCCCCACATTGAGCTCTGTGTTGGCAGCGAGGAGTCTGCTTGGGATTCTCTCTCACCCTCTCTATCTGCCCTCCCCCACTTGCTTTCTCTCTTTCTCAAAATAAATAAATAAAATTAAAAAAATATATCATCCCTTCGTTTCACAGATGGAGAGATGGAGAATAAGAGAAGGACAATGATTTGCCCAAAGTCACATAGCCATTCAGCAGCAGCATAGGGACCTGAATTCTTGGCTTTTGACTGCCAGGTCATGTTTCTATTGAGCTATTTATACCTTTTAGAATTTGTTTGGTTTAGAAGATGCTGCCATTGTACATTCGAAAAGTTATTTCTAAATGTATGTTAATTGCTTCCTGGCTTCTCTGTGAATTGATGAATGTTTGGGTTTCCAGGCAAAGGAAAACCTCTTTGTACAATTACAGAAATAACCTGATTGAGATTTCTCCAAATCCCTTGCTAAATAAAATGATCAGACTACAGAAGAAATGAAGCTGAGAACACATGGAAGCATCTGATAATGTGCCATGTGATACTTAGGCCTTATGGTAAATGCAAAGTAGGTTACCTGTGGACAGTAGTTTCTTAGTTCTTATGGTTGGATAGGACTAAGTGATCAGGGAAACATTCTTTTTTTGAAATTGAAAAATCTGAATATTTCATATTTTTAAGTCTAACACTTCAGTTAAAAAATTGCGCAGTTAAAAAATTGTGCAGAAAGAAAATCCTGGTTTTGCCAATTTAAGCTTAGTAGATACAGGAGCAACAGTAACTTCATTACATCACTCAGGTCTTACTCATTATTTTTGTGTGTATCTGGAAGTGTACGTTGAAACATGGAGACATGATGATGTTGTACAGTTTGGCCAATTAGCCCCATTTGGGTTGACGACTACAAAGCTCAGATACTGCAGAGTGTGTAAGCACACAGAACATTTGGGTTTCTATCACCAAAATATTCTTATCTGGGCAAATAGAATTTCTCTGAAAACTTAAAGGAGAATCCCATTTTCCATAATATCAGTCTCTATGGAGAGGATTTTGAAAGCAAAAATGATTTTAATATGCTGGTGCATCTGGACATAAAATTCCATAACTGCGGGAAGCATAATGAGATGATTCCTAAAGGCAAGTTAAAACTGCAACATCAAGCACAAATTTTTCATTATCTATAAGAGTTAATTAATAATGCCATTTGGCACAGTCAGATGTGCAGAAAATAGTCTGAGAAGCAAGAATGCTTTGCTTTCCTTTTGCTTTTCAAGGCTGTTCAGGCTACTTTTAAGTTGCTTACTGGGAAATAGACCTTATAGTATAAAGGGTCATGGGCTTAGAAACTAATTGGGATTCATTGTTTTGCTGCTTTGCCATGGATGGCTCATATAGAACATAATATAATGCTAGTCAAATATAGTGAGGTATTTGGAAATAATTTTGAGGAAGGATAGGTTTATAACTATATGATCCAGCTGACTTTCCTAAGGGCATGATCTACCCACCATGTGTCCTCAGGTAGTTACAGTTTCGCTGGAAAAACTCTAAAATAATTCAACTTCTAATTTTAGTCTAAGACAAAATAAACTTTATTTTTTTCCTTATTGCAATAGGTTATAAACAGGCTTTTCAGGAACTGGATTAGACAACGTTATGTGCTCCATAGTTGTCGATGCACTGTTCAATCTTTTCAAATACCTCTCTGCTCTCTTGCTAACTTTAAACAGTATTCCTCAAAGTATAAGCCACAGATAACCTGACAATGTTAATAAAATCTCAATCTCACTACTTAACTTGCAGTCAAATTGCTGTGTTCCATCTAGTTTTAAAGAAAACTCATGCTTACCAATAGTTTTAAAGTAAAACAGCTGTATTTAAGATTGTTAGGGGAAAAAAACTCATGAAAGGAAAGCTACTTTTAAAAAACCCCTTGTACTGAAGATAATTTTCATAAAAACTCATGTACATGACCTAATTTTGGAGAAAACTGTTATATTGAAGATAATTTTTTTAATGAAAACTATTGTGCACAACTAATTTTAAGCATTCACTTTCAGATTTTGTTAAAAAGGTGCCTATTCCTGGATTACACTCACTGAGAAGCAATCTATGGAGGTAAAACCTATAATCCGTATTTTAAATAATTTCTGTGGGTGATTCTGAGGTACACCAAAGTCTGAGAACTAATGACAAAAAAAAAATAGAGTTTGGAAATTTTTATTTCGTGATCAAGCTTCTCATTTTCTAAATTTCACTTAAAATTCAATGGCCCCTGGTGGGGTCACTGTGGCTTCAGCAGTTATTTACTTGATGTCAAGAATTGGTTGTCTAGGGCGTGTATAACAGGAAAAAGAAGGGTAAGGAACCTCGGTTTCTGAAATGAATAGAAGTTCTTCAAGGGAAAAAAGGGCACAGAGACCAATTAAACTACCTATTTGATCATTTTGAGTAGGCCTAGCACCTATAACTAAACATGAAGGTTATCAATTGAATATAATGAAATTTTTATCTCTAAGATGTGCAGTTTCTTTTTGAATTCTCTCTAAAAAGGGTCTATTGAATATCGAATGCCAAATATGTGCAGTATACTTTGGTTTAAAATTAGTGGTTGTACCTCTGGAATCAATCAATAGATATCAATGAATCATTGGATGCCGATCACACACATAAGATTATGCTGTAGATCACTATGACACAATAGAATCACTGACTACCTTAAAAAATTATTGTCCTGCCCCCATTCCAGACTAATCAAATTAGAATTTCTAGAGATGAGATTCATAACTTCTACTAGACCCTCATGTGTTGCCAGTTTGGGTCCTTCTCTGGGGTGCAGTGAACTTGTCCTTGATTTTTAATGCTTGTGTGAGGAAAAGTGGTTTTAGAGAGAGTCTGAACCTGTAAATTGGAAAACCTCTTTTCCAAATGGACTCTGTGTTAAGATGCATGATAAATTGTACTTACTGGCCACATGACCAGATAGCAATACCTAACTTCTCTATAAAGAACTAACATCTGTTAACCAATATCTGTTTACAGGATTCTTATAAATGATCTTATTTTCTATACCATTATATAATTTCATTTAATTCTCAAAGCAAATATAGGTCAACAAATTATCTTCATTTTACAAATGAGGAAAGTAAGACTCAGAGAAATTAAAAACTACCCTCAATCATCAATACCATTGTTTACTGAATGGCAGCTATGTGCCAGGCATGGTTAACATGTTTTGCACAGTAACACTGGATGAGATACATATCATCAAGCCAGTGTTCCCTGAGTATGATCTGTAGAACAATGGTCTGTCAAGATGCTTTGGGGGAAAAACAGATTCTGTTATCTAATAAGTTTGGGAAATCCTGAATACTTTTCAGTCTTGTTGAAAATTCTCAATGCATTATATATAACATATTAAACACACTGAGATATCATGCTGTAAAGGAAAGTTTAGAGTAGTGTTCCATGGGTTCCTTGATAGGGAACATCCAATTTGAGTAACATTTGCCAATGGGACCTTGTATCTGAGAAATTATGTCTTAGTATTACCTACTAAGAAACCAAGGCTCTGAGAAATGCAGTCACTTGTCTGCTGTCATTTAGCATGTGGCTGTACTGGAACCTGCACCTAAGTTTGGTTGATTTTGAAAATTCTCTTATGATTCTAAATTCTAGGACTCCAGGCTGCTGACTGCCTATCTCTCTGTTAGTAAGGCGGAAATAAAATTGTTGAATGGATTAAGTGTAATGCTGTATCATTTCAAAACATTTTGAAAACTGTGAAATAAGATATAAATATCAGAAATAGGTAGTATACAGCTTAAAGTGGCACACAGATATTAATTTTACCCAAAACTCTGAATTACACTTTTAAAGGAGAGTCTCTGTAGTAAAGCAGATGTTGTTGTTGCTAGCCCCTTGATCATCTAAACCTCATCAATCACCTTTGAACTTTTTTGGTAGCATCTTTGATTTATTAAATAGTCCTTGGGAAGATAAACTTATGTAATTTGTGGTTTCCACATATAGAATCAATAAATTCTGAATAATAAAATACCCCAATGTGTGACTTTATTGATTATGAGGATGTAAACTCTGACCTAGGACAAAGTATGTTGCTGTCACTTCAATAACAGTAAATAAATGTTAGTGTAATTTAGAGATATTTTCTTAAAAGCACATTTATTTAAAGAAGAAAGCAAGACTGAGAAAATCAGGGCAAGAGTCAACTTTCCTAAACATGCGTTACTGAAGAAATATAGTGTTGACTGGAGAGACCCGTGGTTCAAAAATTGGAACCCATTTAAAGCTAAGCAAAGAGAAGGCAAAATGTTACATGATTGCACAGATGGCTTATCTTTACTTCTGAGAAATATGTTTTGGGGGCAAACTTCACATGTCAAAAGGTAATACCATTAAGGAGAACAAAGACCAACTGATCCCATGCTGAGGGAAGATGAAAGGCATCTTCAATTCCCCTACTCACTATGAAGAGGAAAAGAAGCTCAGAGGGCTGGCAGATATCCTCCATCACAACAAATTAAGTATGCAGTTGGTTTTCTATGTCACCAAGCAGAGTTAGACTGGGAATTATTTACAGCATTTTGAATGCAGGTCGAAAATAAATCTAGAGATCTGTAACTAATGTGTATGGAAATTCCTTCCTCTATTTATTTTCTCCTCCTTGCCCTTCTTCCCAGCATACTTGGAGTGAATTGATAATGACAAAGCATCCAGAGAAATGAGTGTGAAAGTGTTAATGCTCAGAAAAGATTGCTATGAGAACAACCACTCTATCCTGGGTGAGTAGGAAGGGAATAAAATAACATCTTGTGAAAAGATGTTCGTCAATGCATAGTGAGGGTGAGTAAGTGGAACATAGAAGATGCTATGCGTTAGTTTCTAGTTTAGGACTTTGTCTGGAGCTTGCAAGAAATAGTCTGCAGCATGAAAAGAATCACAATTCCTTAGAGATTCTGAGCATACTACAATCTGAACCTACAGAGGGTTGTCAGGTAAATGTTAGGTGAGAGCTTGATGTTAATGAAGAATCATTTTCAACCGTGTTTTGCCTTTCTGAGTGAAGTTCAGTGTAGCTAATGCTCTTATGTGATGCCAGGGGTTCAAGTTGAGTTTCCATTTTCTGGATCACGTTTTTTAATTTTTAAAATCTAAAACACCTTGAGTCTTTGTGTAAATAATACATTTTAAATAGTAGAATAAATTTGAGTTGAACATCAACATTGCTATGGAGTTACTACCAAAAGTTAGGGTTTTGGGTAGTTTGAATATGTGGATCTACACAGAACGGAAGGGACAGGGAGAGGGAAAGAGGAGTTAAAAAAAAAGGCCTACAAAGATGAAAAGAATTCCACAATATTAGCATTTTTTTATGCTTTGCACTGTTGAAAGACTACATCTACTTTTTCATGAAGAAAAGACTTGCTTATTTTTAATGCATGAATATATAACTAAGATAGCCATTCTATTGATGGTATAGCAGATTCTTGAAAATACACATATATTGAAGTTTATATGCCCCTAATACATTTCAGTTTCTACACAGAATGCACATCTGTTTTCAGTGCATTGAATTCAATGTCTAGAGTCCATGGGTTTTGCTACCTTGAAAGGGTAAAGAATTATGGCTATTTATGCTTAATAGATACAGATATCATCAACAATACCAAATAGCAGAAACAATTTCTACTGGCCACACTTATTTTTTTTTAACTGATTACACAGTGTGAACTGAGGACTGTGTCCGAATCCCTCTCTCCTCTCGAATTAATTTGCCACATTCTAAATCCGTAGATAAAGTGGTTCCCGAAGTGGAGTTGGTTGGATGGGTTTGTTTACACTTCAGTCCATAAAAGAAACAAAAAGCCTTGCATGCAGAAAGAAATGAGAAAAAAATATAGAAAAAAATGAATAAATCAGAAGCAAAAATGAGTGTTTAAATGAAAATTTAAATCAAATGAAGCTGGCAATTATGAGAAGCACATTAAAAGCATAACATATACAAGCTTTTATTTCTCAAATTAGTTGCATAAAACAAGACACCTCAAGAGCAAATTGAAAGTTAAAGCAGAACAGTCCATTTTCCCTTTTAAGTAAAGATAGTTTTCTCTAACAAAATCTAAGAAAGGAGTGTTTAATTCTCACAATTGCCTTGTAATTTGGGGAAATTTTTCATGATAAAACCAGATTATCACCCCCATCTTTGGGAGCTTAAGGAGAATTTCCACTTAAAGGAGGTGGGACTGGTAGGAAATTATTCATCAGAACTGGCTATATATCTTGTGAGACCCAATGCAAGGTGAAAATGTGGAAACCCTTGTTTAAAAATGATTAGGGATTTCAAGAAAGTGACAGCTGAGCATTAAACTAGCCCTGTCATTAATAGTTTATAGTCTCAAAATTCTAACAATAATTTTAAATTGAATGGGTGGTCTAATGCACGATGGACATGAGCTTTGTACTTTGTTAATTCTAGAATGCTTATGAAGGAATTATCTTTAATACCATCATCTTATACAGAATGGTAGAAGCTCCTGGTGTGATGTCTATCAAAAATAAAAGTGACAGGCAAAAATGATTGACTGTTGAAATCAACTATAATCCTAAATACAATTTGGAAAACTAAAGTCTCTAATATATTTCATTGTCATTCTGTATTATTTATGATATTCCTGGCCAAAACACTGATGAATTATCCTTTTACAAATCATGTTTTAGGAGAGGTAAATGCTCAGTTTCAAAATACTGCATTTATATCTTTATGTAAATTGCTTTGCATTAGTACATGTGGTGGGCATCCATACTTCAAGAAAGGATGGTAACTTTTCTCTCAAAGATCTTTTTATATCTTTTCCAATTTTGGATTTATTTCTTGCCTGCTTTATCGAGGATTTCTATCTTAAGAGCAAATAACTGTTCAAGAAATTAACTGGGTTTGGAATTTCTGCACTGCCATTCCAAATAGTGCTAATTGGATTTAGTATATAAGGTGCTTCCTTCTTCTCATTAATAAATGATGGCGCTGCAGTGCCAGCAGCACCTGGCAGGGATTCAATAGCTCTTTGCTCTAACTCAGAAATGGCTCTGCTGGGCATCTAATTCAATAGACTGTTACAAAAAGGGCAGGCATCTTTAAAACCCCCAAACTTAAGACAGATAACACAAACTAAAAACTACGTAATCCTAGAAAGAGATGACTCACCTGTTCAATATCATTGTTCTTCCGTGATTTGTATATAAATTCTCCAATGGCTACAAATACAGAAAGGACCAGTCCAGCAGCCAGAACAATGAAGATGCCTCCAATATTTTCTACTCCTAGAGCACTGGCCTCTTTGCTGTCTTCCTCTGGGCAGCCATTTCCCCGCCACCACTTTTCTTTCATCATATGCAGTTTGCCCTCTTCTTGTAGTTGAAGGATAGCAATAGTGATTTTATCCCGGTAAGGAGAGCCTGTAAGGAATTTGATTTGGATATTGGTCACCAAAAGGTTGAAGATGTCAAGAAGGATTATTGTCTTAAAGGTAACTACTTTATGGTTGTTGGGAAATCCCAATCCACAAATTGATTAGCAAAGGGCATGCAAGTTGAATTCTATATTTTGAAAGTTCAACATAATTGGAGAATGGATAGCTGACATGCTGAGATTAACTCCTGCCCAGGCTGTCTGTTCCTTTTAAATAGGAAAAAGCTGAGCTGGGAATTCTGTGACATACCTCTGCTTCTGGTGAGTTTTTCATAAATCTTTCCCCACGTTGGGGGATTTCGTTGTTCAGATTCTATTTTTTCTCAGTTGTTTAATATTGTGACAGTCTGGCTAGATGAACACCTGTGCCATCTCGTCTTCTTCCTAGGGCAGCAGCTAGACACTTCCCACTCTTCCTTATAATTAATTCAGTATGGTGATGTGATCAGTTTCTAGCTATTAGGAGCTGAAGTGACATATGACTGTTTCCAGTCCTATCTCACATTTTCCCATCGTGATTCTCTAGTTTCTCTCTCCTTTTCCCCAAATACGCAGTAGGAAGGAAAGGACACCAAGTCACTAGGGATAGTGGAACCACCAATTGGAAGGAGCTTGGGTCCCGGGATGACTGCATGAAGCAGTCTCTCTTTCAATCCACATCGGACCATGACAAGGTCAAGAAACATTTACTGTGTAAGCCTTTTGAAAATAACAAATGTTGGTTATAGTAATCAGTCCATACTGACTAATATACTTAGTAATATGCCATTAAGATTAAGTTTTGGATACTTTAAAGGTTCTACAAAATTCAGTTAGGTTTGGAAAATTTGCAAGGACTTTATTGATATTTTTTATACTCAATCTTTAGTAATGTCATCAAACTTTTAATTATGTTAGGGTTAGACAGTACTGGCATCTGTCTGTAGCCATAGCTTGCCCAGTACTGGATTCCTATGCCAATTAATGCAAAGGAAGAGATTAAAAGATGGTAAGATGCTAAAAGTTCTCACACGGAAAAAACTTGTAACTATGTGAAATGATGTATGTTAACTAAACTTACTGTGGTGATTATTTTGTAATGTATATCTATATCAAACCATTATGTTATACACTTTAGACTTATACATTGTTATATGTCAACTAGATCTCAGTAAAACCAGAAAAAAACTTTAAAAAAAAAGATGGTAAGATGCATTTACTCAATTTCTCCTTGGATGCTAAGAATTTTTGTTATTATTTCGTCTACTCAGAAGGAAGGTAGTATACCTTGGCTCTTTCTGTTTGCAAACTTTAAAGGTTTTTTTTTTTTGGCAGAAATTTAAAAAAAGGCAAAAGGTAAAACACAAGTTGAAAAATGTGTCATCTTAGAACCAGAAGAGATCCTAGAAATCATATAGTCCAGTCCATGTATTTTAGACTTGAAGAAACTTAGGATGTGAAAGTATGAGTAAAAGTTACTGGCAGAGGCAAGGATTTAACTCATTTCCTATTTCTTACCTAGTGTTATTTCCATGAAAGCTGCTTCCTCTACTCCACAGCCTGCCCCTCTTCCTGCCTTCAACCTCCACATACACAAACCTTATGTTCCATGGCATGTTTTATGTTGGAAAAGCAGAAGGTTCACCTTGTGGCGTTTGTCATTTTTCTTTCTTTCCTCCCAAGACTTCCTAAAGTCATTGTCAGGAGTCAAAATTAAGTTTAAAAGAAGAGCAAAATGTTTTGGAGTTAGATTGTGGCTTGTCAATTAAATGAATTGATTTTTGGTGAGAAAATGGCTCTTGTAAGCCAAATTGAAAGATATTGGCTGCTTGCTTAAACACCCCCAGAATAATGGTTAGTGTCAAAATTAGCACCATTAACATACCCGTAGCATGTGAGCAATTAAGTGAACCAAGAGAGCTTTGCTTTAATGTACGAGAAAATGCTTTGAAGAGCGTAAGAATGATTCTTACGGTAGCGGTTGTCGCTGTAATCATAGCAGTATACACAGTGGGCACTCAATAAATGTTGACCGGCGCTCCCCTTCTGCCTTCAGGCTGTACAATACCTAAAACATTCAGACAGACGGGGATCGGATCTCCTTTTAAAGTTATTCTCTAAGGAAGGTAATTTCCAGCCTCCCGGTAACTGGTTTAAGCCGTAACTGCTCTCATTCTCTTGAAGCTTTATTTCAAATCCCTAAGGAAGCACATTTCCAGAACTTCTGTCCTGAGAGTCTCAAAGAAGCAAAGTCTTCAATTTTGTGTTGTGACTGAACTGACTTTGCCAATCTTTGACCATGGGAAAGAGTTTGAAGCCTTCAGGGAGTCAGTGAGAGCAAGAACCAAAGTGTGTGGAGAATTTTTTGTATCTGAATATATTTTAGCTTCAGTCTTTGTTGTTTTTACCTAAGTGGACTGAGTGACATAAGAAGTGATTGATGACAAGTCACTTGAAGAAACATACACACACACACACACACACACACACACACACACAGATCTTCCTGAATAGCAACTGAGCTTTCTTAAAGAGTCAATTCATCATAAAAGAAACATCTCACAAATTTATCCAACAGCTGTATTCCCAATGGAAATATTCTCTCTGAGGTCTGCCATCTGTTCCAATTATTCCTTCATTGTTTTTGGTTTAAACGCTTGACAGGTTTATAACCAGTATGAAAAATTCCTGGAGTGTATTTCTCTTTATCTAGGGAGGGGGAAAGGCTCTTCAACTTTGGATCTTGTGTGTCAGTCTATGGGTGAGAGTGGCAAAAAGTAGACTGAATTAGAACATTCAAATCTCTATATCATATAAAATATAGTGATACTCATCAGGGGGTCAGCCTCATTTATAGGAGGGCAGAGTAATTTTCAAATTGCCACATTGATTCAGGACTGTTGAAGAAAGAAGCCCTTTGCTTCCTTTCTATTTGTCCCACCCCCAAATTTTAACTGTCGTGTTGTATTCCGTTAATGAGACGAAATGCCCATTAAAAGTCTCATAGTAAAGTACAAATATTCTCAGAAAGAGTGAGACACATTGTTATTTTCCTGCCAGACAGGAAATTTGGTGAGCAAGGCCTAGTGTTGAAAGTTGGTCAGGCTTATGAGGTGGAAGACAAAATGATAAAAGTACAGTTTTCAACTATGTAATTTAATCTAAACATAATTCTATTGGGAAACCACAATTACTGCCCTGAGAAGATGCAGAATATAAGGCAATCAATCTTAAGGTCTTGATTTGGAAAGATTTGGGCAAAAGCACCCACTCCTGGTGTTTTTGTCTGACTTATGGTCCATTTATTGGCCCACTTACCTGAAAGTAGCAGTAATGGAATATAAAAAAATAGCATCTGCCTAACTCCCTCCCACCCATATTATCGAAAATGAGGTGACAAAGCTTGGTTAGGGAAATAGTAGATATTTTTCAAAACGAGTCACAGTATTCTTTTAATTAGCATCTAACAATCCCACTGAGCCCCCTGCAGAACATGTTGGCTTAATCACAGGAGAGTTTTCCATTTGGGGGAAAAATATGCACTTTACTAGCAATATTAGTATTTTCATCAGGGAAAGTTATTGAAAAGAAAGGGACATGAAAGTACTTATGAGTTCCTTTGCTAAATCATTCTGCAGATTCATTTAGAATACATTCTTAATAACAATAATAGAGTTAATTTCTCCATAGCATATATTTCTAACACTGGATAGCAGGGAGTCAAATTGGTTGTGTATTCATGCTGAAAGGTAGAGAAAGTTGATCTTTATCTGGTGAATCAAATTAATACTGATCAAAAGTTGAATATGGGGGAGGAGCCAAGTTGGTGGAGAAGTAGGGAGCTCTGTACTTTTCGCCCACCCGCGTCTCTCAAACAAAGGACTGAAGCCTTAAGACACAGAACCGAAAGAGTCTGGGAGGAAAAGAGACAGAGTCCACTAAGAAGACAGCCTCATAGGTGCATGATTGCGAACTAGGGAAGATAAAAATGGCTGGGACTGGAGGCATGGAGGGGAGGGATCCCCCTCTGCGGAGAGCTGTGGAGAGACAAGGGGAAGAGAAAGAGTGGCTGAAATGGCTATAAACTATCTCTGGAAAAGAGAAAAACCTCAGCCCAGGATGGAGAGGGATCCTATCATCCCATCTGTAACTGCAGGGCGTTCAGAGAGAGATTTTTTTCTCTAGCTGTGGCGCTTTCCTTGGGCTAGGCGCCCCCATCCCAGTCAGCACCAGGAGAAACTGCTTCCTTACTCCCCCTGTTGGATACCAGGCTAAGAAGCCACCTGGCTTGGGGGGAGTATATTTCAGGCAGTATCATTAAAGTGCACAAAGATCTGGAAACGAGGCGGGGCTTGGGAAATACAACTCGGCCCACCTTGGCTACACCCATGGCACAGGGAGATCAGACCCAAAAGAATGAGTTACAATGCTTGGTTCTAGAAGGGACTGGGGCGCTGCATATTTTCTCCTCACAACCACCAAAGTGGGGCCTCAGGGAGTGGCCCACGACCGGCAGTGGAGGTGAGACCTGCCTACACCAAACCACGCCCATCTGCACTGGAGAGCTGCCTTTTTCTTTTTTTCTGGAGCCCCCAGGGCATGACCAACATTGATGCATTGCTGCGATTAACTCTAGATCAATTCTTGCTATTCAGATGTATTTTCCCTTATCTCATTCTTATCTCTCCCCTCCACTGGACTGGGCACTCTGGTCATTGGTTTGCTTAAACAGTCACATTTAATCCATTCTCCTAATGCATATTCTTCATCTCCATTGCTACCTTCCTTTCTCTCTCTCTCTCTGGAATAATCAGACTATATAGTTTCTTTGGGTAACATTATCTTCATTTTTTTCTCCTTGCCTCCTACCATATTCTCCTCTTTCTCTCTCTGAATTAAGCCTTTTAGTCTCTCTGCCTGGTCAATGTTCAATTTCGCTTCCTCCCCACCCCTGTCACTTCTCTCTTTCTATATGCTCTTCCATCAGCACTGCCTCCACCCTGCTCTTTATTTGTAGCTGGGATTTCTGGTTTTATGCTTTTACACTGTCCTTTGTCTTTTGTTGTTTTTGTTCCCCCTTTTTAAAAAACTTATTTATTTATTTTATTTTTTAATATATTATTTATTTATTATTTTTCCCTCTTTTGGTTTGCTTCTTTGTTTGATTTCTCTGTACATTTGCATACTTTTCTTCCCTGTGTGTTTGTCTGTCTGTTTTCCTTTTCAGGGCTACCTCAAGAAGCCAAAGTATACATGGTGGAGAGTCCAAATATCACTACAAGTAGGGAAATAAAATAACCAAAGGCACAGCAAGAGAGACCAAGGGACACCACTGAAAGAACCCCTTCTGAACGGACAGGCCCTGGACAGTCAATGAGTCTCCTTTAATATAGCAATACTCATAGGTGAAGAGTGCATAACAAGCTTTAAAAACTGACAAGAGACAGAAAGCTAGCCAAAATGATGAAACAGAAGAATTCTCCTCTAAAGAAATTACAGGAAGAAGTCACAGCTGCCGAATTGCTCAAAACAGATATAAGCAACATAACTGAGCAAGAATTTAGAATAATTGTCATAAAATTAATCACTGAGCTTGAAAAAAGCATGGAAGACATCAGAGAAACTATTGCTACAAAGACTATGGACCTTAAAAATAGTTGTGATGAATTAAAAAATGCTATAAATAAGATGCATAATAAAATGGAGGTGGCCACTGCACAGATTGAAGAGGCAGAGAGGAGAATAGGTGAATTAGAAGACACAAGTATAGAAAAAGAGGAAGCTCAGAAAAAGAGAGATAAATTGATCCAGGAGCATGAAAGGAGAATTCGAGAACTGAGTGATACAATCAAACGGAACAATATCCATATCATAGGAATTCTGAAGAAGCAGAAAGAGAGAATGGAGCTGAAGGGGTACTTGAACAAATTATAGCCAAGAACTTCCCCAATCTGGGGAAGGAAACAGACATTGAAATCCAAGAAGCACAAAAAACTCCCCTCAGACGTAACTTGAAACGGCCTTTTGCACGACATATCATAGTGAAACTGGCAAAATATAAGGATAAAGAGAGAATTCTGAAAGGAGCTAGGGATAAAAGGGCCCTAACATATAAAGGGAAAATTATTG
>CM053573.1:14544442-14585750 GCA_028646485.1 Cryptoprocta ferox | reverse complement strand
GAGATTATAGATGCTGGCAAGAATGTTGAGAAACGGGCACCCTCCTACACTGTTGGTGGGAATGTAAACTGGAGCAGCCACTCTGGAAAATAGTGTTTAGGTTCCTCAAAAAATTAACACTAGAACTCCCCTATGACCCAGCAATAGCACTGCTAGGGATTTACCCAAGGGATACAGGAGTGCTAATGCAAAGGGGCACATGTACCCCAATGTTCATAGCAGCACTTTCAACAATATCCAAATCATAGAAAGAGCCTAAATGTCCCTCAACTGATGAAAGGATCAAGAAGATGTGGTTTATATATACAATGGAATACTTACTACATGACAATGAGAAAGAATGAAATCTGGTCATTCGTAGCAAAGTGGATGGACCTCGAGGGTGTCATGCTAAGTGAAATAAGTCAGGCAGAGAAGGAGACATACCATATGTTTTCACTCATAAGTGTAATAGGAAAAACTTAACAGAGGATCATGGGGGAGGGGAAGGGGGAAATAGTTGGGGAGAGGGAGGGAGGCAAATCATGAGTGACTCTTGAATACTGAGAACAAACTGAGGACTGATGGGGGAAGGGCTTAGGGGAAGGGGGTGATGGACATGGAAGAAGGCACTTGTGGGGATGAGCACTGGGTGTTATATGGAAACCAACTTGACAATAAACTATAAAAGAAAAAAAAGTTGAATATGGGATACCTAGTCTCTCTCTTTTTTTAATGACTTTGCGGCTAAATGTCCTAATACTAAGACATTCCACTTAAAATCTGAAATTTTAAGTTTCTTAATTTTTTTAGGTTAGTTTGTTTTGAGAGAGAGAGAGAGAGAGAGAAAGAGAGAGAGAGAGAGAGAGAGAGAATAGGAGGGGCAGAGAGAGAGGGAGAGAGACAGAGAATCCCAAGTAGGCACTGCACTGTCAGCACAGAGCCCAATGCAGGGCTTGACCTCACAAATCATGAGATCATGACCTGAGCTAAAACCAAGAGTCAGACGCTTAACCAACTGAGCCACCTAGGCACCCCTAAAATCTGATTTTTTTAAATGGAAAATGGAATACCTACATACTTGTCTTCAAATTCTCACATGTTCAATGACTAACCTGAAAGGCAGGTGCCCCCTTTAGATGTGTCATGTGGTCTATAAATTTTCCAAAGTTGCTACCATTCCCTATTGCTTCATCAAGCAAGCAAATTTATTCAGTTATGATGTCTGCTTGGCCTCTGTAAGCATTTGAATTTGTGATCCCTAATGTTGAAGGTTGGACTGGACAATCCCTTTCAAACAACAAAAATAATAATATAAATAAGTACATCTAATCTACCTTTGATTCTTTATAATATGACTTGACTGTAACCAAGATTTCTGCTTATTAGACTAGCCCAGTGGTCTAAGATGGCCTCTGATTCCTCTTCTTTGGAATGCTTATCATGGGGTGCCTGGGTGGCTCAGCTGGTTAAGCATCTGACCTTGGCTCAAGTCATGATCTCATGGTTTGTGAAGTCAAGCCCTGCGTTGGGCTCTGTGCTGACAGCTCAGAGCCTGGAGCCTGCTTTGATTTTTTGTCTCCCCTTCTCTCTCTGCCCCTTCGCACTCACACTCTGTCTCTCTCTCAAAAATAAAATAAACGTTGAAAAATTTTTTGGAATGCTTATCAGAAAATTACTAATGACTCACTTGAGAAGAGCATATTACCACCATGCCCGAACATTATCCAATATAGTTTTCTGTAGAGAGGGAACGCATCATTGTCCCTTAAATATAGAATATAGTTCTATATGTTAGACAGGCAAGAAACCTTGCTGTATGGGTCTGTATGCTGACAAGGCAATAATATCCCTAGAGAAAACAGTAGCACAAAATGAAGAAACAGAATTATTTGAAGGTTTTAGATAGTTATCCTTGATTGTATCTAACATATTGCCAAAAAAAAAAACCACTATAAGTTAATCTTTTTACTTTCTTTTTACTTCTATCGACATGGAACTTTAGCCTTTCAACTTTTATCATCTACATGCATAATTAATTTTGTTGTATTCCAAATAATTTAAGATAGAAAAATTTTATAGTCATGTATAAGTACTGAAGGAAATAATGTCAAGAGGATTAACTAAGAAGATATTCTTTTAAAGATATTTTTGAGCAGGTAACCTGGGTGGCTCTGTCTGTTGAGCATCTGACTCTTGATTTAAACTCAGGTAATGATCTCACTGTTTGTTGGTTTTGAGCCCTGCATCAAGCTCTGCACTGATAGTTTGGAGCCTGCTTGGGATTCTCTCTCTCCCTCTCTTTCTGCACCTCCACGCCCCCTCAAAATAAATTAATTAATTTAAAAAATTAATATAAAATAAAAAATAATGGGAAGAGTTCTTCTTTGTCTAAAAAATATTTTTGAGGGTAACATAATGCAGTCTATATACTCAAACAGATATCTAGTGGTAGAACTCAAAAGAAATAGTGGATTGAAAGTTTATTAAGTTAAATATCTGGGAATTGTCAATTCAAAACATGCCTCTGATCTACATGAGTCTTTCCCTTATTTATTTGTCCACTAAAGGCATTGTAGGACTTCTCAGAGTGTGGAGTAGGTATCTCTGAGTTTATTCCCTTCTATACTTCATAATTGACATTGCCCATCTCAGTCTTGGCTGATGCCTTGCCTCTCTTACCGATAGGTGTTCCCACTCCATAACCTTTGGAGTCAATGAGGCCCCCAATCTGAGTGAGGTTGCAGTTTCTCTGTGTCACATACTCAATGCTGGTGGACTCCATCAGCAGGGCGTAGTCAGTGGTGAGTACTCGTTGGATCCCTTCATCACTGTTTTTTACCAGGGCCGTCTGCTGCCTGCTGCTCATAAATGCCCACATCTTCTCGTAGGTGGATATCTTTGATTTCTGCAGGTAAATAAAGCACAGCCCCCAGCAAAAGAGCTCTGAGAAAATGCATCGTAAAGCCATTCAAAACCCCAGTGGTCTAAATAGTATAGGGATTCTTTCTTTTCATGTAGGAAACCAATATTGATGATCCTTGGACTTCAATTTAGTAGTTGAGCAGAGTCCAATTCACTACAGGAAAACATTGGAGGCACTGAGGCAACCATTGAAAGAAAAGGAGATCTTGCCAATTAACGATGTAAGACATTGGCTCAGAGTCCTTTTGCTGCTTTCAGTTAGGGAAGAAAGAACACTGGTATCAATGACAGCATTTGCCTAATGAAATGTGGCTACTAAGAAGAGAGCCTCAAGGCCCATTGGGCCAAAGAGTGACTAGACCACTCCAGGCCTCTACTTATTGACTCCATTCCCCTTCATCTATTTACCTTCAGTAGGCATTGTCTTACTGCTTTCTGGTATGTACGTCTCAATACCTGACAGCATGGCTTTTGCTGGGGACAGTCTTGAGATAAATCATATGTTTTTGTCGCTTTATTTATTATGTCGCTCTTATCTTTTCTAGAAAACTTAGAATATAAATGTTCTTTTCAAGTTAAAATTCAGATCGGAAAACTCTTTGTGCTGTATTTATATGCTTTTTATGTACATATTCAATTTTAATTTCAACTATGTGTTAGAAAATGAGGGCTGAATATTTCATTTCAAAGTGTTCTCTGGTTTTGTCTTTTGTCTTATTCAGCTTTTTGATAGATTCAACAATAAACCATAAATGTGATACATATGATATATACATCTATACATTACATTATCTCATTATCTTACTCTCTTTGTTAAAATAGAGTTTTCATATTGCTTGGATATGGATTTTCTATTCTTTTGAATAATGATCTATGATTAGACATTTTACATTTTACTCTGTAATTTCCATATTTTTCCATTTTTTTCCTGAATTCATCTTCATTTGCATCAATACTCCCCTCCATTTGTTTTGAAAATGAAAGACATTATGGGAATTACTGATAATTCTGAGCTAACTTCAGCCCCTACACACTAGATAGCATCTTTGGCAGGCATAGGGTATATCATCTCAGGAGTGCAAAAAAGCTTAAAACATGATTTGGGGCTATAAGCAATAAATGGAATACCTGTGGAATCAACTCTGGTGTGGTTATTCATGCTCAAGTCGTCCTGGGGGATCACTTAATTCCTAACTCTATTTAGGACCTGGGTTAATGTTGTAGGCTTTATGAGTTAAGGGAGGACAGATGGCTTTATTTTGGATTGTTAGGCATTTGAAGATCCCCCCTGAGAAAGGTCTTGTGAGACAAATGACAATTCAATAAACAGTACCTTATAGATACTGGTATTTTATGGAAGCCATCCCATCATGATTAGGCCCCTGTGGATTACTCCTCAACCTCAGAGATATCTGCAAATTGGAGCTCATGTCTCCATGACAAAGACTTGTTTTTGAGGATCAGGGTCAGTGCTTCATTTGTTGGATGATTTCAACCTCTAAGAAAGGGATAATGCTAAATTTATAATAAAGAGCAACCCAAAGGAGTAAAGGGAGGTCAGTCTGTCTTTTGGTAGTAAATGCACACCTGGGAAAACTATTCCTCCATCAGGGAACTACTTTAAGGGAAAATAATTTTCTTAAAAGTATGAAATTTTAAAGTTGTCAGAGACTTTAGAAATTGGCTCATTCAAAGTGACATTTCACAGAGGAGAAAATTTTGATGTAGAAGATTCAGAGACTTCATGAAAGTCACAGAACTAGTTAGTGTAAGGGCTAGTACTGGACCCTAGCACTCCTAACATCTAATTCAATGTTCTTTCCACTAGAATATGATGATCTTGGGAAGGTGGATGTCTTATTGCCAAATTTCTTCTGAGAATGAACTTAATCTCATTTGTTCTACCTATGACAATATAGCTTAAATTCATAGACTCATATTATTCACTGAAGTAGTTTGCTATTTGTTTCATGTTAACACAAACATGGAATCAACCTCCATATAAAAAAATCCCATGGAAACATTTATGTTTTTTATCATATTTAAATTTTATTTAAAATGAATGTTGTAAATAGAAAACTGGATTTTTAGTCTAGGGAAGTTGAGGACAAAACAAAGTAAATGATCGGTTCATTTATGGTAAATGGACAAGTGTGGGGAGGACAGGAATTGAAGATCATGGAAGGAGACGAAAAGATTAAACTCAAAACCTACAAGCCTGTTATTGAGCCCTATCAGGTGTGTTTCTCAAATTATCTGCTGTGGGGGTTGTCTAACTTTTCAATACATAACAGTTTTATCTTTGGTCTTACTACATATGACTAGCATACAACTAATATAACACGTGGCTTACTAAGAGTGTTCAACAGCCCTCAAGGAGAAATATCAGGTGATCATGTACTTGGTGCCATCACAACGTCCCTGAACTTCTAAACTCTTACTCTCAATTTCTTTTCTTACCTTATCACATCTTGGTAACACAATGTTCTCTGAGTTAGCATGCTCTTCATATCACAGTATGAGTAGTCTTCTCTATGGAGCCAGAGGTCATGGATTTAATTCAACCACAACTACTTCCTTCTCAGAGTAGAAGGTTTTTCTTGACCTGAACTCCCTGGGGTGCTAAAGGGGAAGTCTACCTGGCATGGACTCCTTTGAAGTGTTGAGGGCAAAACCTTTTTCTCAATAAGAAAACTACCATTTGGTAGAGGACTTGGTCAAGTTGAAGGTACAGGAAACATTCTACAATTCCTTTGATCCCCTCTTGTTTTTCTTGCTGGTGCTTAATGATGGTAAACAAAATGTAGCAGAGAATAGTACCCTTCTGCTTCCATTTAAAATTATCTTTCTTCATTTAGCAATTATGCTGTTATGAGGCTCCACAGTATTTCACATTTGGAATTATAGACCATTTGAGAAGCTGGGGAGCTTAGAAATATGAGAAGACCCAAAATGTGGTTATGGAATAACCTTTTTAACTGCTAGAAATACCTATATTTGGCCCCGACACCTTAGGACACAGTCAGTTTCCCACCACTGGAAATCTACAGGAAGAACTGCATAATTGGCAGAGTTCACCTTAAGGACTCTTTAATCTCCATGTTCTACTCTTTGGACCAAGTCCTTCGTATTACTTAACATAGGTCCTGACTTTGGAGACACACAGAAGGTCACATTTGGTTAGTGAAAGAACAATCACAGAATTAGGGTCTCTTTCCTCTTTAGACCTGAGTTCTTGCCATTGTCATGTCCTGTTTCGTAATGTTTATTATTTATTAGGTCAAAAAGTACTAGTTTGATAGCAGTTAGATTTTTCCTTTTTAATACATTTTCCATTTTTAAGACAGAAATCTTAACAATTCTTAAATGGAACTGTTCAAATGACAGTTTGGATAGTTTTGCACTTCTAAATCTTCTGTAGTCTCAGCCTGCTAAATCATTTTAAATAATACATATTTAAAAAAGTAGAAACAGTGAATGCCTCTTATTTCAATGAATATGTCAAAGGTTAATTAGAATATTTGTAAAGTACTCTGAGCTTCTTAGCAAAAGTCACTAAAACTGAAAAGGTTTCATTTACTAAATCTGAAATCATCTATTTATTTTTTTAATACTGCAGGAGCATCAGGTTTCAATAATTTCAATTTGCCTGGTTAAATCTGATTATGTGGTTCTTCTGATGCTGATGAAACATTGTTGGAAAAGATTAAGCATTTTTTTCATCTAAAATCTGTTATAAGGGAGTGCTATAGTATCTTCATTTGATGACCACCATTTATTGCTTTTTCCCCCTATAGTGCAAGCAAGTTAAACACTCACTGGGAAATGATTTACAATATGTCTGTGTGCAGTTAAAGATTACTTATTGAAAACAGTAATAAGGACCAGAACATGCAGGGTTTGCTGTTTGTCAAACACTCTTCTAAGTGCTTTGCATATATTAATTCATTTACTCTTCACGGTGACCACATGAGAAAGATTCCATTATTATGTCTCTTTTATAGGTGAGGAATCAGAACACCACATGAGGAAATGATAAAGCCAGGGTTTGATTCCAGCAATATGGCTGCAGGGTCTGTGTTCTTTCTTAACCAATAGGGAGGGAATTGACAGGGTATCTGTTTTAATACACAGAACACAAACTCATGACTTAGCTAGTTTTAACAGCTAAGTTTTCTAAAGAAACAATTGCAGTAAGCAGCATTGGTATTTTTCTGATAATCAGAGCCCCTTCACCTCTTGTCATCGTCATGTAATGTATGAAATTATTTACATAAATTTAGACAAAACATTAGATAGTATTTTCAGAAGCGTGACAGTTGGGATCTAGAAAGAAGTGTGGATATTGTTTATATTTTTTTCCTTTAACAGTATTTTGTACTTCATATTGTTCTGTTGTTTTCAGTTGCAGGGTTTCTTCCTATGTGAACAGGAAGTTCACACCACTTCCTGTGTGTGTAAATATCTGTAAATTCTTCAGTGTAAGATGGTCTTAAGACTGGTGGAAACTCCATCTTATAGACATATGCCTCTAATATCCCATTTTTACTGAGATAAGCATTATTTATCATAATATTTCCTGACCCAGGTTATAAAGCTTCTACACTGGAATTCTAGAATCCTATTATTTAATAAAATGAATAATTGTGCAGTTCTATGTAAGACCAATACATCTGAAGACTTTATATGTAGATCCATGTTTATATATGCTTATATATATATCTGCATAACCATACACACATACATATACATGGGAAAAATTATTCATATTTGATCTTTATAACCTTATTAAAAGTGATATTATAAATGTGGTGAATATATGCATGTTGAACAAATAAAGTGCCAAAACAGTTACATTTTAAAACCTTCAATTTATTTTTTCTTTAGATAAATCCCAATTTAAGAAAAATCTTAAAAATCAATCAAAGACCTGGAATTCATCTATGTATAAGTCCAAGCTTTGGGAGCAGATAAATAGTTACCTCTAAAGCAACCATTTTCTCTAACACATGATTAAATAGATTATTTCATTAAATAATACATTCTTATGAAATTTTAAAAATATTTAAATTACAGAAATCACTTCAAAAGAAGATCTCAGAAGAAAACATTTATACATATAGTGAAGGCCTCTGTCTTTCAAATGTATGCAATATGATCATTGCAGTTGATCGTGCTCTTATCTTGAATTGATAGAAAGTTATGACATTTGCAGAATCTCCAAGGTTTTAAAAATTCATGTGTTCCCTTTAAAAAAACTCCCTCAGTGGGATTTAAACACCTTTGCAAAAACATTTTCATGTTTTTTTCTCCTGTCTGAAGTTAAAGATTGGTCCATTACAGGCAATATTATAGGATTTGAAAAAGGTTAGCTTTAATTGACCTCATAGATTTCTCCCCAAACAAATACATCTTTAACTATGGGACTTAATATTTTGGGTACTGGTGGTAAAATTAGCTGAATCTTTCAAACACAAGCTAATATCTTCTTATGCAGAGAAGTTTGAGAAATGTCTTTCATTTTGTGTTTCCTTATATGACTATTTGTGTCTGAAACCTGTCTCCTCATAATGGCTTATTGGTTCAGTTCCACTGGTGTGGTGCTCAATAACTTTTTTGAAATGTCTTTGGAGTTGATGACAGCTCTTAACCATTCCTTGGAAGAAGATTATAAAGGTTAGAGAGTCCCTTATTCCCATAGCTGGTCCAAAGTCCCTAGACCATGAAAGGCAGAAATGACAAGTCTGTTATGATTTTTTTAAACCTATTTTATCCAAGTCATTTCAGACTGAATCATGATCTAATCTGTGTAATCCTCTGGCTTGGGTCTGAGAGGATAGTGATTTGTTACAAGGCAAGCTTCCACTGAGAAACATTTCTTACATGAGCATTTTCTACCTTTTTGGCTCACAAGGATTTCTGATGTTCACACCACTTCCTGTCTGCACAAGACATGCTACTTAATCACATGTTGCATTGTATTTAACAAGTCAGTGTACATCTTGTCTCTTTATTGCTATTCATGTCTTCAAGCTTTGTCCACGCTTTGTACCTGTCTCTCTCCTATCTCTTACAGTGGCAACCTCAGGTGCTGGTCATATTGGAGATCTTGGAAAGCATACAAATTAAGATGAATCCATCTGAACTACCTTACTCTGCTTCTCAGCTGAATTCTAAGGACAGCCTCACCATCTGTTGCCTACCTACCATCTGGAAGTGGTTCTTCTGCAAACACCATGTATGTATTTAGGAAAGCTCCCAAAGACTAAGTGTTTGTTTGGCCTGGCCTCTGGAGGTCATTGAGATCTTGGACATTAGCACTTCCTCTGGATTTCTTTGTCCATTAGTAGAAGGCACACCTTCCAGAAATCACTGACAGTAAGAAAGTTGAACAAGGACCAAATTAGAGTTTTTTAAATAGACAGGGATTAAAAAAGTAGGACTTATAGCTAGGGGTGTTGGCTGCTAATGGTGATGACGTTATGGGTGAAAATTACAGTAAGATCTAAAGTCCTCATTGTTTGCAATTTGCCAAATAGTATTGTAAACACATGACCTCTATGAAGTTATTTATTCTTTAAAATAATCTTACAAGCTAGCTGTGATCCTCAATAAACAGAAAGAGAAATCAGGGGCATGGAGTTTAAACAACTTGCCAAGGTCAATAAGCTAATTATTATATTAATAAGCTAATTACTATATTAGCTAATATAGCTAATAAAGGCAGAATCTGAAGCTATGCTGCCTTGCTCCAGAATATGTAATCTGAAGCACTTCACCATAAATTTTAATTTATATCCCAGCAATTGGTGTTAGGCATATCTACTGAGAAGACTGGCTGTTATCCTTCATCTCTGAACAATGGACTAGCACTATTATTCTGTTTGGATGTTGGTTTGCAAGGGACATTGGGAAATCCCCCTTTTCAGATCTCAAACTGTGCTTAGACTTTTTATGACAATGCTTTCTTCAATTGGAAAAAAAAATGTCATCATGCTGAACTGCCATCATGAGACCAAAGTTTGGACTATTCCATTTGTCCTTAAAGGTAATTAATAGAATTACATCAAGGAGAAAGAACAGAAGTTTTGTACTTTCCTTACCTTCTATGAAAGATGGAGAAAATGAATGTCTTACTGCTCCATTATGAAAAGGAAATCTGGAGCTGGATGCCATTGCTGTCAGTTTTTTTTTGGTATAAATGAGGGAATGGGTCATGTTGACCTTGGGGAAGCTACACCCACGTTGTGTCCACAGGTTGGCCATGAACTGACTGATATTTGTACTTCTTAAGATTCTGGTGGTGGTCTTGGGGAGTGAGAAGGGCAGGGAAAATTTTTACTGTTCAAGCTTTTGACACAGTAGAAAGAACCAAGCAATTCTACAGCAGGGAGTTGAGAAACCAATCCAGTTAATATCATATTATGATTTAGTATTATCCCTGGTGGGATAAATAAAAAGGAGTTTTTTGAAAAACTCTCTTAAATGAAGTCTCTTGAGATTCTGAATTAGTAAAACACTGACTTATAAAAAGAGTCCATTTATTAATTGACAACATGACAAGGAGAAATAAAAGATCCCCTGATATTTGGAGAATTTCCTAAAACACTTTCAACAATCACTGGACAGTTGATAAAATACTCTGCCTCTCTTTAACGGTGTCTTGGTAATTGGCCTAGTGGCAACTGACACCCTTTGACCAAATGGGTATTATATCATCCATAGTGCTGAAGATTTTAATACTCAAAGTGCTTGAGAAAATGTAATGTTTAATAAGCATCATTACCTGAGTGACCTTGGCCACAAAACTTAAGAGTTGTTTCTTTCTTGGACAATATCAAATTCTAGGTGTCCACCTAAAGCTTTGTGAATGTATGTGGAATCGAATTTATGATTTTACCCTGGTTTTCTTGTGTAAATACAGTCCTTGATGACCAATGTAGTTGTTCTATATACAAATGACTCAGTGAAGGAAAACTGCTTTGGCCTTCCCTTTCTCAGACACATAGTACATTGACTAACACTTGTTTAATAAATGTCAGTTTATTCCCTCAGCCTTACCTGAATTCAGATGGTAGAGAATGCAATTTCACCTGAGATATTTGAACAAATTAAACTTCTGTTTTTTTTTCAGGTTGAAAATCAAATAAACCAAATCTGAAATCTAGGGTTGTGCTGTCTGCAAGAGTAGAAAAGTCTAGGGGAAAAAAGCCAATAGATTTTGATTGAAATTTTAGTAAGCAACTTCTGGCCACACTTTTCAAAGAGAAACTTCTCTAAATTCTTGTGGTCTAGAAACCACATGTGAAGGATTAGGGTATTTTGTGTCTTCACAAATTTTGATAATTTCTACAGTTCATTCCTTTTTGCTACTTCCTATTTCAAAGCTATAAAAACCATTTAGAATCAACTTGAAAACAAAAGGACAGATTTCTACCATTTGGGTGCTGCCAAAGGTAGCACACACACAAAAAGTTTCTCCCCCTGGGAACAAAAGCTCTTGAAGTTATGCTGTGTGTGATAAGAAAATGATTCTTATTAGAAGCTTCCTTGTGATTAAGTGGAGATGAGACCCATCTGAGCAAATGCCTTATGACTCAACGATGGATCCGAATGTGTCAGGTTAGACTAGACAAAGATGGTTTTTCTTATTCATTCAACAGCCCAAGAGAGGATATTGTCTTTGATTAAGAGAGAAAGGGAGAGAGGGAGCCCTGAGGTAGCACAGCAGAACTGAAATGCTAATGAAGAGCCAGGTCAGGACAGAGTTTTTTGACCATTAACTACTGTCACTCAGTGACTCCAGGTGGAACTACCCTGAAAGCTAAAAGCCTGGAATGTTTTTTTCCCTTGTGGAGTAATCCAGCTTAAGAACCCTGAATGTGTATCCCTCTGAAGCTTTTTGACAGCTTGCCTCCCTCAAGGGGAAAACTAAATCAGATTTAGTCCTTGTTCTCTTTTTACAAATAAATTCCTTCTTGATAAATAAGGTTGTTGGGCTACAAGCTAACTTGTAAATTGAGGAACATGGCAACAGTGTCTTTTCCTGTGTGGGTCTCTATTATCCCCCCCCCCGCTGTGATCTGAATGTGTCCCACTGAAATTCATATGTTGGAATCTTTAACTCCCACAGATGATGGTATTGGAAGTGAGGCCTTTGGGAGGTGTTTAAGTCATGAGGATGGAGCCATTATGAATGGGATTAGTGCCTTATTAAAGAGGCTCCAGAGAGATCCCTTGTCTCTTCCTCCATGTGAGGATTCAATGAAAAGTCTGTGACCTGAAAGAGGGCCCTCAACTCAACCATGCTGATGCCCTGATCTCAGACTTCCAGCCTCCAGAAGTGTGAGAAACACATCTCTGGTTTTTTTTCTTATAAGCTACCCAGTCTGTGGTATTTCATGAAAGTAGCCTGAATGGATAAAGACACTTGCTCTCTTCCCTCCCTCCTCTGATGGAATTCCATCTTTCTTGGAATTCATTAGTAAATTTATTCTGTTTTTGAAAACATATTTTCTGAATGTCTACTATGTGCCAGGTATTGCTTTAGGTTCTGGGGGTTGTAATGGCAAACAAAAGAAAGAAATTCTCTACCTTCAAGGAGCTTACCTTTTAGCACTCTCTGAAGTTTGCCTGAAACCTGCCTCTTCCATTGACAGCTTTGTAAATTTGGGGCAAGTTATTTAACTGAGTGGTGCCTCACTTTCTCTGTATAATGGGGATACTATCAGTACTTGCCTCAACTGGTCTTTATAAGGATCAAATGAGATCATCTATGTAGAGCATTTAGAAACCAAGTATGTGGCTATGAGCTAGTGTGCTGGGCATGCTGCTACTCTTCATTGCTATTACTGGTACTATGATCACATTCGTTCTCCCTGAGATGCTTATTGACTCATCATTTGCCTGGTGACCTGAGAGATCACTTTCATTTGTGCCTCATTTTCACAGCCAAGGAGCAAGCAGGAACCCTCTATGAAAATACCCAGGGAGCAGAAGTTGTGAGAGTAGATCATGACTGTTGTAGGGAAATCCACTATCTAACACACTGTAATGTGGCCACGCCAGGGCTCTCCTGGAATAATGGAGACCAGCACCCTTTATATACAGAGAGGCAAGTGAGCAGAAAGAGATAAAAATGAGGCTAAGGGATGCTTTGTGAATACACAGATGATTTGTACAGTAGCAATGTCAGATCCATAGCTTTTGCAAAGGGCAGCGTCTCTCTCCTATATGTGTCGTATACATACAGAAGGTAGTAGAATCTTCTCTGCCTCTACTTATCTACTTCCTGATGCTTCAAAACTTTTTGATACTGGTGAAAGAGGTAAATCATTTCAGAATTTTTTCAGACATACCCAATTCTACTTTGGCAATGTCCCTCGGTCCTATATGCCTTGCAGGTAACTTTCCTGGTTTCTGACAAGTATCATGATGAATCACTAGCTTGGAGTAACTTCTGTCTCTTCACACTATTGATTTTACAAAAATCCAAGCTTTCAGAAGCTTGGAAAGCCATATATTTAATGTCATTTGTCCTTAAAACAACACTTGTCTAGGGAAGAAACAATCACCACACTTTATACATTCACTAAATCAATGACATATTTCTTAAAATGAAAAGAATGTTTAAAAATCATTTTTTCTAACATAGAGGAAAAGCAAGTCCTAACTTTTTGTGGTACTCTGTTTTTGATTAAACCTCTGGGTATAGTTTACTCTTAAAGTTATTTTCGTTGATTTATTATTCACTGTTGAATAAAATTTGCTGCATAAGGTAGTACCTGTTTTGGTGAACCAATACTGGTAACAAAGAAGTGTTCCTTTCCTCACCCATAGTTTTGGTTTTTTTTTTGTTGTTGTTGTTCCTAAATTAGTAACTACCCAATTCTGGGTTGACAACTTCATTTTTGGTAATCTAGGCATGACACCTTGACATGGGTGTTTTTAGAATTTATTTTGGTTGCACTACTGTTTTCCTTTTTCTTTTTCTTCACATGTGCAGTTACCTCTTAAAAGAAGGTTCTAGCCCATCCTTGTCATAGACCAAGTTTGTGACTTTAAACAGATAATTTAGCTTCTGATGGCTTTGTTCTCTTCATAAGTAAAGCCAAGGGTTGACCTTCATGATCTCTATGTTTTTGTTATCTCTACACCTCCCAGATCTATTGAAATCCCACTACTCCACCCACCCATGGGGCCTATTGTATCTGAGATTTCATAATAAAAGTACTAAGGCTTATTCCATAAGCAAGGAAGAAATCAGTTGCATCACTCTAAGTAAGTAATTAAAAAGACTTGAACAATGAAATGCACTTGACAATAAAACTATATTGACTCTAACTTAATTCTCCTTTGGTGCTTTGGAAGGCACTCCAGGCTATTGGAAAGCTTCAGGCTACCCTGGGGGCACTGTCCTCACTGGTAAAGATACAATATTTGACTGGACTCCCTCATAATTTTTTGGTTCTGAATCTTCAAATAAATTCCAGTATCAATGTGTTTATTTGTTATCTGTTTCTATCTCATCAAATACAGAACAGAAAGAACAAAACCATGATATTCAAGTATTCTGTATTCTGATTGTCAGAATTTCAAATTAAGGAATCTTTATTTTATGGGTTCCATGTATGAGTGATTAGTTAATGGGTGGTTGGGCTGTATTCAGAAAACAGGATTTTATTGATTTGTTTTTGTTCTAGTATAAAGGCAAAAAGATAGTGATCTGAAGATCTGAGTGTACTAAACTAGAGATACAGCGGCCAGAGAAATTGTTTTAGGCTGACTACTGAGGGCACATAGGTTTCTTGTAATGGGATTGTGTCATAGTAAGTTTTATTATTTTTTAAACTGCCCCACATCTTTATTTTTGAGAGAGACTCTTTTATTCCACATTTCCCTCCCCTAGTATGAGATAACCATTGAGAACCCATTGTCAGTTTCTTACCTTGAAGAAGGTCATTGTGGATCCATCTCTGACTGCCCCATATTCTATCTTGGTTTGCTTTGCCAGATCATCTGCTGAATCAATAGGGGATTCCATTCTCTCTACTGTTAAGAAGGCAGCCAGATTGGCAGTGTAGGATGAAATGATGATTAAGGTGAAAAACCACCATATCCCTCCAACTATTCTGGTTGATAGAGCTTTAGGCATCAGCTCTGATCCTGTGATGGTATCAGCAGAATAAAAGTGTTAAGCAAAGTTAAGACAAGAGAGAAGACTCACGATTCAATACTAGTCTAGAAAGATAATGCATTTTTGTGACATGAAAATTATAAAGCCATCAAAGACTTACTCTCTTGTGTGTAGGTGAAATAGAAGTATTTTTAGAAATTAGAGCAAAATCTAAATAATCTTATCACTAATCACAATTACTGCTTAAAATGCAATTTATTGACATTTGATGGTATTAAATGTATTTAACTCTGAGGTATATTATGTCTAAAATTTATAGAGTTAGGTTAGTTGCTAAGATTTGAGTTTGTTTGCTTGTTTTTGTTGAAAAGTCAATCCCCAGTCTTTGGAGCCTTTTATTAAACTTTTGGATATGTATCTTATTGTGTGAAATAAAATGTTCTCAGTTTTTGTACAGCCATGAAAGCTTTGAAATGCTAAGGCATTTTTATTTAAGATTAAAGAATGTGAAAAATTTTTAGAGATTAATATATTATGCCATTTGTCACATGTACTTTAATAAACCATTAAGATTTTACAATAAAATGAAATACGATAAAGCCACACTTGGTAGAAGATGAATTATTTTTCATTGTTTTATGCTATTTTTAAAGTAAAAATTATTTATTCTGATGTATATTCTTAATTGGCTGAGATGAATGTATTCATTGAAAAACATACTTTTGTCTTTTTAAAGTGCTCTTTTCTTAATTATATGTCAATGACTAGCTGTTTCTCAGATGGAAAAGGGCTCTTTCTGGTAAAAAAAATCCCTTTTTATATGTCATCCAATGATTATTATTGTGAAAAATAAGATGGAGAGGCACTTAATGTGTTTTCCAAGAGATTCTTTCTCTCTAAAAGAAAGGGTCTATGGGCCAAGTTTACTTACACAAAGGATAAACATTTGTGAAACTCTCTAGCTCAAAACTGTTGGTCAACCTGGGCTATGGATGTCAATGAATCCAGTAGCAGAATTAAAAGAGGCAGAAAGGGATATGCAGGGCTCACCCCAATTGTACTGATTCATGGGTAGATTTTGGCTACTTCGCTTGCCTGAAATTCACCATAGGTTCTGCACTTAGCGTTTCATCCATGAACTTGGGGCCATGATGAGTTTACGTGACTAGTTAAAAAGTGGAAGAAAAACACTCTAAATGTAAAAACCCAAACGGTGAGGTAGAGTGGGTGAAATATCTGGTTTCAAGGATTCTTTTGATATTCTGATTGGGTGTTTTGAAGTTTCGTAGTTAATGGCTTAAGATGGAAAGGGGAATTGGAGTTTACCAATCTGCAGATAAATGAGTTTATGCTCAAATTTAATCTATAAACAGACACACATACTGCTCATGAAATCAAAGCCAGCTCGAGGCTCATGATAAGCAGATCAAGGTTGGCAGAGTTTCTGGGCTTTGAATTAACAGATATATTTTCCTAATGCTCTTAGGAAATCTAGGAGCTTTATTCTCTTTTAATGAGGTAAATAGTTTCATTGCGATTTGTATTTCCTTCTTTTGTTTGTTTGAATTTGGGTGTGTAATATTACACAGATTTATAATAGTTTCCATTAAATTGCCTCCAAGGATTTAGTGGGATAGTTTGTTGCTGTTGTTTTAATCTTGTGGTTTAATGGGATTTATATGCCTGTAGGTGTCTGCTTGTGCTTAATACCCAAGGTTGTTTCATATCTTTGTACTTAATTGATCTAGCAGCCTTTTGGCAGTGTGATATTATTTAGATCTTTAGTTGCTTATCATTAAAATATTTATTTCATAAAATAGCAATGGGAAGTAAGTAATACAGTTAATAGATATATTTTCTTAGCTTATAGGTATAGATTTTCTGCTGTAAATTTATCCTTATGTTATTTGGTTGCATTCATGAAAAGATAAGGTAGTAATTTGTTATTTGTATAATTATGTGTTATGTGGCAGCAGAACTGGACACATTGATAACCAACCACTGAAAGGTAATAAATAATATAAATTCACATCTATCATATTTAAAATAAATGTACTTTTTAATGAGGTTGTTGTGGAAATTTAAAAAAAATAATTAGTAGCAACCTACTCAGGTTGTGTTTTCAACCCTGAGTATATGGTCTAGATTAGATTTCTGGGTATGTCATTGTGTTTTTTTATTTTCACAGTTTTGTGACTTTCATGACCCTCAACGTTAATTGGAACACTTAGAAATGGCTTTCCTCAAATAGAAATGATTTTTCCAAGTTCAGAAGTAGAGAGGATGAAGTTATGAAAGCAATAAAAGTTGAGTGAAACATCATTAGGAAATATTTGGGATGAGAGACAATACTTGCTGAAGTCCCTTTAGTGCCTTTTACGGCAGACATGACAGCCAATCCTGATCCAGACTTTGCTCACGCTCTGTAGAAAAGAGAAAGTCTGATCATCACATTAAAAAAGAAATTAAACAAAATGGTTTCCAATTGAGTACAGTGACAAGCTTCTGCTAACAAGAGAGAGCACAACAGTTGATACAGAACTTAGCTACCTGGCTCACCGCCACATGCTAAGGACAGATACACTAGCAGTCATCAGTACCACAAATTTGTATATGACGGTATTTATTTCAGCTGGCAAATAGTTTTAAACTTCTTGAAAAACAAGCAGAGTCTGGTTGGGGCTGACTGTCATGTACCCAAGGTAGTGGTAACTGGCAGACACTGCATCCCACGGTTTGCTGTGGATGATGGTAAACTCCAAACAGAATATGAAAGAGAATTTGTGGAGGTGGGTGCACTCATATGACACAAGGCAGTCGTGGTCCTATATACCTGCATGGACTTGCTACACGCTCTGTCAAACCCACGTCTATATTTTTCTATTCTAATGGTATAGAAAGGCAAGCTATAGCATGTAGCAGAGGGGTCAGTCTCCTTATTTTTTGAAAGTAGTTGCTTACAAGATAAATGCCCTAAAAATTAAATGCACTGGTAGAGCAGTATATGGCTTCTAATGGGTTTCCCTGCAGGACTTAAAGTTCCGTCCTACGCTCTAAACTTATGCAAGTGATTCATAGTAAATTAAGTGCTATGTCTATACCTATTTAAGTGTGCCCATATAAACTATGCTGAACTGGTGGATGAGAGAATTTACTCACTCTCCTCAAATATTTGGTATTCCCGCACTACAGACCCTTGTTCTCTCTCTCTCTCATTTGTAGACACAGAATGTAAACATTTCTAGCAGTATGATAACAACTCCCTTATGAGAAGCCTTAGGTTCACCCCCAAATAACAAACATGTTTAATGTATATTCTTGCTGAATTTCCTTTGCCAATTTATTTAGCAGCTTATTGTCAAATGAGCAGATTATTCTAAAACTACAGCATCTGTGACTTATGATTTTCTTAAATTAATGCTTTTAATCTTGGGAAGTCTTTTCTAGACCATACGCCTAGAATCAAAGCTGAGGAAAATCCACGAAAGCGTTGGATTTCTTCCAAAGTTTAAAACAACTCCCTCCTCCTTCCCCAACAAAATCAAAATCCCCCATATCATAGAAAATATAGAAAATAGATTACAACTCTATGGTTTGAATTTCATTTCCTCAAACTCAAGAGTTTACTGTTGCTATGGTTACCAATCTAGGAAGATTGTGAAAAGTTACAAGCTAAGATGATCCCAGTAGGGTTGTTAGTCTGGTAATTAGGTGACAGTTTAAGTATTGTCAGCTATTGGAAAAATGTAAGCCAACCTAATTTTCAAAGGATTAAAATGCCACTCCTTTCAAACCCTTGACTTGCAGAGTTATGGCTGAAAAGGAAAGATCTGATACCTCCACCTATGCAAATTTGTAAACCATTTCTAAGGTACTTTAACCTTTACTTCCTTCTAGGAACTTTTGTATTCATTGCTTGATAAAAGTCTTATTTTAGAAGTACAGCGAAGAGGTTACATTTAGGTCATATTTTTATCTTTGCTATTTTTAGAACTGGCTGGGAAGTCAGGTTCTATTTTTTTTTATTTCTGAGATGGTTTTTCAGTCTACCCTCTCCCTACAGGGTGGAGTTTACCAGCAACAAAGCCTGTCAGCAGACTCTGGGATGCGTGTGACAAAGATGGGCAACCGATGTACCTTGCTGCATGAGAGCGCCAACTCCAAACCAGAAACTATTTAGTAAAGTAAAATTGTTTTCCACCACGTCTGAGTCAGGGTTGCATGGGTGGGGGTTATACCACTCATACGGTGTAAACCTGCATAGTTAACAGAAACAGTCTGTAAACATCAGATAAATACACCTGGCACCAGCAAAACCTGCTGAGCAATACGGAAAACCCAACGATTAATGGTGAAGGTAATCAAACCAAAACAGTAAAGGCCATATTCATCAACTTACAGCTTCAGTGGGCAAAGTTCAAAGGAGACTTGAGACATTATATTTACCAAACTTCTTATTTCTAGGCAAAGTGCTTTGGTTGGCTGGAATTGTACGTCTCCGACCTACATTTACTCAATTCCTGTGAGTTTTCATTCATTTCCATTTTACTGAACAAGTAGTTGGGCTGTAAAGAAAGGTTCACTCATCCCAAGTGTTTACCCCATCAAGCAGTAGTGACAGCTACATACACAGGCTTCATACCAAGTGTCAAGTGACTGTGTTGCTAGAGGCTGGAGGACACAAAGAAAAAGAGTGACTTGCCTTCGAGGGGCATCTATGAACAGATGCTTAAAAGAAGTAAGTGGTTTAATGATTTCATAATGCATCAAAGGACCGGCAAGTGTGAAAAAATTAGTGAACAAAAAGAAGGTCTGGATTTGGGGTATAATCAATTTTTTTCCTACACAGTTCATATATGGAAAGAAAAGTCATAATCTTTCAAGAAAGAGACAAAGTTTAAACTTAGAAGTCTCCTGGCCCAGGGGAATGGGATAGGGGTTCATGAGTGTTTACTCTATAGCATGTCTCATTGGAGAGTTTTACATTCAAAATTCCCTTTGATTCATTTTTATTTTGTTGATAGGATGATGGACTGTAGTCACCTGATCGGCAACGTTAGCGAGTTATGAAGTCAATCTTCAACAAGTCACTTAATGTCTCTGGCCTCTGTTTCCTTATTTGTAAACAAGAGGTAATCCAGATATGTCTGGGATGTGTGAAAATAAAAATCTGGGGAACTGAAGAGATTTTTGGTTCTTTCTCTGTTTTTGATACATCTGTCTGACCTCTGTAGCCCAAGGAGTTGCCTGCTCTGTGGTAATTTTGTAGGGCTATCTTGCTTGCCAAGGGGCACTTATTTTTCCAAAGGGACCTTAGCAGATGCTCTGCAAAGTGATCTGGAAATGATTTAAAATGCAGTAGTTCTTAGCGCTAGAAGCTTTGCCATTTGCCATTGGGTCCTTTTAATGCAAGCAGGAGCGTTAGAGTAATGTTAAAACCCCATAAAACCGATGAGAACATACGGAATGCTCTCCAGCCATAAGGTTTCAGCAGTAAACAATAGCAGGTTGCTGACACAATGGGGAGAACTGGGATTAAGGTGAATACATTATCTAGAGCAAAAAGCAGGGCACACTATGAATCATGCACAAGGAACTGGGCAGACAGTTCCTCTGAATGCAAAACGATTCTCTAAAACCCTGGACACCTTCTGGAAAGTGTACAGGGTCTCCTCATCAAGTCTTAGGGGTACCGGGATAGCAGCCTTATAGTTTACCCCACAGTAATGGTATCCAACTCATTACTGTGCCTTCTCCACAGCTGCAGGGCTCACAGCGCAGGTTCCTGTGAAGCTTGTGAATACAGCTGTAATTGACAATGCCATGCCAATACATTTTAATTACTGTTTCAACAATATAATTAAGTTTTGAATTTATACACTCTTCTAACCATAGTAGTTTGCTGAGCTGAAGAAATGAATACTAATATTAATGAACCCACTAATTGAAACAGTATGCACAGTAAAGATGTCGTTACTTGAACAATATCATTGTCACTTGTACAATAATTTTAAAATATTAATTGCAATAAATTAGGAGGCTTATGCACTCAAAAGGAGGAGTTTTCTAAACAGACCATAAAACCTGGCAACAACTAACCCCCTGATATTCAGGCATTTCTTCCTCATGTATGCTCTGATCAATGAGTTCACCACTTTCCTCTCCGAAATGCTGCTTTTAACTTGGTCTTGTGTCAGTGTCTCATATTTTGTAGTTCTAAGTAAACAATTAATCTAATTTTCTATGGAAAAAGGAAAACTGTCTAAGCACCAGTATGATTCTGCTTAATCTGCAGAGATATTTTAGGTTCTTTCTCTCTAGGATTCTGAGTGATTTGGGAGTGGACTGAGGAATATTAAGTATCAGTAGGATGCTGTGCTGTAAGACACTGGTTTTGCATAGTGCAATAGACCCACCTGTTGCCTGGATATAGATATTTCAGCTTAAAATGCCCGATGCCTGATAAAGATAGCCAGTGTGACAGCAGTGTCAGCATCAGGAAGGCTGGGGGAAAATTAATATATGACCCACACCGATGATATTCTGAAGTTGCTGTTCCCAACTGATCTTTAGTAAAATGACAGAGAAAGGTACAAATTTGCTTAGAATCTGTGTCAAAATTTGCATATAAAGGAGTAGCATTATGTTGAAATATAAAGGTTCATTTTGAGTTTATATTTATATATCCCAAGCTTTTACTTGAATGAAAGACATAAAACAATATTCAGACTGAAGATCTCTAATTAAGGGATTCTTTTTCCGGCTGAGAATGGATATTGGGCTTCATTGAAGAGAGGGAGATCTGTTCTTTCTTTAAAGGAGAGAGCTCTATTTGAGCTTATGATACAACCACTGGGTTTGTATTATAACCTTTGAGTTACAGTCAATTTGTTTTTTGCCAAAGCCAACTTAAAAAATGTTCATAATTAGGAAGACAAACATAAATCATAAAATGTAAGCAGACATTATGTCTGGATATTTGGTTTATTTAAATTGTGTGTTCATGATGGACATAATTCCTTGGGGTTGAATAGTTTTCAAAAAGTAATTAAAAAATGTTAACCACAAAACAAAAACACTGACATGCACATTTGTAGAATCATAAACTAAACAAGTCATGGTAACTTAAATTTTTATAGTTTTCCTTAGTTTGTCTAACTTAATGAATTCAATTCAGTTTAGCAAATGATTTTTAAGCATCTATCTAGTGAGAACATTAGCCTAAATGCAGTGATGGGCTTTATTTTTTCCCCTTTAAAAGGACATAAAAGGATACACTTCAAAACACAAACTCAAAAGCCTCACTAGAGCTAAAGATGATTATGAGATTAACTTTTTTATTTCTACTTCACTGTCTTTGAATGCAAACCACTAAGGTCTAACAGAAAGCCATTTCACATCTTAGTTTTTTGGTGCAGAGTACCAAGTTCATGGTCTCAAGCTATGATGGTGTGAAGTAAAAGTGAATTGGCACATGCATTCAACAAAGATTTTCTTTGGGAATCACCTCCAAAATATATTTAGTGGCTTTATGAAGTAGAAGTAGAAATGGATTCAAGGGTGTAGAGATGAATATAGTTGAGAGGATGATCCCCATGGCAGTGCACCTGTGTACCTCAGGGAGTTACTTTCCGCCCTCCACCACCATGCTGTTTGCAAGTGTGCATTGGATGCACAGCAATTCCACTTTTCCAAAACCCAGAGTGAGAGGAAAGGCAGTAAGTAGGAGGCAACAAGGAGAATAAGCTAAATAAAGAACTGGTTTACAAACGGTGCTGTTAGTGACTAGGAATATTGAGTGGATAGTATTCATTGTTGGGGGGGATGCTTTCTTAATAGAAATAGAATGAAGTCAGAAAATATAGGGCTATGGGTCACTTACAGCTGATAGAGAAACAGCCAAAGTAAGGAGGGGAAAATGACTGAATTTTACATTTTTCTGACCTACTCTGATGGCAAAAATAAGGCAATTGAAAGGCACAGTTGGGGTCAAGTGTAAAGGGGTACTTTCAGCCTGTATGCTTATGAGAACTTCTGGATGCTGCTGACATGTTTTGTTTCCCAGTGGCCATGATCTAATCAATATGCTAAGTAATATATCTGGTCATCAACGTTGTCTTGTCTCTTCTACTCATCAGCATCACTGACTAGACAGAGCAGCAGACTGGGGGATATGGAGACCCACTTCCCTCTGCTGTTTGGATTGTTCTACTGTCTCCAATATCACCCAACAGATGTGGGCCCCAGAGCAGAGGAATGGAACAGTGAGCCAATGTAAAATGCCTTATTCATTTTTACAACATACATCAAGTAGTCATTTATTAAATAGCCATTCTAAGGCAGTATTAATTTCACTTAGTAGCCAGTAATGAGAAATGCACCTCCAAAGGTCAGCAACTTATCTTCTAAAATTTGATACCCAAAGCAACATATTCTTTAATTATTTAAATCATGCTTTCTCAATCTTGGTGCTGTTGACATTTGGGGGTAATTCATTGTTGTTGGGAACTGTGTATCTACTGTAGGACTTTCAGTGGCATCCATGAAATCTACCCACTTTATACCAGTAGCATTTTGCACTCTCGGTTGTGATAACCAAAAAAATGTTTTTAGGACATGGCCCAATGTTAGCTGAAAGACAAAATCCCTCCTAGTTGAAATCAATGATTTAGAGCACTAAAGTATCAGAAGATAGTATCACTATACTACTTTTAATATATATATATATATATATATATATAGTGGTAAGACATATGGAAAGAGAGCTTTGGTTATTACTTAAAAGTAAATAATATTTGGGCAAAATCTGAAAGATGATCTAGGATCTGATAATGATAAGGTATGGCATATGGAGAAAATATTTATTTCCTGTTGAATATATAAATACCCACATGTGAGAGCACACATTCATTCAGTTTGACCATATGTGCCTCATGGATCTTTAAGACTTTTCTAGACTCGGTTATTTTCTCCAGCTTTCTTTATAATTATGCCAGGGAAAGAGTTACCTGGCATTAATCAAAACCAGAGAGTGGACAATGACAGAGAATTAGCATGAAGAAATTTTTCTCATAGAACTTCCTGGAGGGAGAACAAAAATTGATCAGGGAAAAAAGTTCACTGAGTTTTGTTGAAAGATGAAAAAGATTAAAAATGAGTGGGATACATACAAAAGCAATTATTTTTTTACATGGTCTATCTAGGGATATCAAATGTTTAAGCCAACAGAAAGATAAAATAGCTGTGTTTCTTTCAAATTCAGCATCAAAGGTATTTAGAAAATATAATCTACTGAAAGGTATAAAAATCCTTTGAAGAATTGTGTAAAGTGGAATAGTTAAATATAGAGTTATCTCAGAAAATAAAACCTAAACTGATTCATCAATGCTAGCATAAATATTTCATGCCTCTAGACTCTACATGCTAGTAATCTTCTTTTTCATAGTTATTTCTAGAATTCTCTTTAACTCTCTAAAGTTTTAAAAAATAAATTTTATAAAATTTTCAAAGTATTTTGCTTTGTTCCTGAGGATCCATAACCTTGTTTCATCCCAGTGTTTCTCATTTGCTACAACAATTACTAGCTAACTTTCTCCTGTTTTGCTTAACTGAATATGCCAGGGGTCAAGTATCTGGACAGCATTTTACCCTTCCTGTTGAAATGTTTTATTTTTTTAAAAATTTTTAATCTTTTTTTTTCTTTTATAGTTTATTGTCAAGTTGGTTTCCATATAACACCCAGTGCTCATCCCCACAGGTGCTCTCCTCCATGCCCACCAGCCCCCTTCCCTTCTCCCCCTCTCCCATCAGCCCTCAGTTTGTTCTCAGTATTCAAGAGTCTCTTATGGTTTGCCTCCCTCCCTCTCCCCAATCATTTTTCCCCCTTCCCCTTGCCCTTGGTCCTCTGTTAAGTTTCTCCTGTTACACTTATGAGTGAAAACATATGGTATCTGTCCTTCTCTGGCTGACTTACTGTTGAAATGTTTTAGATTTATTAGCTGAGCCATTGCTCTTGTTATAATATAATTCAGGGAAAATGGGTAAATGAACATTTTATGTTGCTTGAAATACTGAGAACGTTAAATTAATATAAAAATGTCTTCTTCTTGTCTTATAAAAGTAACTTTATTTTCTTAATAAAGAAGATATTCATTTACAGCTTGGCTTTTGTGAGGGCACACTTGACAGAATGGAGCAGTAGGCAAAACTAAAATAACACTTTAACATTCTTAACCTATGTTTGCCTCTAGAGCATACGTGTCAATCTGAGGCAGACCAAGATCTGTTGTAAATTCAGTAGTTCTCGAACTTACCTTGCAATCACAAAGAGTACACAACTGACTCCCAAGCAGGCTAAGAGCACATACATCCAAATGTCAGGAGACAAGGGGTTGAGGAAGGAGAACACTCCTGGATTGGTACCATTGGGCTTCCGGTAAAGAATGCTGATACCCAGGGTCATGAAGGGCTTGGAAAAGTCAATGACTTTCTCCCGAACATAGGTAATGGTAAGAGGAGCCACCGCCAGATCAGCCTTCTGCAAAAGCAAGTTTGAAATCATTGTCTTGGTTGTCTCACTTCCCAGCAAATGTCTAGATGTTTCTGGGTACTTCTGATCTGTATTCCTTAATTCCATATGTTTTACATGCAACAAACTTCTGTAATGATTGGCTCTAGTATAAAAGCAGTTATGTTTGTGAAATGGCAGTTACTAGCAAAGAGAAACCAGAAGGTATACACACACACAATACACACACACACACACAAACATATATACATTCTGGAACTATATGGAGGAAAAATCTGCAGGGGTATGTCTTTAAAAAGGGCATGTGAACAAAGCAAGAAAGGAGCCACTTGGTCATAAAATCAGCTGACAAGATGAGACTTTGAGATGCAAACTGTAGAATTCTTTATTGAATTTAAGAATCACTTAGGTTTACTCTTCAGTATGACAGATGGATCCATAAATTTTTGCCCCCAATTTGTGCCCTTATTTGCCCTATCTATGTAAGCAAACTCTATTTCTACATTGTTTTCTCCTACTTTTTAAACCATGGTTAGGATTCAAATAAGTGTAACATTTCTTCCGATGCTGACTCAGAATCGTTTTTTTTTTCCTTTGACTTCTTGCCATGCATTTTGTCAGACACTTAAAACTCAGCTATAAGAGATGTATTTTTGCTTACATGATCTATAAGTTCTTTGACCATTCCATTCCACTCTCCTTTGTCATTCTGGGCTCCATATTTGCCATCAGGGACAAGTTTGACATCATAAATGAAGCCCAAGATGTTTGACAATTCCTTCAACAGATCCAGGCAATATCCTTCAAATCTGTCATTTCCATATAAAGGCTTATCAGATTTCCTGTACATCACATAGGGTTCTTCCTATATGAAACAAACCAAATATGAACACGAAAACCCTGTTATAATGGAAGGCACAATTTACTCACGCAAGCTCCATCCACAGTCAGAAGATATAAAATATTTGAAAATGATTATTAAGATATCAGAATAAGGAAGTTAGTCAGTCACCTTCCTGCCTTCCCTAAACTCATCTCCCCTATACACTCTACCAATACAGAGCATTTCCTGCACATACAGAGCATTTTACTTTCTCTCCCTCCTCAGTTTGTAAATGAGAATGTTTTCCTCCACTGCTGAGGGCAGGGCTGTGAGTGAAAAGTGTGATAGAGACAGTCATATTTGAACCTGAGATTCAGTAGTGAAGGGAATGGGGGACCTGATGTCTGAGTGTCTGACCTTCATCTGTACCCACGCCCAGACTTCCTTTGCATGACTGACCCTACCTCCTGGCTTTTACATAAGAGCTTTACCTACTAACAAAAAGGAAAACTAAATCAGCAAATATATCCTCTTGCTTTCCACACTTCTCGTCTACTAAATATTCTCATTTCCTCATCTTTCAGTTAAATCAGTTTCAATATTCACTTTTATCTACATATTTTGGTTCATTTCCTTCAAGTCTTTGTTTAAAGACTATTTCCATGTATTCTTATATTATCAGTTCTATTTTCTTATTTGAACTCACCTCGAATCTTATATCTGGTAAGTCTTTGCTTATACACTTACATAATAAATCCTTTATTATATGAACAATGGACATTTCCTCACTATCACATATCTTTAACCCTCTTCTCATTTGGCTAAATGAAAATTTATTTTAGTTTATAACATTATAATAATTACATTGCCAATATGTTCTTTGACTTCTCATTATACATTTTTTCCTCCTGATATTTAAGATCTATTCAGGCTTATCCTCAAACAAAATGATAGAAATAGAAAACTACATTTCTATGTGATAGTTGCTGAGAAAGTAGTAACCAGAAAAGGAAAACAGTTTTTAACGTGGATGAACAAATCTCAGAAGTTAACAGTTTTAGAAATAAATTGGTCTAACACTATGGACTGAATCAAATAAAGCAAGAATGTCTGAAAGTGAAGATTTTAAAGGTGGCAACTCCTGTCCTTTATTCCTTGCATTAGGGTTGGAAAACAGAAAGGATGGACAACCCGTGGGTGTACAATGACTGGATAGGGGTATGATCAGGATTCTTATAGGAAGCAGGAAGTATCCTTAGCTAGGCTTTTGAAAAGCCCATTAGTAAAGGGGCTATTTATGGAAGAGTGAGCACGTCAAAGGAGCCAAAAGGAATGCAGGTGAGAGGAAGGGTGGGATATTGATATCCAGAGACCAACATAATCAAGAAGCTTCTAACATTTAGGACTCAGACAGTCAGGAAGAAAGAGTGCTCCTGGAGTCCAGGACAGCAGAAGTCTGGAAGCAGGGTCATTGACAGAATAAGAGCTGTGGTTATGAAGGACAGAAATTTTGAGAAAACCATTGGACAGTCTTACTCCTCTCTCCTTACTTTCTTGCCAGAGTCTTTCCTTGGTTGAAACCAACCAACAGCCAGAGAGCAAGGGAGACTAGCTGGATAGGGCTAGAGAGTGGAGCAGGGCCAAGCTGAGAATGGATTCAAGGTGTGAGATATTCAGAACATTGTTGGAAGCTTCTAATTCAATGCAATTATAGGTATATACCAATATAAATTTTTAGTTCCCTAATTAGAAATAGACATTTTCTGGAAAAGTTTTTGGCATGAAAAAATAGCTGAAGAATTCTTCAAAGTCTAGGGTAGGAGTCCAGATAAGACACCCTGAATTCCAGTCAACTTACCAAAATGGTGGTGACGATGAGTGTTCGGTTGGCCAGTGAATCGGTGATATTATTGGACCTGTCTTTGTTGCCATCGGTCATGTTAAGGCCACTGTTGGAGTTCCAAATCCCAATCTACACAGAACACAACACATCAGAGGCTGCTGGCTGTCAGTGACCCCATTTACATCAAAGAGAGACCCCTTCTACACCAGGAATGGACAAAAAAGCTTAGAATCTGGGGAGAAGACACCAGGGCATCACACTGAAGCTACTAACTGGGAAAATGAAACAATGAAGGAATGAGTGTGTACATAGAACAGGGAAAATTAGTGCCATTTGGGATAGAGTGGGGAGAGGTCTTTTTTTTTTGTTAATTTATTAAGCTCATTGTTCTTTTTTTTTAAGTTAAGAATTCTTAGATGAGTATCAAATTTTTCTTCCAATATGTATTTGTTGAGCCCCTATTTTATGCCATGCATTTTTGTGGGCATTGGAGGACATATCAATGAACAAAACAGACAAGAATTTCTTCCCTAGTGGAGCTTACATTCTAGTGATACAAACCTTACATTGCCAAAGTGGTACCCTTGGTGCCTTTAAAATTTATAAGGAATGGTATGAAAGGAGCAAGGTGGAGGATGGAGAGATGGGGCATCTAAAAGGGAAAAAATAAATGGAAGACAAAAGTGTGGATGAACAGTAGACGAAGTTCTGAGCCTGGCTTCATTGAGGAGCCAGTGCTGGGTGAGGGTGCCTGTTGTGGACTCTACTAGGACTGCTCATACCTCTGCCGTAGACTCATCTTCTATTATTCTTCTGTTTACTTGTGTCTGTTTACTTGACTATGAACTCCTTCAGTGAGGGCATTCATTCTTATTGCTCATCGATCTTCCTATCACAGAACCACCCATGGTGATTACTAGTCAGTGAAACCCATTGCTCCGTTAAAAAATAATGACCTACAATTTTCTCCAGTGGCCAAGTCACTCCTGCATTAGTAGGCCCTGTAGAAGTACATTGATTTGTTTAGTCTGTAGGTAACCAGGAGAAAAGCCTCAGGGAACTGAACTATTTATCTGAAGCCTTCTGTAGGCATTTATTGCCAGCCTGGTAAGACAGAAAGAATGTAGATGTGTTTCAGAGCTGGGAAATTTAGCTGCTGTGTGACCTTGGGCAAGCTGGTAAACTTTCTGAGCTTTGGTTCTCTAATTGTAAAGTATGTCATCTGGATATTGAGAAGATCAAATGAGAAGATGCACATGTAAATCTTGATCATTTTAAGAGCTACACAAACCTTAATATTAAAGGACATTGAAATGACTGTCCCAGTAATTTCTTCAAGTTTTCTCTGTTGTGAAAGAATATGGGTTGTGAGTGAAATATTTATTTATTTATTTAACTTAGAGGCAGATAAAGTATATCCATGAAAGACAGGGGAAGTTGAAGAACACTAACACTTGGACAGACTCTGGGATCAGCTGGGTGGTCCTATGCTTGATCCCTAAATATATTCTCTCAGTGGGAGGACATTGCCTACCCGGGCAGAATATGAGCTTTACAGACAGACTTTCGTCCAGATCCTAGCTTTGCAATGTACCAGCAGTGTGACCTTGGGTAAGTTCATTAACCCTGCTATGCCTCAATGCCTCACCAGCAAAATGGAGATACAAGGGCTTTTCTGATGGTTAAATAAAATATCACCAGTGGGAATGTTAGGCCTCTTTTTTGCTTTTCTATTTCTTTACTTTGACTTATTGCCTAAATACAGCACCTGGAAATTCATTTAGCTTGACAAATATTCTTTTTAGAAACGTAAATTTTTGAGAAAGTTTCAAGGACTATGCCACATTCACACACCGGTGTAAACTGTTTCAATGTCACTGTTTCCTTTCTATACTTAGTAAGAGTTAGTTGACTGGTGAAATAAGGAGACAGGTCTAGGTAAATGGGGGCGTGGAGGTAGTGTTTGCATTTGGAAGTATTTTGAGGCTATCTGTAATGAGGTTCCTAGGAGTGGGATGTAGGACAGCACCTTTGATAACCATTCAGTCTTTCCACCATCAAGGCCAACACCTGTCATACAATGCATACAATGCACACAGCATCTATGTGAGTCTAGGAATCTTTAGATTTCTTTGGTTGGATCTAAAGTCAGGAAAGGGAGACTACTTTTTCTTCACTCTTTTTGCAACCTGTACCCCTTTACCCACTTATTTTGGGGGAAAGACCCCTGTTTCTAGGAAACATAACTCAGGCTAAATACACCTAGAGTCTGTTGGTTTTCATCCAAAGCTATGCTTTAGGTTGTGACCAATTGACTTCTAACTCAGTAAAGGCAGTGTATAAATTGGGCTCTGGTTATATACTTCTAATTAAAACTTGACTTAGGCACTGGGGAAAATGAAACCTAACTTTTAATTAAGTATTGAAAAGTGGAGAAAATAACTGTTTGTAGCCAATATGTTAAGTAATGGAATGTGTTCTCTTTAATTTCTATTAATATCAAGTGTGTGTTTAAAGGAACTATACTAATATTTGAAATTGGCAGCATTGAACAGCCTCACAATATCATTCTCTTTTAACCTACAAACTTGAAACTGTAGACAAATGCACACCACAGCTTAATGTCCAGCTTTTATTTCTTTCACCAGCCCTACCATAAGTGAGGAGGTCAGATATCATTGCTACAGCATTCCCAATCAGCTGAGTCCCAGAGTCCCATTCAATGTGAACTCTCTTCTATAAAATGAGAAAAGGGAGAATACATTTTTCTATTGTCTGGAAATATCTTCAAATCTAGACTAAAAGAGTATCAAACTATAGTCAAGATCAGGTTATTCCTAGGAGGTGGACAGTGTACATATACAGTTTGAATGACTACAGCCTCCTGTTTTCCAATTGTTTCATCAGCAAAACAGAAGTGTGTGTGTGTGTGTGTGTGTGTCTTGAACCTAAGCAAGATCTCATGAGCCATGCACATTGAGGGGAGGAATACAGTTAACCAGATGCCTAGACATTTAGCATTTCAGTCTTGTTCTCTGACCTTGGAGGAGTGCTTCCAGGAAGCAGAACCACAATTTTTGAACTGTAGAGCAAAAGCCAACAGCAGTAATTTACCAGTGAGAAGTAACAGAGGGTGGATCAATTATTCGTGGGGAGGAACACTCAAGAGCTAAATTGTCTGCTCCTGCCTTCTTTCACTTTGTAAACGGGCATGCGGGAGCAGCCATTTATTATCTAGGACAACCAAGGGAAGCTTCTGAAAATGAGTGTCCAAATGACATTAAGCAGACTTTGGAAAAAAATGACACAACAGGGACACCCAGATGGCTCAGTCAGTTAAGTGACCGACTTCAGCTCAGGTCATGATCTCACTGTTTGTGGGTTCAAGTCCCATGTGAGGTTCTGTGCTGACAGCTCAGAGCCTGGAGCCTGCTTCGGATTCTGTGTCTCCCTCTCTCTGCAACTTTCCCACTCACACTCTGTCTCTCTCTCAAAAAAAAAAAAAAAACATTAAAAAGATACTTAAAAAAACCACGACACAGCGAAAAGGTGTTCAGAGAGAGACAAGCATCCATTTGCCAAACCCAGAGAGTGATCCGTGAAAAGTCAAAATCCAACATTGTGGAGTGAAATATCAAGTACTTAGGAAAGGAAATAAAAGGCTTGTCTGTTTCTTATATCATGAGACTCAAGAACACATATTTTAGTGACAGACTTTGTAAAGATTGCTACATCCTCTTTTGGAAAAAAATTCAGGTGGACAATTCTATACTCAATAAGGTTAGTGTGCAAAGAGCTTTTGGAATCTGAATGTGAGTCTTGTTGGGACGGGACAATAGGTCTTACATGCTAGTGTTCAGGCTACAGTAAATTATTGATGAGCAGTCATAACACAAAACAGCACACCACAGTATATGCAACTTACAATGTAGGCAATGATAGGTCAACAGGAAGGGAGAACAAAAGCATGGAGTTGCATCCCTAGAAAGTATGTGTGTGTGTGTGTGGGTGACTATTGCAGTTTAGTGACAAATAAAGGACATTCCCCTCCCCTGCATGTAATTTCAGAGCTTGGATTTCATTCCCTAGGATATTTGGTTTGAATTAATTCAACACTGCATAAAGTGCCTGGAGTCTCAAGCTGGATTAGTGGAATAAGCTTCTTTTTGGGCACCAGTTAGGTTCATCTATTTATTAGCAGTGAGGAAATGAGATTCCCTTCTCTATGCCTTTGGTCGCCTGATTCACTGAAGATTAAAACAAGGTTATTAAGCCTACTTTTTTTTTTAAGTTAAAAGGACATTTTTGAACTCATCTACGGAGTACTACCAGGAGGGAGACAAGCTTTTAGACCACAGGGAGCAACTGTTTACACTTTCCATGACTTAACTGATAATTTGAAAGATAAAAGTGAACCTGACAAAACTGGTCAAGTTGAACAACCTGAGGTAATGTCTGTTGCATCCGTCAATCGTCAGATAGTTTAACAATTGGATTTAGAGAGAGAGAATGGAAGAAAATGTGTGCCTATCTGGGACATTTTTCTGATCCAAATGTTTTTAATGTCTAACATTTGCTTATATACTAAATTTGAGCACATTCATTGACAATATGATACTGTACAATAAACTATGAAATAGTAGGTGTTAGAATTTACAAGATAATCTCATTTCCCTTCCAAAGTCGCTAATGTTTTTGTCATCTCAGAACTGTGATTATGAAACAAATTGCCAGCCAGTATGCACTGACAAAGATCTTATGCAAAACAAAGATAGCTCATAAGAAAAGGGAATTTCTGAAAATGGCTCATATTTTCTGGTGGTGACATTGAAGGAGATGTCCTAGCCTTCTGAGCCTTAGCCTATCTGACTGGTCTGATGGATCAAATCTATTGTTGTTTTCATACCCCTTTGGGAAAATATTTAGTGATTTGAGAAGGAATATAAATGGACCAGTGTCTACCTCCATTGCAATAACCTGCTTTCAGTCCTAACTGGGGCTGATCCTGCCTGGGAGAAACAAAACATAATCTAGGGGGAAATATTTAATCCATCATTATTTAATCCATCTCAAGCCTGCTTTCAATTCACAATGGGTCACGTTGTTGAGAGACAACATATTCAATCAGCCTGTTCTCCTTTTATACATAGACTATCACCTCTAAACTGCATTTAGAGATCTACTGGTCTGGCAAAACTGAAAAGGTGAGGCTTTCCTTCAGACATTCCCCGCTCCCTCCCTCCAGATTTCCTGCCATTTTTGTCCGAGTACAAACCTTCTTCCACACTTTATATAAGTGTTTAGACACTTCGCCAGCAGCCTTGGTTTTCAGAGGGAAAAATAAAAATAGCACTTAATTAAAATGGAGCATGGAACCCAGACGGTATCACGGTGTGTGAGTGCTCAGAGCGTCCCATTCCCCACCCACTGTTTGGAATCTTGCACGTTAATTCAGCATAGAGCCTGAACACAGGTACAGTAAGGAGATGAACCAAGTGCTTGGGTCCCACAGAAATTACTTCCTTTAGCTATTACAGCCTAATGTTCACTTTACCTGTCACACACCCCCAAAAATGACTTAGAGTTCCTTTGAATATGCACAGCTCTGCCGAGTGAAATGGTCTTCATCATTCTTTAAGAAAGCCCATTCAAGAAAGCCTTTCAGCAGAATCAATCCACACACACACACACACACACACACACACACACACACACATTATTCCTAAGCAAGAAGAAAGCACTCTGGGCTTGATAACATGTTCTTTGATTATGGGCCTCCAGGCAGTAGAAACTTGAGTGGAAGTGAAAAGTGAGATTTTTCTAACAATTTTCTCTGTGGACCCCGAGAGAGGCTGACATGAAAAGATTGGGCATCTCCTCCCGTGGCTCCTGAGAGAGATGGGCTGGCTTCCCCATTGCCTTAAGGCCCAGTCAGCCTTCTCAGGAATGGAGCCCAAGTCACCTGAAGAAAGAAAAGTTATTGCAAACAATGAAGAGATAAGAAACAAATTGAGAAAACACTTTCATCTAATTTGATTTTGCCTTTGATGGAAAAACACCAATGGAGTGTGCATAATATTGCAGTGTATAAATAGCTGTGAAAGCATAAGGATCGCTCCATCTCTTTCATCACACGTCGGAGCCAGAACGATGTTTCCTTAACAGCTTTTCTTTCCCTTTCAGTTCTACCCATTAACAAAATGGAGCAGGGAGAGAGGCATGCACAGAGGAGCAGACATTTTCTTTAAAACAGACATTAGATGCTTTCAGTCCCTAAAAGTATTGTTCTCTTTTCTTTTGTTCCCACAGTCCATGATGGAGGTGAGGTGGATGCCTTGTGCTCTATCAGAGCATGTTTAACTAACAGACCAACAAATTCAAGTGAAGAGATCCCAGAGAGAAAAAGGTAGAGAGATAGAGGGGGGAGAGGGAAGGACAACAGAGAGAGAGAAACAGAGAGCCAGAGAGAGAGAGAGAGCCAGAGAGACGTAGAGGCAGGAAGAGAGAGGGTATATTTGAAATGGGAACCTTCGTGGATAATGTGTACCCTCAAAGCTGCAAAGTAATTATTTTCCTCAAACATTTCCACACCAGTGGTCACCATCGATTACATTCAGCCTAATCATCTTTGTTTGTTTTAATTAAGCTATTTGGGGACAGGGCATAGTCAGGACCGTAAAACAAAATATGTCTCAGTTAACAAAAGCAACAGAAGAGAAATGGAAATCTTATCTCATTTTAAAAATCATCCCAAACATTTCAATTAAGTAAAGTAACTGATGGTTCCCAAACCCACTCTTTTATAGGAGACATAATGTTTTGGGGATTTCAAAACCTTTTTTTTTTTGTTGTTGTTTAAGATTCTAAAGGGCAAAATTTTCACAATGTAAGTGAAGTTTTGGGGGGCATATTTCCTTCTAAAGTTAAGGATCCAGGAAGCCCTTTGTATCCTACTTTAGTCTGTCCCCGTCAACCAATCTCAAAATGGAGTGCAATTCAAATTCATTTCTGAGTAAAACCTGGATGCCATTCCATACATAGAGAAATCATTGACAAACTCCTTGTTTTCCAAGTCTAAACTCAATTTCCTAAAACCTTTGAAAAGTGGGGCTAATGACACCCCACCCACACGACCATATGTATTTAATACTGTAATCGTGCCTGCTGTACAAACCAAGAAGCATATGAATGTTAGCATTGCTGTTAAAAACATACAATTTCAGAATTTAGTATGTCAACATCTATCAGCAGAGCAGGGAGACAGAGAGAGAGAGAGAGAGCTCCAGAAAAGTGGACATAAATGAACACGCTAAGAGAATCATTTTATCATTCCCCTACTTGTGTGTACAATTAAAATGCTTGAACAGTGCTCTTTATTTCATTCTTAAATTTATTATTGAGAAGGTTACCTTTTCAGTTCCTTCCTCTTTGAGACTAATAATGTCCAGATCAAAATCCTTCCTCAAGCCATCGGTTTTATTGAAGGTGATACGCCCAGTCAGGCCATCCCACCGAGCCTATGGGCAAAAGGAACGTGGCATTACTGTCTCACGCTTATCATAATCCTAACACCATCAAAACTGTAATACCTCAAATTCATCACAGTGTCCAATTATTTGGTTTCATCGTGGTGTTAGAAAACATTGCATTGCTTCAGTGGCTCAAAAGCAGAACACTTTCCTGTTTTATTAGCACTCATTTATTTTGGCAGTTCTAACGTCTAACATCAGTCAAATCTGTGATAGTGACAATCTAAATGGGCACTATGGAAGGAATGACTGTAAAATAGTCTGCCCATGGAGTAAACAAAGTCTGGGCAGTCATAATATTCTGTTTTCCAAGGTCAAGCCAAATCCCTTTTAAGGTACTTGTACATGGGGAAATATCTCCACTCCCACTAATTTTCTCTGTGTAAAGGATGTAATCTGGTGATGTGTTATCAAATTTTTAGGGTGTTTGGGATTTAGGCCTTCCTCTGTCATTTGGCCATTACATTAGTTTCCTACAGCTGCTGTAGCAAATTATCACAAACCGGGTGTCTTAAAACAACAAAAATTTGTTCTCTCATAGTTCTGGAGGCCAGGAGCAGACATCCAAAACCAGTAACTCTGAGCAAAATCAAAGTGTCATCAGGGCCATGCTCCCTCATGGAGATTCAAGGGAGACTCTGCTTCTTGACTCTTCATGTTTCTGGTGGCTGCCAGCAACCCTTGTCCTGTGTCTGTATCTCTCTAATCTCTGCCTTCTGTGGTCATATTGCCTTCTCTTCTTCTGTGCAATCTCTCTCTACTTCTCTCTTACGAGGATACTTGTAATGGCATTAAGGGTTCATGTAGATAATGCAGGATACTCATCCTATCTCAAAACTCCCTAACTTATTATATGTGCAAGATCCTTTTTTTCGCCATAAAAGATAACATTTACACATTCTATGGATTAGGACACAGGTACCTTTAAGGGGAGCCATTATTCAGCCTGCCACATGTATCCACATCATTTTAGGAACTAGAAATCACAGCAGTCTGCTTTTCATAGAACGGACACTGGACATCTTTGGTGGTTTCATTAAACAGAAAATAGTGGCCCTGGAATATCTTGAACTTCAATCTCTAGATGATTTTTGGTAATCTTGCCTAATTTGAGTTGACTTATAAATGAGGATACAGAGAATCACAGTCCTTTGTATCTGTCTAGCTGTTTTTCTCTCTCCTGACTTTACCAAATTCACTGGACATTTGTAAAACGTGAAGAAAATCCTGAAAGTTACTGTGTTCATACCATGTGCACCTGTTGAGTGTATTTACCCATTTGGCCAAGAGGCAGAGCAATGCAGTGAGAAGAGTATGAGTTTATCACAGAGCTGGGTTTGAATCTCTGAAGTATGACTTCATCTAACCTGAATCTGGGTTGTCTCATATTTCAGTGTCTGAAATCGCACTTCACACAATCTCAACTCACTGAGAGCACTGAAAAGTTAAACAATGATTATTTTTCACAACTATCTCTTATTTTCCTTCCCACATTCCACACAAACTCTAAAGTTTGGCCTTTATTGCCTCACATGGCAGGACTCATATATGTAATCTTTTCTGGTCTCTTCTGTATTTCATTTTACAAATCAACATCAGATTCATTGTCCCAAAATACAATTTTCATACTCATGCAATTTCCCCCAGCACATAAAGTACATAATGGATTCATGCCACTTACAAATTAGTCTAAACCTTGACTTTATAAGATGGTCAGCTATCTGGTTAAACATTACTTCTGGATATGTCCATGAGGATGTTTCCATTTAATGAGTAAAGCAAATGCCCTCCCTAATGTGAGTGGACATTATCTAATTCATTGAGGGCCTGAATAGAACAAAGAGGCAGAGGAAGGGAAAATGTGCTCTCTTTGTTTGACTGAGCTGAGACATTGGTCTTCTGCCCTTGGACAAGGATTTAACACTATGGGCTCTGCTGGTACTCATCTTCTCTGTGCCAGAACTTATCCATGAATATAGCACTTAGCAGTTTACTGCTTAGTAGGAACAAGAACATGGACATGTTTCAACAAAGCACCATGAGTGTGAGGATAAAGATTTGCACACAGTATTTGAAGAAAGGAGTATGGAGCAGAACTACTTATCCCAACTGCCTGGACAGAAAGACTCAGCAAAGGACTACAGCACAAAAGAATGCCTAAGCTCTCAAAGGATGAGAAGCTGGCCAGGAAAAGATTCACAGCCTGAGTAAAAAGCATATATAGGGTAAATCATGTCTGCCATGGATCCATAATGCAAGGTAAGGAATGATGAGAAATGGGTCTAGGAAGGCAGGTAGGCACCTGATCATAAGGGTGTTATGAATCATGCTTGTTTGCTTGGACTCTGCTCTGTAGATATGTAGGAATCATCGGAGTGTTTTTTTAATTAAACTTTTTCTTTTCATTTTTTTTTGAGAGAAAGAGAAAGAGAGAGAGCGCAGGGGAGGGGCAGATAGAGAGAGAGACAGAATCTGAAACAGGCTTCAGGCTCTGAGCTGTCAGCACAGAGCCTGATGCAGGGCTCAAACCCACAAACCTTGAGATTATGACCTGAACCAAAGTTGGATACTTAACCAACTAAGCTACCCAGCCACCCCAATCATCAGAGTGTTTTAAGCCTAAGAGTGTCATGGGCAGATGTGCACTCCAGAGAGATCATTTTAGCAGCACTAGGGAAGGATGACTCAAAGATCAAGACTGCAAGCAGGGGGTTGGTTAGTAGGTCGTTCTCACAGAACAAAATGAAACATATTCACATGCCCATCTGTGAACCTAGGAACAGCGCAATCCCTCCATCTCCCTGTCCCACCAACTTGCACACCTGCCCAGCGCCCCTGCCTCCAAGGACCCCGTCGGCCCCGTGCCCTAGTGCTCACTGCCCACCTGTCCCCCAGCACTTTTGTAGCAGACGGTGACGGACTCCTGCTTGTAAGATCCCTGCGCGGCGGGTCCCCACAGCCCCTCTGTGCAGCACCCCACCCTTCCAGAACCCTCTCTTGTGTTTTAGTAACCGCGCCACCTTTCAAGTCCAACATGTTACCATCGGGCCCACTTGACCGGCCAGGAATGCAAAGCTTGGAGAAACGGCCTTGCCCACCACGGCACAGCTGGGAAATGACCCAGTGGGGACTTAAAACCAGGCCTGTACTCGGCTGGCCACTTCCCCGTGGCGTCTGTAGGGTGTGAATAGCGTTCAGAGAAGAAAGGGCTGGAGCCCAGGAGCGTGAGGTCGGCCCGCAGAAGTGGGGTGCGTGCTCATCTGTTGAAGGCACAGACAGGCCTAAGCAGCAGAGCGGGTTTGCCTTGCCCCCCAGTAGTCCTTCCTGAACACATCTGACCGCAGAACTCTTTCCAGACCAGGTTTTTCCTGAGAGATAAGTGAAAAAGCATAGTTCAAACCAACCTTTGAACTTTGTTTATTCCCAGAATGTTTGTCAAGAGTAACATTTGCACTGAAATTTCAGTCTGGGGAGAGGGGAAAACAACCTAAAAACCAAAACCCAAGAAAACCATGGACAGAAACCCGAAAAAGGTCCAGAGCGTATCGTCAAGGTGGGCAGTATCCTCGGCCTGACTGGTGTGCCCTGCCCAGGGGCCTGCCATGGTCCGTGGCTGGTTTGGGGGCAGGCCCGTCATCCTGGGTCAGTACCATGCCTTGCTTTTCTACTCACTGATGCCTACAACAGCACCTCGTCAAGGACAGGAGGACTGAGGTTTCAAGGCCAGTCAACGGGATGCTTCCTTTCTCCACCAACAGGAACTCTCTGCCTTCCTCTCTGTCTCTGTCCCTCTCTCCACCTTTGCCACCAGGCATCTCAGAGCTAATTCCTGTATTACTCTACCATTCAGGGCAGACATTACCTCCACTTGTGTAACTGTGACATGTCTTTCCAGTTTTATTTTTTGATGTCTTTTGTATGTGTATATATTTTTAAATGGCTTTAGATATTTGGGGGAGGGGGACCAGTAGGGATAAATTGCTTATGAACTTCAAAAAAATGTTAATGGAAATAGTTCCATAGCAGGGTGGCCAGTTTCATGAAGAAAACATTGCCATCAAAGTTCTTACAGAAAGACTAGTGAACGGAATCAATTTAATTATCAGGAACTAACACAATTAACCCAAACATATTTTTTCTGGCTACCATGCAGATGAATGTTAGTCATGACAGAAGTAAATATTTTTTTACCTGATAATGCTGGAAGTTAAATCAAATTCTGTCAGGAAATGATACATAGACACAAAAAGTCTTCAGCTCTCATTTAAGCTATCTATATGGCCAAGCTAGACATGAGTTACTCAAGTGCCATAACACATAAGAAATTCTTCTTCAGATTCTTGAACTTTGCCTCAAGAGTTTATTGCTAAGGAAGGTTATAATGCCAAACACTAGCACCAGCTTTAAAAAAGAGATGGCATTTTCCATACTTTGACTATTGTTGATAGTGCTACTATAAACACTTGGGTGCTTGTGCCCCTTTGAATCAGCATTTTTGTATCTTTTGGATAAATACCTAGTAGTGCAATTGCTGGGTCGATTGATGAATGGATAAAGAAGATGAGGTGTATATACACAATGGAATATTACTTCAGCAGTCAAAAAGAATGAAATCTCCCCATTTGCAACAATGTGGATGGAACTGGAGTGTGTTATGCTAAGCAAAATAAGTCAGCCAGAAGAAGACAAATATCATATGATTTCACTCATACATGGAATTTAAGAAACAAAACAGATGAACATAGGGGAAGGGAAGGAAAAACAAGATAAAAACAGAGAGGGAGGCAAACCTTAAGAGACTCTTAAATACAGAGAGCACATTGAGGGTTGCTGGAAGGATGGTGGGTGGGGGGATGGGCTAAATGGGTAATGGACATTAAGGAAAAACTTGTTGGGATGAGCATTGGGTGTCATATATAAGTGATGAGTCACTAAATTCTACTCCTGAAACTAATAGTACGTATATGTTAATGAACTTGAATTTAAGTAAGTAAGTAAGTAAATAAATAAATGGCATATTTTACAGCTGATAGTAACATCTGTTGTTACACTTGCTGAGAAACTGGCAGTCACATTCTCTGCACTGGGACAAGAAAAATTGATATCGAATACAAGTCGAGAGCATCCTCCTGTGTATATTTAGGCACACCCCCTGGCACTGCAGTCTCGTTTTCCTCCCCCACCATATTCCAATCCTACTTTTTGTACTCTGGTCACTTTCTACTTTGCAAGTCAAAGGGTGGTTCCATGGACTGGTGTGTTAAATGAGAGTCACTAAAGAAGCTATGGCATTAGAGTTATAGCATCTGTCTGACAGTGGAAGACAATTTGTTGAAGACTTCAGTTGAGACTATAGATGCTGGCGAGGATGTGGAGAAACGGGTACCCTCCTACACTGTTGGTGGGAATGTAAACTGGTACAGCCGCTCTGGAAAACAGTGTGGAGGTTCCTCAAAAAACTATCAATAAAACTCCCGTATGACCCAGCAATAGCACTGCTGGGGATTTACCCAAGGGATACAGAAGTGCTGATGCATAGGGGCAC